>CM069409.1:21026572-21476572 GCA_035609135.1 Eleutherodactylus coqui
AAGAGAGAGAGACACACAGTCAGACCAGGGGGGCCAGAAGCGGATACAGGAAGAGAGAGAGAGAGACACACAGTCAGACCAGGGGGGCCAGAAGCGGATACAGGAAGAGAGAGAGAGAGAGAGACACACAGTCAGACCAGGGGGGCCAGAAGCGGATACAGGAAGAGAGAGAGAGAGACACACAGTCAGACCAGGGGGGCCAGAAGCGGATACAGGAAGAGAGAGAGAGAGACACACAGTCAGACCAGGGGGGCCAGAAGCGGATACAGGAAGAGAGAGAGACACACACAGTCAGACCAGGGGGGCCAGAAGCGGATACAGGAAGAGAGAGAGAGAGACACACAGTCAGACCAGGGGGGCCAGAAGCGGATACAGGAAGCGAGAGAGAGAGACACAGTCAGACCAGGGGGGCCAGAAGCGGATACAGGAAGCGAGAGACACAGTCAGACCAGGGGGGCAGAAGCAGATACAGGAAGAGAGAGACACAGTCAGACCAGGGGGGCAGAAGCAGATACAGGAAGAGAGAGACACAGTCAGACCAGGGGGGCAGAAGCGGATACATGAAGAGAGAGACACAGTCAGACCAGGGGGGCAGAAGCCGATACAGGAAGAGAGAGACACAGTCAGACCAGGGGGGGCAAAAGCAGATACAGGAAGAGAGAGACACAGTCAGACCAGGGGGGGCAAAAGCAGATACAGGAAGAGAGAGACACAGTCAGACCAGGGGGGCAGACGCGGATACAGGAAGAGAGAGACACAGTCAGACCCGGGGGGCAGACGCGGATACAGGAAGAGAGAGACACAGTCAGACCAGGGGGGTAGAAGCCGGATACAGGAAGAGAGAGACACAGTCAGACCAGGGGGGTAGAAGCGGATACAGGAAGAGAGAGACACAGTCAGACCAGGGGGGGGGGGGGCAAAAGCAGATACAGGAAGAGAGAGACACAGTCAGACCAGGGGGGCAGACGCAGATACAGGAAGAGAGAAACACAGTCAGACCAGGGGGGCAGACGCGGATACAGGATGAGAGAGACACAATCAGACCAGGGGGGCAGACGCGGATACAGGAAGAGAGAGACACAGTCAGACCAGGGGGGCAGACGCGGATACAGGAAGAGAGAGACACAGTCAGACCAGGGGGGCAGACGCGGATACAGGAAGAGAGAGACACAGTCAGACCCGGGGGGCAGAAGCGGATACAGGAAGAGAGAGACACAGTCAGACCCGGGGGGCAGAAGCGGATACAGGAAGAGAGAGACACAGTCAGACCAGGGGGCAGAAGCGGGGGAGCATAGCTGCAATCTCTCAGCTTTCACTTGCATTGCGTTCTTAGCTAATTATATGGGAGACTTATTACAGAAAAGTAGGGAGGGGTAGAGTAAAAGGTAAGGGGGGAAGTTAGTGGGTGAATTCCAATCCAGGTTCCTGGTACCTGGTTACACAGTGTATCTTAGCTTGGTATCACACAGGAACAGATTAGATACATATCAGAGCAGACTGCATATACAGACAATTACGTTTAGAAGAAGAGAAGTTAGGAAAGGTAAAATTAGTATACAGTATCTACATCTCATTTGGTATCTACATAACAATATATGATTTAGCCTTTGGGCTGATAACAGAGAAACAATAGCTTATAAGTCCTCGTACCACAATAGTACCAAGTTGGTAAACCCATCACTATTCTTTTTCGTCCAGTAAAATTTCCAATTCCCTCCCCGTGGACTTTGGACAACGTGATCAATTCCCCGAACCCTGAAGGCAGAACGTTCACATGCAGGACAGATCTGACAGGGTTTAGCAATGGTTGTGAGAAAATCAACCCATTCCTCATCTTTAGCCGATTCTATACTCCATACATGTTCTCGTACTCAAACCGATGTATATCAGACCACACGGACATATGGCATAATATACAACACCCACCGTGGTACAAGTTATGGAGTGATATCATAACTATGCCTCTCTGCAGAGTCAGAGAACGTCGTCACGATGTCAATATTGGTCAGGCTATGACTGTACTATATGACGACTTTATCTGACCTAACGAAGACAATAGCTTTGTATCATTCTTGTAGAACTCTATATGTGCTGCGGATGTCCTTGAACCGGGCCCTGGTATATATGATATATATATGTGTGTGTGTTCATTAGCATGTTCCCAGCTTCCTGACCCCCACACTTCACACACACCTCTACTCCATCCATCCTGACCCCCACACATCACACACACAGCTCTACTGCATCCATCCTGACCCCCACACATCACACACACACAGCTCTACTCCATCCATCCTGACCCCCACACATCACACACACACAGCTCTACTCCATCCATCCTGACCCCCACACATCACACACACAGCTCTACTCCATCCATCCTGACCCCCACACATCACACACACACAGCTCTACTCCATCCATCCTGACCCCCACACATCACACACACACAGCTCTACTCCATCCATCCTCACCCCCACACATCACACACACAGCTCTACTCCATCCATCCTCACCCCCACACATCACACACACAGCTCTACTCCATCCATCCTCACCCCCACACATCACACACACAGCTCTACTCCATCCATCCTGACCCCCACACATCACACACACAGCTCTACTCCATCCATCCTGATCCCCACACATCACACACACAGCTCTACTCCATCCATCCTGACCCCCACACAGTACACACACACACAGCTCTACTCCATCCATCCTGACCCCCACACATCACACACACAGCTCTACTCCATCCATCCTGATCCCCACACATCACACACACAGCTCTACTCCATCCATCCTGACCCCCACACATCACACACACACAGCTCTACTCCATCCATCCTGACCCCCACACATCACACACACAGCTCTACTCCATCCATCCTGACCCCCACACATCACACACACACAGCTCTACTCCATCCATCCTGACCCCCACACATCACACACACAGCTCTACTCCATCCATCCTGACCCCCACACATCACACACACACAGCTCTACTCCATCCATCCTGACCCCCACACATCACACACACACAGCTCTACTCCATCCATCCTGACCCCCACACATCACACACACACAGCTCTACTCCATCCATCCTGACCCCCACACATCACACACACACAGCTCTACTCCATCCATCCTGACCCCCACACATCACACACACACAGCTCTACTGGATCCATCCTGACCCCCACACATCACACACACAGCTCTACTGGATCCATCCTGACCCCCACACATCACACACACAGCTCTACTGGATCCATCCTGACCCCCACACATCACACACACAGCTCTACTGGATCCATCCTGACCCCCACACATCACACACACAGCTCTACTGGATCCATCCTGACCCCCACACATCACACACACAGCTCTACTGGATCCATCCTGACCCCCACACATCACACACACAGCTCTACTGGATCCATCCTGACCCCCACACATCACACACACAGCTCTACTGGATCCATCCTGACCCCCACACATCACACACACAGCTCTACTGGATCCATCCTGACCCCCACACATCACACACACAGCTCTACTGGATCCATCCTGACCCCCACACATCACACACACAGCTCTACTGGATCCATCCTGACCCCCACACATCACACACACAGCTCTACTGGATCCATCCTGACCCCCACACATCACACACACAGCTCTACTGGATCCATCCTGACCCCCACACATCACACACACAGCTCTACTGGATCCATCCTGACCCCCACACATCACACACACAGCTCTACTGGATCCATCCTGACCCACACACATCACACACACAGCTCTACTGGATCCATCCTGACCCCCACACATCACACACACAGCTCTACTGGATCCATCCTGACCCCCACACATCACACACACAGCTCTACTGGATCCATCCTGACCCCCACACATCACACACACAGCTCTACTGGATCCATCCTGACCCCCACACATCACACACACAGCTCTACTGGATCCATCCTGACCCCCACACACACACAGCTCTACTCCATTCATCCTGACCCCACACATCACACACACAGCTCTACTCCATCCATCCTGACCCCCACACATCACACACAGCTCTACTCCATCCATCCTGACCCCCACACATCACACACAGCTCTACTCCATCCATCCTGACCCCCACACATCACACACACACAGCTCTACTCCATCCATCCTGACCCCCACACATCACACACACAGCTCTACTCCATCCATCCTGACCCCCACACATCACACACACACAGCTCTACTCCATCCATCCTGACCCCCACACATCACACACACAGCTCTACTCCATCCATCCTGACCCCCACACATCACACACACACAGCTCTACTCCATCCATCCTCACCCCCACACATCACACACACAGCTCTACTCCATCCATCCTCACCCCCACACATCACACAAACAGCTCTACTCCATCCATCCTGACCCCCACACATCACACACACAGCTCTACTCCATCCATCCTGACCCCCACACATCACACACACAGCTCTACTCCATCCATCCTGATCCCCACACATCACACACACAGCTCTACTCCATCCATCCTGACCCCCACACAGTACACACACACACAGCTCTACTCCATCCATCCTGACCCCCACACATCACACACACAGCTCTACTCCATCCATCCTGATCCCCACACATCACACACACAGCTCTACTCCATCCATCCTGACCCCCACACATCACACACACACAGCTCTACTCCATCCATCCTGACCCCCACACATCACACACACAGCTCTACTCCATCCATCCTGACCCCCACACATCACACACACACAGCTCTACTCCATCCATCCTGACCCCCACACATCACACACACAGCTCTACTCCACCCATCCTGATCCCCACACATCACACACACAGCTCTACTCCATCCATCCTGACCCCCACACATCACACACACACAGCTCTACTCCATCCATCCTGACCCCCACACATCACACACACACAGCTCTACTCCATCCATCCTGACCCCCACACATCACACACACACAGCTCTACTCCATCCATCCTGACCCCCACACATCACACACACACAGCTCTACTCCATCCATCCTGACCCCCACACATCACACACACACAGCTCTACTCCATCCATCCTGACCCCCACACATCACACACACACAGCTCTACTCCATCCATCCTGACCCCCACACATCACACACACAGCTCTACTCCATCCATCCTGACCCCCACACATCACACACACAGCTCTACTCCATCCATCCTGACCCCCACACATCACACACACAGCTCTACTGGATCCATCCTGACCCCCACACATCACACACACAGCTCTACTGGATCCATCCTGACCCCCACACATCACACACACAGCTCTACTGGATCCATCCTGACCCCCACACATCACACACACAGCTCTACTGGATCCATCCTGACCCCCACACATCACACACACAGCTCTACTGGATCCATCCTGACCCCCACACATCACACACACAGCTCTACTGGATCCATCCTGACCCCCACACATCACACACACAGCTCTACTGGATCCATCCTGACCCCCACACATCACACACACACACACAGCTCTACTGGATCCATCCAGACCCCCACACATCACACACACACACAGCTCTACTGGATCCATCCTGACCCCCACACATCACACACACACACAGCTCTACTGGATCCTTCCTGACCCCCACACACACACAGCTCTACTCCATTCATCCTGACCCCACACATCACACACACAGCTCTACTCCATCCATCCTGACCCCCACACATCACACACAGCTCTACTCCATCCATCCTGACCCCCACACATCACACACAGCTCTACTCCATCCATCCTGACCCCCACACATCACACACAGCTCTACTCCATCCATCCTGACCCCCACACATCACACACAGCTCTACTCCATCCATCCTGATCCCCACACATAACACACACAGCTCTACTCCATCCATCCTGACCCCCACACATAACACACACAACTCTACTCCATCCATCCTGACCCCCACACATAACACACACAACTCTACTCCATCCATCCTGACCCCCACACATAACACACACAACTCTACTCCATCCATCCTGACCCCCACACATAACACACACAACTCTACTCCATCCATCCTGACCCCCAGACATCACACACACAGACCTACTCCATCCATCCTGACCCCCAGACATCACACACACAGCTCTACTCCATCCATCCTGACCCCCACACATCACACACACAGCTCTACTCCATCCATCCTGACCCCCACACATCACACACACAGCTCTACTCCATCCATCCTGACCCCCACACATCACACACAGCTCTACTCCATCCATCCAGACCCCCACACATCACACACACAGCTCTACTCCATCCATCCTGACCCCCACACATCACACACACAGCTCTACTCCATCCATCCTGACCCCCACACATCACACACACAGCTCTACTCCATCCATCCTGACGCCCACACATCACACACACAGCTCTACTCCATCCATCCTGACCCCCACACATCACACACACAGCTCTACTCCATCCATCCTGACCCCCACACATCACACACACAGCTCTACTCCATCCATCCTGACCCCCACACATCACACACACAGCTCTACTCCATCCATCCTGACCCCCACACATCACACACACAGCTCTACTCCATCCATCCTGACCCCCACACATCACACACACAGCTCTACTCCATCCATCCTGACCCCCACACATCACACACACTGCTCTACTCCATCCATCCTGACCCCCACACATCACACACACAGCTCTACTCCATCCATCCTGACCCCCACACATCACACACACAGCTCTACTCCATCCATCCTGACCCCCACACATCACACACAGCTCTACTCCATCCATCCTGACCCCCACACATCACACACACAGCTCTACTCCATCCATCCTGACCCCCACACATCACACACACAGCTCTACTCCATCCATCCTGACCCCCACACATCACACACACAGCTCTACTCCATCCATCCTGACCCCCACACATCACACACAGCTCTACTCCATCCATCCTGACCCCCACACATCACACACACAGCTCTACTCCATCCGTCCTGACCCCCACACATCACACACACAGCTCTACTCCATCCGTCCTGACCCCCACACATCACACACAGCTCTACTACATCCGTCCTGACCCCCACACATCACACACACAGCTCTACTCCATCCATCCTGACCCCCACACATCTCACACACAAAGCTCTACTCCATCCATCCTGACCCCCACACATCACACACACAGCTCTACTCCATCCATCCTGACCCCCACACATCACACACACAGCTCTACTCCATCCGTCCTGACCCCCACACATCACACACACAGCTCTACTGCATCCATCCTGAGCCCCACATATCACACACACAGCGCTACTCCATCCGTCCTGACCCCCACACATCACACACACAGCTCTACTGCATCCATCCTGACCCCCACACATCACACACACAGCTCTACTCCATCCATCCTGACCCCCACACATCACACACACAGCTGTACTCCATCCATCCTGACCCCCACACATCACACACACAGCTCTACTCCATCCGTCGTCACCCCCACACATCACACACACAGCTCTGCTACATCCTGCTCCCTTCAGCTCATCCAGCAGGGATCACAGCCAGCACACAGAGCTCTGCATTCCCTGATCCCACCCCACTAGTAATGTGATCCCTGACTCCTCCCACACAGGTGATCACATGACGGTGACATCATCGCAGGTCCTAGAAGCAGGGGCTCTTTGTCTGTGGGTGGAGGTAGGTCTGTGCCCTCCTGTGGGGGCTGTTATGTACAGCGAGGTCCAAAGGTTGGTGACCGTATTTGCTTCTTCTTAAATCTGGGCAGTTTGGGAATTGAACGTGGCCCCATGTTTTTGGGGGCCCAAACCAGCAGGAAGTGGGGTGAAGAAGTAGGCAGGGGGCAGCAAATGTCTGGTGGGCTGGGCCTGTGTGGCACGCAGGGTGCCCAGGACACGTCTGGACTGGGGGGTACTAAGCTGCCGCCTGTTTCTAATCCGCTAGGCCTACATGATGTCCATGATCCTCATAGATCGGCCTGTGTGGAGCCGCTGCGACAGACATTAATGTCTCATGTCCGGCGCCCTCTGCTGGCTGACAGACGCGCTCTCCCTGTAGTGGCAAGGATCAGATCGACTCTGATCCCTGCCATTGACTCCCTAGATGCCGCGGTCAGCTACGATTAGAGGGAGGGAGCCCCCTCCATGCCCATCAGACCCCCACAAATGTAACTGGATGCTGATGAATAACCACGACAGCCAGAGGGAAGACCCCCAGAAGAAGCGGGTGACTATGGGATGAGCCTTCAGCACCGCCTGATGGACTGTCTTGTAGTGTAGACCAGGGGTCCCCAACTCCAGTCCTCAGGGACCCCAACAGGTCATGTTTTCAGGATCTCCTATAGTAAGAACAGCTGTGGCAATGTCTGAGGCCCCGACAATAATCACATGACCTGTTGGGGTCCCTGAGGACTGGAGTTGGGGACCCCTGCTCTAGACAGACCAGGACTAATAAGGAGCACACAGCGCCGCCCCTCGGGGCCCAGATAAATAACCCCAGGAATGTTTATAATAAATGACATCGTTAATATTGATAGTTTGTAGCCGTGCGGACTGTAGAATGACCTCCAAACGGTCACTGAACACAACCCACACCACCACGACCGACATCCCTGGGTAAGGGGCCAATAATACCGCCACCCCATGATCATGTATTACCACCACCATACTGTCACTCAATAAAGATCGATATCACCAATAGAAAACCCTCTATAATGGCCAAATAGTACCGCCACATCACGGGTACATAGTGCCACCATAGCATCACTGAATAAAAGCTATACACAAGGGCTAATACACACACCGTATAGCGGTATATACTAGATCTATGCAGGCACAGTGATTACAGTATCGTTCTACCCAGTGATCACAGCACCTCTACTCTGACTGTAGCTGTTCATTTCCCTTTTTCACCATGTGGCCCAGACCACCATGATGACTTTTCCTGATCACAACGTGTCTGTGCAGAATTAGGCTAGGCTCACACGAACGGGTCGGTCACCCTGCACACCACATTAAACTATATTGCGAATGACTCTGGCGGCTGTCGTGCGCAGTACCGTTCGTTTTCTCTTTGCTGCAGCCCCAGCACAATGTTCATTTATTCCAATGGAGGCCATCTTCATGGGTTCCACAGCAGAACAGAGCAGGCAAGAGGGAAGGGACAACTGATACTTCATGCCTTTCGATGCCTGCGTCTTGCTGTAGGACGTGATCCACGGCGATCGGCGGGTGCCCCAATTAGAACCCATTTGGGACAAATTATCCCTCAATTAACTGGGTCAGAAGCAGTGTCGCATCTCCCTAAGGAGAGCACCCAAAAAGTGTGTGGGGACACCTAGGGGGTGAGTGGATAAGGGAATGATATAGTCTCTCCCCAAGGAGAGCACCCAAAAAGTGTATGGGGAGACCCAGGGGGTGAGTGGATAAGGGAATGGTATAGTCTCTCCCTAAGGAGAACACCCAAAAAGTGTACGGGGAGACCCAGGGGGTGAGTGGATAAGGGAATGGTATAGACTGTCCCCAAGGAGAGCACCCAAAAAGTGTATGGGCACACCTAAAAGCTAAGTAAGGAGACTTATAAAGCAATGCTCCTCTGGGAAATTATGCAAATCAGAAAGATGGAAAAATACCTCCACGGCGCCATCTATTGGATAACAGCATTCCTTCAATTCAAAGTGACTTTATAACAAGTCTTATCAATGATTGGGAATAGGAAACCGAGCCAGAAAACCGTGTACAGACAGGCAGTTTGGGGGTGATTGCCCGTCATCAGTATGCAGTAGGTCTCCACATAGTTTTTGGGTGCTCTCCTTAAGGAGACACTTCAGCGCTTCTGACTGACACCATAGCCCCTCACACACTAAGCCAGAAGCCTGCTGCACACTGATGAGGGGCAAACACCCCATACATGCATGGTTTCCTATTCCCAATCATTGATAAGACTTGTTATAAAGTCACTTTGATTTGAAGGAATGCTGCCATCCAGTAGGTGGCGCTGTAGAGGTATTTTTCCATCTTTCTGATTTGCCCCAGTTAATTAGCATACAAACCCCCTTCACATCCCACCCTTCCTATATCCAGGTCTTAAACCCCTTCCTTCCCCTAACAGATCCTTTAGCCATAAGGTAAAAGCCTTGAAGTTGTACCAACAAGTTTCTATAGCTGATATCTAGTACTCCGGTGATGAACTACATTACCCAGCAGATCTTTTGTAAGAAGGAGCATCAGTCTCTTTACTGTTCAACAATGTATCTCATTTTTCAGATCTCTCTGTCACGGTACAGAAACCCTATTCTAACCCAACAAATGTGTCAACTTTATTATAAAACCCAAGAAAATGATTGAAAAGATCCCATTTGTGTGACCCCCCCCCCCCCCCCCACTAGACGTAGATATCTCTGACTCCTCACTTTTCCTGACAACTAGCTTCATTTTCCAAACTTCTATACTTTTTCCCCTTCCGGAGTGCCTGAGATAATAGTAATGCCACTTGAGGTGACCCACACAGTAATAATACCTCTCTGTGCTTGTAGGCCACACATGGTAAGTGCCAGGCCTTGTGCCCCACACACAGTAGAAGTGCCCCCACTCCAATAAGAATGTTCTTCTTATGGTCTCACCAAAAGATATAGCCCCATATAGGCAACCCACTCAGTAATAATCCCTTTCACAGGCCCACAGCCAATAGTAATACCCCATATAGGCCCCCACTAAGTGCTAATGCTCCTGATAGGTCCCAACCTAGTAATTGAGGCCCATGTAGGCCCCTATTTAGTAGTAATGCTCTATAAAGGCTCCCACTCAGTAATAATGCTCCATGTAGTCTCCTCAGTAATAATGCCCCATATAAGCCCCCACTCACTTATAATGCCCCATATAAGCCCCCACTCACTTATAATGCCCACTCACAGACTCCCACTGAGTGCTAATGCTCCGTATAGGCCCCACTCTGTAATAATGCTCTGTATAGGCCCTGGTCTCAGTAAAGATGGCACTCCCAGGCCCCAGCCCCTCACTCAATAGTGGTACGCTTTAGATATAGTAAAAAAAAAAAAAGTTATGCTCGACTGTATCGGCGTGCTGCTCCTCCCACTCACGGCTGTTGCAGTCAGCTGCCCACTCAGCTCACCCACTGACTTCCAGGTAGAATGATCATGTGATTACATGTGCATGTTGCATGATCAGTCTACTCGGTACTGACCGGCTGAGCTATATGGGCGTGACAGCAAAGCCTGGGAGCAGCAGGAATGGCACACTGACACGGGTATAGCTTCTTTGGTTTTCACTTTTCACCAAAAACTTCATTACACCAAAATCCCCGGATCCGACTGTTATGCTAAATGGCCAGTTTGCACCTGCCGGCAATGTTAATTTAGGTTACCTCCGCTGGCTGGCACTCACGTGACTCGGTGACGGGTAATCAGTGGGGGACCGCCGAAGGGTGAGTATGGAGTCTGTGACTTTACTGTCGCTTGTTGATAACTTTTTTTTAACAAAACCCCCTTTAATATTTCCTGAAATGTTTCACCTCATCTCCAGGATTTGTCATCTTATTTTTTTACACTGGCTCATCTTCTTTCCAGTCAGGTCTCTACAATATAAAAGAATTCCCCTCATGGACCAATCAAGGATGGAGAGGAACAAGATGGCGGAGAGTGTATTAAATCTCACCCTAGAGATACTCTTCCAGCTTACTGGGGAGGTGAGAGATTCTGATGATGTCATATTACATCATTCTTATCTATGGTAATAACAGATGATGTCACATTACATCATTCTTATCTATGATAACAGATGATGTCACTGGAGAGGGGAGAGATTCTGATGATGTCGCATTACATCATTCTTATCTATGGTAATAACAGATGATGTCACTGGAGAGGGGAGAGATTCTGATGATGTCACATTACATCATTCTTATCTATGGTAGTAACATGATGTCACTGGAGATGTGGGAAATACTAATGATGTCACATTACATCATGCTTATCTATGGTAATAATAAAAGATATAACTGGAGAGGGGAGAGATTCTGATGATGTCACATTACACCATTGTCGTGGATTTCCTTTTGTGTCCACCGACTTGATCAATTTGGAATGTTTACACCCTTCCACATTAATTCTGAATTGATTATATGCGCATAAGAAGTTTCCACACTGACTCAGGTTCAGCATGTATAAGCTTCCTCAATTCTGCTTTATTGTTGGGCACGCAGTCTCTTTTAAAGAGTTTAACATATCTGCCCATATGGGCAGGTCAAAGATTACATAGATACAACGTATTGTTTAATTATTGGATAAACATCTTGCAATTCTTCCATCCTCCGGTCCTCTGTGATTGGCCATCAGGTGGTGGATGAGATGAGTGGGTTGTCTTGGACCCACGTGGGGTTCCTTCGACATGATTGGATGTCACATCATGAATTAGTAATTGCCTAAATCTCCCATGTTATTTGCATACGTTTCCAGTAAAATTGCTTGGGTAATTATTGCGGTATCTAAAAGCGGTACTTGTCTTAAGTGTGGTTATCTGTCTGATCCTACTTCTTCTAATAGTTATAAAACAGATGGAAAATGTAACGTGTTTACACTATATATTATCTTGTCAGTGTTTTGAGAACAGAAGTTTCATTAAGGAAGTAGATACATTGGATACATGTAAGAAGGCATATCTATATTTGTAATGGCAATGGAAAAGTACTGGCATTTAGTATACAGAATAAAAACAGGTTCATTGTCCACTACAAAGGTCCACATTATAGGCCCAAAATATAGAAATATTGGGTTTCCACTACAGACCCCCCTTTGAAACTATCTGTTTCACTAAACTCACCCTACTCCGTCCCACCCCAATCCCCCACCGCTGACCCTAGACCTGCATTGTGTTGTAGACTGGGGCTATCACTGCCATGGGGGTATAGGATGGTTCGACATCATCATATTCTGGATCCATGATGACGACGTTTGCATTGACAGTGGGCTTTTTGTTGGACATCGTAGTGAGACAGGTGGACCAGGTAGTCATCTGTGTCGGAATACACTGTATGCAACAACAAACAGAAATTAGGATGACTATAAAGGTGACAAATATAATTAATAACTTCTTTATCAGGATAAACTCTAGTGTAGAATGTTCTGAAAACTCAGTAGAGTGGGCGGTCTTTCACAACTGTCGCTTAGGCTGTAAATGCCCCTCCGATACCTAGGTGTGGGTTCATGGACTTGTGGAGGTCTAGGCTACCACCTGGGATCTCGAGGCATTAGGTTAGGAGAGGTTTGGCTTTTACTATTTCAGGTAAATACTGCATAACTTGTGTAGAACCCTCCTGCTTGACGATACCTCGATTCATCCACAAAGAGTGCAAAATTAGGACTATCTAATGACTGATCAACATGACTGAACCCCTGTCTCATTAGTAAGTGCATAATCATATCTATCAGTCTGGAAGGAAAACTACGAGGTGATTATTCCCACTTCCCTTTTCCAGAGGCGGCAAGGTAGCGGGACTGGGGGCGTTGTAATGCCGGCATGTTGCGTGGCATGAGCAGAGTGCACTGCAGATAAAATAAAGCAAAATGTTAGAGAAAACCTATCAGTGTTCTAAATACACAATGTTTTAAAACTTATTTTTTCTATTCTGCTGTTAGGTATGTACCTAACTGAGGAAACAGACTAAGGGTAGCTCTTTTTAGTTAGTGCGGTCAGCTTCTTAATGGCAACTGCGTTTTTACCCGCGGGTCTCGTGTTGTCTGGAATGTAGGTACAAGTCTCCCCTATCATCTTACAGACACTCCCTTTTTGGCTAAAATCGTACCTAGTGCCATTCTATTTTGAAAAGTCATAGTCGGGGTAGGTCCTATTGGTCGACTAGTCCCTATAAGGCATCTCTAGTATAACTTATAAATCGCCTCTAATTATAATAAACATAATTAATCCAGTCAACATTTTATTTACCATAATGATCAGAAAAATGGACTCGAATCTAGTTTTAACTTGGTCTCTAATTTTTAAAAAACTCGTCAGGTACCCCCCTTGGCTGTCCTATGACGTCAATGTACACGTGTAGATCAAAACTACCACCAGGAGCCTCTCTTCTCACTCTAGTGTGCTGTTACAATACTAGTAGTGTGCACAGGTATGCACGGCGTGGGACTCCCTGATCTTCACCCACACCAATGTCCCTCCTGGAGATAGCCCGGAAGGAGGACAGGTCCAGGCCGCCAACAATGACCCTGCACTACCTAGTGACAAGACTGGAAGGAACCGCCGTACCTATGCAGGATAACCACAGAACACAGCAGAGTTGGATCGAGATAAAGTAACTATTGGGGGTAACCTCATTATCTTCAATGCTGTCTGACAGGATGTGGAGGAGCATAAGGGCTTTACTAAGGCACACTCCCCTGTCCAATTACTTTCCAGACATGATGTCACATTATTTCACCTATGAAGTGTGTACCTTCGTTTACCTTATTCACTTCCGGTACCCTGTATCTGCAGATTACCTCATTCATGAGCTTCTGTGTGGTTACCTGTAGAGATGAGCGAACGTGCTCGGCCACGCCCCTTTTTCGCCCGAATACCGCGATTTCCGAGTACTTCCGTACTCGGGCGAAAAAATTCGGGGGGCGCCGTGGCGGCACGGGGGGTAGCAGTGGGAAGTGGGGGGGAGAGGGAGAGAGAGAGGGCTCCCCCCTGTTCCCCGCTGCTACCCCCCGCACCGCCACGCCTCTCCCCGCCCCCCGAATCTTTTCACCCGAGTACTGAAGTACTCGAAAATGGCGGTACTCGGGTGCGTAAGTACTCGAAACGAGTACGTTCGCTCATCTCTAGTTACCTGCTCATTTACCTTAGTATCAGGGTGGGCCTCCAACCTGAAAAAGACTCCAGCAACAACAAGCACATATTCATACTCCCCAACAGGTGTGAGCTGAATGTGGTCAAATTGGCAATCTCTGAAATGGGTAGAGTGGTCCAGGCAAGTGTTATATGGCCACCTTACTTCTGTCCTGACTCGCATATGGCAAAGATCATGCTAACTGGACAAATGATGCAGCAGCTACAGAGAACCCAGGTGTCACCCATTCTTGTTCAGTGTCGACGTCATTGCTGCTTTTGATTCTGTGTACTAGTTGAGCCATCATGGGGGACAGGGACTTCTGTAGACAAGTTCTGCTGATTGTTCGCCATACGCCGTCCTGTTCTGTTGCTCCCGTCTTTTAGCCCATTTTGCTTTCCTTCCTCGTTGGCTTGTAACTGTAAAGTCCTTGGCATATCAATGTCCAAAGTTTTGTCACTGACTCATGCTGTCAGTATCTTTTCTTCTTTCTTTCACGGCTTGAGGGCCGCTGCCTTTGCTGTGCTGTCGGCGATGGTGTCGTCTCTCGCTTCTCCATTGTAGAAATCGGTGTGAGCTCTCCATTGCCAGGTAGTAGTAGTAGGGTTTCCATGAGACTCTGCACCGCTGCACCATTCTTAATTGGCTGTCCTACTGAGATAACAAGCTGTCTGGCCTTCCATATTGGGCCGTAATCATGAGCTATGCCAAATGCATACCAGGAGTCAGTGTAAAGAGTTGCCGTCTTACCTTCTACCACTCCACACGCCTCAGTGAGGGCCTTCGGTTACGCTTCTTGCACTGAGACATGCGGAGGCAGAGCTTCTGCGTTTAGGACATCTTGTTGTGTGACCTCTGCATATCTGGTTCGGAGTCATCAATCCTCACCCTGGTACCATCTACAAAAGAAAACTCAAAATATGCATCATTAACAGTGTGTACATCACTACAATAATGTCAGAATCTTGTTGCAAAGAATTTAAAAAAATTTTAAAAATAGCTGATCTGCCATACTCAGATCACCTATGCCTCCCCTCCCCCGTTTGAACCGGAATACCTGATTAAAAGAAGAGTAGCCGGGTTCAAGGTAGTACAACATCGGAAAGAAATATTGGGGGAGGCATGGAAAGAGCACATTGTAGCCGGATCTAATAGGCCAGAGATAAGTGCTTTGGTTGCACTTGCATGAGTATGTTCTGGATGTCATTTGGGGTATGGACTACTAGGGGGTAGTCCAATACCAACTCAGAAGATTTGACAGCCATTGCCCGTACTGCTGCCACCGCACAAACACATGAGGGAGCTCCTTGAGTCACTGGATCCAACCTCATGGAGTAGTATCCCAGTGGCCTTGATTGTCCTCCGTGCTTTTGTGTCAATACTGTCGTATGGGCGGCAGTATGAAACAAGGCCCAGAAAGGTGCGGAATTTGGCAACGGATGTATGTACAGGTATGGCCTGGCCAGGAGAACAACCTTTCTTGCAGAACTTGGTTAGTCTTGGAGGCCTCCAGGCCTTACAGCCATCTTCTGCAAAGGAAATTAAAGGGGTTGTCTCGCGAAAGCAAATGGGGTTAAGCACTTCTGTATGGCCATATTAATGCACTTTGTAATATACATCGTGCATTAAATATGAGCCATACAGAAGTTATTCACTTACCTGCTCCGTTGCTGGCGTCCCCGTTGCCATGGCTCCGTCTAACTTCGGTGTCTTCTTGCTTTTTTAGACGCGCTTGCGCAGATCTATCTTCTCCATTCGGCTCGTCTCGGCATCACCGGCATTTTGGCTCCGCCCCCTTGTACGCGTCATCGCGAAGCTCCGCCCCCGTCACATGTGCCGATTCCAGCCTCTGATTGGCTGGAATCGGCACATGTGACGGGGGCGGAGCTTCGCGATGACGCGTACAAGGGGCGGAGCCAAAATGCCGGTGATGCGGAGACGAGCCGAATGGAGAAGATAGATCTGCGCAAGCGCGTCTAAAAAAGCAAGAAGACACCGAAGTTAGACGGAGCCATGGCAACGGGGACGCCAGCAACGGAGCAGGTAAGTGAATAACTTCTGTATGGCTCATATTTAATGCACGATGTATATTACAAAGTGCATTAATATGGCCATACAGAAGTGCTTAACCCCACTTGCTTTCGCGAGACAACCCCTTTAACAGTGAAATTGTGGCCAGTCGGCAGTTTTTCCAAAGCATCAGCACACAGCACCTAACATGCGAGGCTGACCCTTCACCCCTTTTTTTTTAAACTAGGGGGATACTGTTTGACCCAGGGGTGTGTATCTGGGTCTCGTATATATTATCATGGTGGGTATATTCAATTTCCCTATGCCTGTCTTATGGGTGTCAGGAACCGTGGAAAGCTGAGTTTGAGACAGGAGAAAAAAACAAAACTTTTTCTTCCTGGCTATCTATGATTCTTACCCCCCTCCCTTATACAGGGGATGTCCCATTACGTATACTTGCATCATCTAGCTCCACCCCTCTGAGTGTGGCTGTATACCTACTTCCTCATTTTCTCATTCAACGTTTGCAGTCCTCGGATACACATCACAACCAAATAAAGATAAAGTCTTATGCATCACACAATTTACATTTTACAATTTGCGGGTCAACCTGCCCCGTCCCTCCTGTGAATACCAGGCCTTATCGTTACCTGCTTGTTTCCCATTCTTCGGCTTCCCTGCTTAACTTACTTCCTTTACACCTTGCTCCCTGTAATTTATTTTAACTTCTATTAACCCTTTCCAATCCACTGTCTGACGTCTGAAGACATTGTTATTGAAGGCTGTACAGCACCGGTGTCACAAGACATCCAGCAGGGTATTCTTACTGTGTATTACTGGCCGCTCTGTTGTCGGGGCCTCTCCAGCATGTTACATACCTCAGTACTGGCTCTAGCCAGCAGGTGACGCCATTGTATAATGGCAGAAAGAGAAAGCCCCCTAGGAAACCCTGAATCCAAAATTGGATTGTAAAGGGTTAAATTTTACTATTTAAACTAGGTTAAACTATTTAAATTTAACTTCCCTGGGACTGCAGCACCAGTAACTTCCTCTTTTTTAAAATCTCTCCCTCCCGTGACCACCCCTCCCTTCTCTAACACAGAATGGAAGAGACAGGATTACAAGGGAGAACGTGGCTAATTTACTTTTACAACAGTTTTGTCCCAGACTTGTTCCTGGTCGTCCTTCCGGCGACCGGAGTAGATGTAGTCTTAGATGCCGGGCATCTCCATCTGATTGGTAACGTACTGCAATTCACATGTTGTGTGCCAAAGTTGCTGAGTGATTAAGATATTATTCTATCTCCTTATTTACTGAACTGTTATATTGAACGCTGGTGTCTTTGGCATGCGTTGGTACTGACGCCATTCCAGCCCGCCTTCTCTTCTTCTGACTGACATACAGAGAAATTCTAACGTCTAATGTATAACTACTATGTTGTAACTTTACGGTCGCAGTTGTGATTACAATTGAAGTGGGGATTTGGCAAACATAGATGTATATTCTTGTGGGCATGGCGGGCTATGCAGTTTGTTACAGTTTGTAACCCTTGTATTCTTAAAAGCCCCCACAGGATATGAGTGGCATATAGCTTTTTACATTTGTATGAAGGACGTACAACAAAGATTAGATTACATAACAAGACATACGAACAGTAGTTGTTATTTGTCACAGCACATGAATTTGCTTTCTCTTCTATCGCTTGGGTCTAATCCACCTGCTCTAACAATTTAGTACATACCTCCATCTGTGCCACCGGTATGAATGCACCTTACAATACCTCCCCCTTACTTGCCTTATAAGACAGTATAACTCATTACATTCATTATAACATTTTACTAAACAACATAGTTATTTCTTTACATTCAATGTTACAGCACCTCTCCCTAGAAAATGAGGAAGTAACTGAAATAAGCAGTCTTTCTCACTAAAAGAAACTCGGTTAACCCCTTGTATACATTCACTTACGGGCACAAGCCTATACTTTCAACGTTTAACAATTCAACAGCAACACAGTTTAGCAGTCTGCCTTTATTAGAAGGGATCCAATAATGCACATGTATCCTATAAAGTCCAAACCCACAACACGCCGCTGTGTACGGTGCATCAATCTTGGCTATAACCCAGCCAATGCGTTCTCATTGCCAACAATCCCTTCTTACAGTTGAGCAGGACTGATGCTAATTCTGTATGACAGACAAACAGACTATTTCTGTATAAACAACTCAGCAGGATTAGCTCTACACAACAGACAAGCACACTAACTTTATATAAAGGACAGGTAGGACATTTTAAGCACGCAGAAAGATTGCTTGATTAGTCAATGATAACTTGACTCTCCACCCCTTCCACACTTTTTCTGGAGGGTGTATAAATTGGCCGTGGTAGAGTATTTGCTGCCTCTCAATCTCAGTCATGGCAGCCAGATTCATGATTATAGAAGTCTCCTCAGACGCCGGACACAGTATGTCCAGCCCTAGAGTCTCTAGCATTTCTGTCGCTACACAGTTTATTAATCTACCCTCAGACCATGGAATCCACTCGTGGACATTCAAACGATGAACAAATATTTGTGGATTGCTACCCTCAAGCAATGGACCATAACCACACCGGCGGGGGGGGATAGGAATTATTCTGACTACAGATCTCCCATCTGAGTGTACTTATCGTCAATAACAATCCTTTTTGGCAATTTGGGCAAGACATGGGCGTACACACACAAATAGACAGAGCACCAGTACGGCCGGCTTAGTCTCACTGCCCCTTGGGATACTGTCTGGCAGTTCCCTTTCTTCTAGGTCTTTTACCAGACTTCACCGAAGTAGCGATACCTGTCCAGACGTTTGACAGTTCCCTGACTCTTAGGTTTTGTAACCAAACCAGACCCGAGCAGGAACACCTGGTCAAACCCCCTGACAGGTCCCTTACTCTTAGGTTTTGTAACCAAACCTGACCCGAGCAGGGACGCCTGTACAGGGTCTTCCTCACCCTTAGGGCAACTTACTGACCTCGCCAATCGACCAGTACTCTCAAGACGACAGGCATGCAAACATTCCTTTATATCTTATAACAGGTTCTTATCGTGTGATCGAGATTTAAAAAATACCTGTCGTGCGGATCCAAATCAATCGGCCTTGACACGGCACATAGGCGAGCTTGGAGTCAGCCACACAGGTATAGATAATTAATTTATCTTACCGTGTTCTGATGATTTGTTGAGCCCGCCAAGTCCAAGGTTGCCTATGTCCGTGTCTTCTGTCCGAGCTCTTTGGAACCTATCGATCACGTCCCATCTGGGTCGCCAACTGTCGTGGATTTCCTTTTGTGTCCACCGACTTCATCAATTTGGAATGTTTACACCCTTCCACATTAATTCTAAATTGATTATATGCGCATAAGAAGATTTCACACTAACACAGGTTCAGCATGTATAAGCTTCCTCAATTCTGCTTTAATGTTGGGTGCGCAGCTTCTTTTAAAAGAGTTTAACATATCTGCCCATCTGGGCAGGTCAAAGATTACATAGATACAACGTATTGTTTAATTATTGGACAAGCATCTTGCTATTCTTCCATCCTCCGGTCATCTGTGATTGGCCATCAGGTGGTGGACAAGATGAGTGGGTTGTCTTGGACCCACGTGGGGTTCCTTCGACATGATTGGATGTCACATCATGAATTAGTAATTGCCTAAATCTCCCATGTTATTTGCATACGTTTCCAGTAAAATTACTTGGGTAATTATTGCGGTATCTAAAAGCGGTACTTGTCTTAAGTGCGGTTATCTATCTGATCCTTACTTCTTCTAATAGTTATAAAACAGATGGAAAATGTAACGTGTTTACACTATATATTATCTTGTCAGCATTTTGAGAACAGAAGTTTCATTAAGGAAGTAGATACATTGGATACATGTAAGAAGGCATATCTATATTTGTAATGGCAATGGAAAAGTACTGGCATTTAGTATACAGAATAAAAACAGGTTCATTGTCCACTACAAAGGTCCACAATATAGGCCCAAAATATAGAAATATTGGGTTTCCACTACACCATACTTATCTATGGTAATAACAGATGATGTCACTGGGGAGGTGATGAACTCTGGAAATGTCTGTAGTGATATTTATTAATGTCTCCACATATACAGGATTACACAGCAGTGAAGAAGACCTCTAGTGATGGCTGTTGGGCCCCTGTGTGTGATGGATGGGGAAGACCTCTGAGCCCAATCACAGGGCCCCCACCTCAACCCCTGACACATGAGGACATCAATGTACAGAAGATTCTAGAACTCACCAACAAGATGATTGAGCTGCTGACTGGAGAGGTGATGCTGCAGGGAATGCTGGGACATTATACAGTAACAGCACTGGAGGCTTCTGGGTAATGACTATATTGTGTTGTCAGGTTCCTATAAGGTGTCAGGATGTCGCTGTCTATTTCTCCATGGAGGAGTGGGAGTATTTAGAAGGACACAAGGTTCTGTACAAGGAGGCCATGATGGAGACCCGCCAGCCGCTCCCATCACCAGGTAATAGACGGGACTAAATCCACGGGGACTTTATTATCTGTATGTAAAGAATGACTTCAGTGTCCGTCTGTGTTTCCTGCAGTTCCATCCAGTAAGAGAAGAACCCCAGAGAGATGTCCCCGTCCTCTTCTTCCACAGGACCATCAGGTAGATGGAGATGTCCCTCTGATCTGTAGAAGGCTGTGAAGCTCTTGTCTTCAATCTTATTAGATGTCTTCTACTTGTGTTATGAGGCCGGTGGAGATGGCAGGATTACCGCTGACCACAGACATTAGATCAGTTGTGTCAAAGTTGTGTCAGTGTCCCTGATATTGGTTCCAATTGTAATGGGGTCCCTATTGACCCCATTAGTAGTAGGGTCAATCACAGTGACCCCAGTATTAATACTGTCCCTGATAATAGCCCTAATAGTAATAGGGACCCCAATAATAGTAGGGCCCCTCACAGTGGCCCCAGTAATAATAGTGAAGCCCCCTGTTGGACTCTGGCATTGCCCTCACCTAGCCTACATCTCTGGTCTGGCAGCCACTGGTTAGTCTATGACTGCTGACCTCTTCCCTCAGCGTCTGTGCTACAGGCTGGATGAGTGGAATGCCTATTGGGGGCTGCACGGCAGGTGGGCCACATAACATGAGGTAGTGGGCCGGATTCAGTCTACGGGCCTTAAGTTTGACATGTTTGCATTAAATGAAAGAACGATCAAGGTCCACTTTTGCTAAAACTTGATCATTTTAATGTGAAGGTTTCACAACTCATCAGGCTGAAGGTAAACAATGAAGTTGTATTGTGAACCCTGTAATACATGTAGGGAACATCTCTAAAGCTGAAAACATGGCTGACAGATATATAATAGAAAGACAATGTTTATATCTTTACCTTAAAGTGCCACTATCGTGAAAACACATATTTCCATCCCTGCACCCCTCATCTGATTGTCTGCCGTACTCTGAACCTGCCCTATGTGTAAAAAGTCACTTCCACACAGTGCAGACTCCTCTCTGATGCTTATCAGGCACCATCTTGATTATGTGATTTTTCCTGCTTTCTCTTTCATTTTTCTGAGCTATGAATCCTGTGATGCATCAGCACAACATGACATGAGCCGCTATTGCCAGTACCATCTCTGCCTGCTGGGAGGTATTATCAGTATTCACCTAATCATCAGGCAGATGGAGATATTCACTCTGTAGAAGGGCTGTAAAGCTCTCTAGTTCAGTCTTACTATACGTTTTACACTTGTCTCATGTATCCATTATGTAGTTTATCCAGCATCATGAAGGGACAGCAGGATTATGAGTTCATGGAATGTTCCATCCTTGCAGGTTATGTAGACTATATAGATGGCAAACCGTCTTTGTAGTCCTTGCCTGTATTTCTTCTTTCCATAATGCTTTGTGAAAACAAACAATGAGGTAGAGGCTAATTTTCCCCATTTAAGGAAAAAAATTATTTCCTGACTTCCATCTGAATAATCCCCGGATCAGCAAGCCTTTTGCAGGTATTAATGGTTATAATGTATAATATTACATCTCTAAAGAAACACTCCAGGCCCCTCTTGTACACTCTTATCAAATTTACCGTGACTGCGTCCTCCGGCAGAGAGTTCCTTAATATCACTGCTTGACATACATGGGGGTTCTTTACTGAAAGATGTAGAAACCTTATTTGCTGTAGAAGTAGAGGGCGCCCCCTTGTTATAGTAGTGGGTATAAATATATGATGGGAGAGAGCTCTGTATTGACCCCTGATATATTTATATATAGTTATTAGGTCGCCCCTCAGCCGTCCTTTTTCTAAACTAAATAATCCCAGTTTTGATAACCTCTCTGGGTATTGTAGTCCGCCCATTCCATTTATTACTTTAGTTGCCCACCTTTGTACCCACTCAAGCTGTGATATGTCCTTCTTGAGTACCGGTGCCCATAAGTGTCTACAATATCCCATGTGTGGTCTGACCAGTGACTTGTATAGATGAAGAACAATGTTCTAGTCATGCGCCCCTAAACCTCTTTTTTATTTGTTATTCATTGGAATATGAGAAGCATCAATTTTCTCACTGATCACGATGGATCGTTCACACGGCACATGACCCGCTTCTTCAAACAAACGCCTCTGTGATAAATAATCAGTATCTTCACACCATCAGCTTTTGTTTCCATATCTTGTTTCTACATTCCCTTTCATCTATTTGGTGGCCGGGGCGGTAGCTCCTAGTCCCCTCTGCCTTGAGGTAGTTTCAGAACAGTCTTGACTCCTACTGCCCTTGGCCCTCTGCTGGAGGTCCAGTGGGAGGGGGGTTGGGGAGGGTTGGGGAGAGGGTAGGTTGGTGTTCCCTGCCTCTTGTTTGCTCTCTGCTCACCTGCCCCGTGTTCCCCTCAGTTCCTCTATTAGGTACCATTCTGTAAATCTACAGAATGGTACCAATATCCAGCATACCTACAGTACTACATACCATGAATACTCTCGTATTGGACATAACTGAAGCGGCTGCTACCTCTGGGGTCAGAAGTAACCCGTTTGGGGAAAAGGTCATTGAAAAAAATGTATGTTTGTAAAAATGTATGAATTTCTATGCCTTTCCTTGTCGTTATTAAGGGGACAAGAAGGTAGAGGCCGCAGTAAAGACCAGACTAAAAAAAAAGGGCGGCATGTGTAAAAAAAAGGTACTGCCAGCATATACTAAATCCCTATGGAAGATTTGTATTGCAAAGGTGATAAAGGAAGAGTCAGGGGGATTTATGGACGACATTAGAGCATTAATTAGGTAAGATGTCCGGTTAGCTTTGGGGTCTCATGACGTACAGCCAGCTGTGGCCTCTTCTACAGAACAAAAGAGACCAAGCAGCTCATGTTACGATTTGGACTCCGAAAAGAACTCTCTGATTTCGGATACAGAAGAACAGGCAGAACCCATGGAATCCTCTGAGGATGATTACAAAAAATCCTCTTAAATCAAGATGGGAGAGCCCAAGAAAAGACGCACAGTACAAGAGGAGGTCTTAGGGGCCTTAGGGAAAAAGGCATTGGCATACCTTCCAGGTACACGATAATGTGCAAAAGATGATAAGAGAAGAATGTAATAAACCAGACAGGGCCTCATTTTTATGTGAAGGTATCAAGAGATGCTACACCTTCACCGAAGACGTTTGTACCGATTGGGAAGACATATCTAGAGGGGATGTCCTGTTGGCAAAAGTAGCCATACACATGAGGATGCCACACGGTTAAGAGATCCAATGGATAGGAAGGCAGAAGGCCTCCTAAAACAGACTTGGGAGGCAGCCTCTAATGTACTCGGACCAGGAGTAGCAGCTAATTGTGTCACCAGGACACTTAATTTATGGCTAAATCAATTAAGGATGCATCTGTCCAATCAAATCCTGGAATCCCTCCCAGTTTTAAAGATGGCGACCAGTTTTCTAGCAGATGCGTCAGCCGAAACAGTCAGAATATTGGCACGTACGGCTGCAATTTCCAATTCCACGAGGAGAGTATTATGGCTCAAGTCATGGACAGGGAACTTGGCATCTTAAAGCAAGTTATGCTTTCTGCCTTTCCATGGCCAATTCTTATTTGGGCCAGATTTAGACAAAATATTGGAAAAAGCAGCTGATAAAAAAATGGTGTTTCCTGAAGAAAAGCAATCAAGAAAGAAACCTTTTTTTCATGCACCAACACCACAGGCGGAATCTTACAAAGGCAAAGGAATGACCGGCCACTGGAGCTACCCCAAATGGGGCCAGGGAATCAATAAATTCAGCAATACAATTGAAACAAGGGGGTGTTCATGACATCAATAGATTTAAAAGTCACGTATTTTGTTCCGATTCATGCATATTCCCCAAAATACCCGAGGTTTGCACTATGCATGGAAGGGAGGGCAAGCGATTTTCAGTTCACTTGTCTTCCGGTTGGACTATCCTCTGCCGCCTGTATTTTCACCAACATTATGGAAGAACGAGCAGACAGTCTGAGACAAAGACCTATTCTGATCGTAGCATATCTAGGACACATTCTAGTAGTGGCAGAATCCAGGGAACGTCCAGAAGAACCCCTAGCAATAGTAATTCAATTCTTCCAACACCTAGAGTGGGTAATCAGTTTGATGAAATCGGCATGACACCCAGCCAGAAGAAAGTCTTTCTAGGGGATCTTACTACATTCAGAAAACCAGCATTCTTTACTTTCCTCAATAAAGAGTCAGAAATTACATCTCCTAGTCTAGAAGTTCCTAAGATGCAAGGACTGTACTATCAGGACAGCGATGGCACTATTGGAAAAACTCATGTCGTGTATCCCAGTGGTAGCATGGGCTCAAGCTCATGCGGGAATCTTACAGGGAGCAATCTTAGCCGCGTGGAACAAACAACAATCATCCCTGGGCAAGGAAATGCACAGAGGCAATACAGTAAAAGCATCTCTAGTCTGGTGGCTTTCGGCCTGGACTCTCTCAAGGGGCGTTCATTGGTCACGGGATCCAGTAGTGTGCATCATGACAGATGCCAGTGCAGGGGGCTGGGGAGCAATTGTAGGGGACCTTGACCTTCAAGGGATCTGACTTCGGAAGATAGGTCTCTGATCTTCAACACGTCTAGCAGTCTGGAAAACCCTACAGAAAATAGAAGGGGCTATCAGGGCAGACATCTAAAGATCATATCAGATAACGTTAGGGCGGTAGCTCAAATTGGAGGTCAAGCAGGGACAAGATGCAGGGCCTTGCAAAACATAGTGCAGAAAATCTTTTTGTGGGCCGAACAAAATGTCTTATGGATTTCAGCGATCCATCTGAGGGGGGCTCTAAACCAAAAGGCAGACTTCCTTAGCAGACAACAGCTAGATCCAGGAGAATGGTCCCTTTCGCAGAAGGTCTTCAGCGTTTATGGGGAATGCTGCACACCAATCTTTTTGCAACAAAGAAGAACCGCAAGCTGAAAAGATTTTTCTCACTCAATCCAAGGGACCACCTAATGACAATAGATGCCCTAACGCAAACGGGAGCCGAGGATTAGTTCATGCGTTCTCTCCAATCTCATTAAAGGGGTTGTCCCGCGCCGAAACGGGTTTTTTTTTTTTTTAAACCCCCCCCCCCCCCCCGTTCGGCGCGAGACAACCCCGATGCAGGGGTTAAAAAAACCACCCGCACAGCGCTTACCTGAATCCCGGCGGTCCGGCGTCTTCATACTCACCTGCTGAAGATGGCCGCCGGGATCCTCTGTCTTCATGGACCGCAGGGCTTCTGTGCGGTCCATTGCCGATTCCAGCCTCCTGATTGGCTGGAATCGGCACGTGACGGGGCGGAGCTACACGGAGCTACACGGAGCCCCATAGAGAAGAGGAGAAGACCCGGACTGCGCAAGCGCGGCTAATTTGGCCATCGGAGGGCGAAAATTAGTCGGCACCATGGAGACGAGGACGCCAGCAACGGAGCAGGTAAGTATAAAACTTTTTATAACTTCTGTATGGCTCATAATTAATGCACAATGTACATTACAAAGTGCATTATTATGGCCATGCAGAAGTGTATAGACCCACTTGCTGCCTCGGGACAACCCCTTTAATTCTGAGGGTCCTCCAGAATTTTCATTATCAAAAATGCACCCTTATATTAATAGCCCCCTTCTGGCCAAGAAGAAGCTGGTTTGGGCTAGTAAATAGCCTAAGTTGACAAGAATCAGTCCTCCTACCAGTAGGGCCAGACCTCTTACCCCAGGGTCCACTAAAACACTCCGTTTTAGCGAACCTAAAAAGTAATTCTGCTAGGACGGGGCTTCTCCACAGAAGTGGTAAGCGCGCTCCTATTTAGTAGAAAGGAGACAACAAATAGAATTTATCAGAGGATCTGGAAGAAATTTGTATCCTGGCGTTGGGAAAGGGAAATTATATTTTCTTCTCCTGACATCCCTACAATCCTCGAGTTCCTTCACGGGGGGTCTGGATAAAGATCTTTCCCCGAGCACTTTGAAAGTCCAAGTAGCGGCACTTAGCGGTTTCTATGACACTAAGATCTCGGAAGTTCCCTGGGTAGCTAGGTTCCTCAGGGCAGCAGATGGGCTAAGGCCAGGAATCCATAACATAGTGCCACAATGGGATTTGATGTGGGTTCTTATAGGCCTACCCAGGGCTCTGTTAGAACCTATAAATTTGGTCTCTATTAGGAATCTGACTTTAAAACCATGTTCTAAGTGGTTATTACCTCAGCGAGAAGGATAAGTGGGTTACAGGCCCTATCTATCTGCTTCCCATCTTTTATGGTAACAGCTAACAAAATAATACTTAACCTTTAACTACTGATATGGTTTTATTTTTGTGTAAGCACAGACATGGGGGCCTGCCAAGCATTTATGTGGTTGTTACAAGGAATTATGATGATTTATAAGTATTAAAAAAAAACACTAGTTGGTTTTTTAAGTAATTTTAAATAAAACAAACTTAATTTTATGATCAACTTTTACTTAAATATTACTTATTTTAAATACAAACATTTTATATACCTAGCTATGTAGGGCTCTCAGGCCTACATAGCTAGCCCTGAGAGGCCCCCACATCAGTACTTAAAGGTTAAATTAGACCCAGCCTTCCTACTGAAGGTGGTATCTTCTCTTCTCAGATCACAGGACATAGTAATGTCCTCATTCTGCAATAATGAGCTTGAACAGGAGCTCCCTGTTACCATGCGGTGGTTGCTGGTCCTCCTGGGGCGGCGGGGTCCTGCGGTCGGGGGGCATCCCCCCGGCTTGTTGTCCGGCTGCCGGGGGCGCGAGTGCCTGGCCGGCGTGGTGCTGGTGGCACGCAGCGTCGTGCACAGCTGTGAGTGCAGCTGCCGTGAACGAGCTCCCTTTTATTTTGTTCTGAAGGAAGTTAGCTGTCTCCCTCTCTCCCTCCACCCCTGGTCGGAGTCTTTTGTTTAAATGTCGGGCAGAGACTGACAATCACTGCCAGTTATTGGTTTCCCTCAGTGTGCTAGCTAGTCTGCCTCTGTTGGTCTCCTACTTCTGTCCTTCTGTCTGCTATACCTTGCTATCATCCGCCAGGTTTTTCCATCTGCCTCAGTTCTGCTTAGTATTGTTCGTGTTGGTTATTTACATCTGCCTTTTCTGTCATTATCCTACCCTTTCCATCCAGGTACGCCAGCATCCCTTTTTCGGTCCCTAATGAGAGTAGGGATCGCCACCCAGTTGCCCACCTGGGGTTAGCCAGGAGTGGAGGCAAGTAGGCAGGGACAGGGGTTGTGGGTGAGATCTAGGGCACCCGGAATGGTGTATCAAGGGTAGTATACCGTAGCATTCCCACTGCCTAGATGTTAGAAGGGCATTACTTCAATATTTTAGCGCTACAAGCCAGTGGAGGCAAGGCAATAATTTATTTGTTTAATTTTTTTGGCCCTAATAAGGGAAGAAAAGCGGCAAAAAATCTGAATGGCCAGATGGATTAAATTAGCTACCACAGAAGCCAACGCTGCGATAGAAAGCCTTAGGGCCCACTCTACAAGGGCAGTGTCCATGTCTGGGGCAGAAAGAGCATCTGCGTCAGTAGAGCAGATACGTAGGGCGGCTGTTTGGAAAATGTTACACACTTTTACTAAAACTTATAGGCTAGACGTTCAGGCAGACGAGGATCTGACCGTTGGTCGTAAGGTGCTTTCAGCCGTAGTCGCGCCCTGACAAATTTAATTGATATGTCTCAGGTGTTGCTGTTGTGGAGACAATAGGGAAAAGGTAGATTATACTTATCATTAATCGTTTTTCTAGAGAGTCTCCACAACAGCACCCCCTCCTCCCAGAAGAAAAAGAAAACTGCATTTAATTTCTATTTAATCATACCATTATAGGTAGTTAATTTGGTTGAGTTCATACCCCTGGAGGTTTCGTTATAAAGCACTAAAGAAGCTGGGAAAAGGGGGTGGAGGCAATCCCGGGTGGAGAAGATCTCAGGTGGTGCTGTCATCGAGACTCCCTAAAAAAACCATTATGGGTAAGTATAATCTACCTATTGCCAAACTTTTATATATCTCCGCAGGTAGACCATCAGTACCTTTATTACTTTGTAGATAAGCCACTTCCTCTTGCAGCTCCTTGAGGTCCACCGGAGCTTCAAAAAACTCATTTTGTTCTTATGATAAACAAGGTATAATTTTATAGATGCCAAATGCTGTCTATTCTGTTTGTGTTCTGCAGAGTCTGGGGGAGCATAAAGAGACATAAAAGGCGCACACCCTGGCACTGATTGTAGATGTATCGGTGTCAATAGTGCCTTGACTATTTCTCAGGCCTGTAATGTATGTAGAGCCTACCTGCCCTCCAGCTATAATGACCAGCATGTGACCGGTTTTTCCCTCTCTTCAAAATAGTTTGTTTTTTAAAACCTTGTTTGTTGGCTGCCGTTTCCAATGTGTGTTGGTTCAGCATTTCCGGAGCCTCTTTCCAACTAGCTGGTGTTTCGGGTGTGCTGTTATTCACAAATGTAGAGTCCATGTCAACCAAACGTCTTTGAAGTTCCCGACCCAGAGTATTGCGCTTCTGTTTGACCTCTGTGACCTTCTGGATGAGAAGGCCTCGAAGATGGGCTTAATCTAGATATACTTGGTATAATCTCGATAATCTATAACAGTACTCAGAATGTATTAAATCTCCATAGCGGCCGCCCAAACCTACATCTACTTGTATGTCTATCAATAGCAATCTGGGTAAATATGTGACCGCCAGCAAACAGTTCTATAGCAAAGTATTGCCCACTGCCATATCTATATGCGATGGAGTATGATATGCGCTCAAGTGACAGGATGAACATTTAGTAGCTGGGTTTTTGGTTCGCCATAAATGTAAGAGTAGCATTCCTTTCAGAAGGCATCCTAATGGAGTAAACCTCCCTCTTCACCAGCTCTGTCCATTCTTGCTCTATCCCAGTAGGAGTCATTATTGCTTCTAGACCGATTTTCCGGGTCTTCTGTTTTAATCAGCAAACTGGCACCAGTCTGTATCTTTCCATTCCCATCACGCTCCAGCGGTCGTACCTGATCCTCCCCTTCACTTATCCTTTCCCCCAGTGCAGTCATACTTCCTGCATACCATGCCTGCGGAGGCCCATATCATCTGGCAGGGAACCCACTAGTAAATGTAGTGGATTTAGGGTCGTAGTCCATTTGTTCACAGCTCCCAGGATTTCTTTCTGCTGACATTGCTAGATTCCTTTCGCACGTGTCTGCTTGCTATGGACTCCTCTCTGTCTGACTTGCTTCCTCCCCTCCATTCTTTACTGTCCCAGCAGACTGCCAGCTTGCATCATCACTCCCTGCTGGTGTAGTAGTGGTGCCTTGTGCAGGATTCTCGCTGTTGTCCTGCAGATCATCGCTCTCTGCGGGGAGTTCTTCTTTGGCATGTCTCTTCAGCTTCACTGTCTTCAGATTCTCTGTCCCCTTCTGCTCTGGGCACGTGTTCTGCCGCCTCCTGCGTTCCATCTTGATTTTCCATGACTTGCAATGATCTCAGCGATGGCTCATGTCCTCCACGTTCAGCGGGAGAGGTCCCCCAGCTCCTGCAATATATGGCGATTGCTGTATGCACTTGATAGTGCAAGGGTATGCTAGTTGCAACATGCGTGACAGGATACGTCACCTGAGCGCTCGCTCAATGCGTCCGCTTACATGATCGACTAGGCTCCTCTCCCAAAGAACCAGGCTGACTTTGCTAGTTGGCTACAGGTTTTACCATAGGGATGGGCTGCATCTCAATGCGGAGCAGGCAGCTGTGCTGGGGGAAGATGGCTAGAAGGTTGGAGGACTGTTTAATCCCTCAGTGACCGCTTATATGTGTTTTTACATCCTGGGCTTTAATGTCTGCTAGAGGAATAAAGGAATGCAGTGGATTACACCAATGCTGTGGGACCTGTAATTCTCTGAGCAGCTCAAGCACTTATAATTGATTTGGAACAGCAAGAATATATATAGAGCGACCCGTTTCACTAACCTCAGTTAGTTAGAACATAACCCAGTGGGACAAGAGGTTTCCTGCTGGACCTTTTATAGACCACTAAATCGAGAACAAACCAAAATAACTTCACAGACGTATGGTGAGGATAAGTAAGCTCTAAATGTTATTGTAAAAATGTCTGGAAATATAGAATTCCTCATCTAGATCTTCTCATCATGAAGAGATAACTAAGAAAAAAGTGAAAATGAAAGGAATGTATACATCATCTGTACAACCGTTAAAGGCGTTGTCCAGTTACAGGATAGCATCCCTTTAATAGGACTGCATGCAATAAATAATAAACTAAGCAATACTTACCCTTCTGCCACCACTGGGATCCTGCACTGCCGCCTCGGTGTGGTCCTGGCGTTGGTTGTGATAACTGACAACACAGGAAGTTTGGTGACCATTACAGCCAATCAGAGGCTGTAGAGTCACATTCCGAAGCTCCAGGCACAATGGCACTCAGAATGTGAACACTGATGCCCGAAGGATGACGCCTGGACCAGCTTCATGAAGTTAGACTTGCAGATGAGCTCCAAGTCACGGAGGTGGGCCGTGCCAGCCTCTCCCAGCATGTAGAATGATGGCTCTCTTCCTATACCCCAAAGGGGAAAGATCTGTCAGGATGCGGGAGGGAAAAGCCAGCATGTCCCCCCTCTGTGACACTGAGCTCAGCTCCAAGCCAAACTCCATGAATCTGGTGACAGAATCCATTTAAGGATCAATTGTAACATAAAAAAGTCCATCAACTCTGACATGATTGATAACTGCTGCTATCAGGTCATTTTTGGTCGTCATGATGATTAATGACCTTTTCTGGTCGTGTAAAACCTTCCACACGACTTCTCCAACCGTCTGCTGACTTTTACAATATTTGTCTCCCAGCTTTTGTATCAGGATGAAGATCTGACCAATATTAATACTACAGAGACAAATGTGAGGGGCGATCAGCGGTGTAAAGAGGAGATTCCTACAGGTAACCACCCAGGTGAGTAGTAACCAGTAAATATGCCACGATGAAGGACCACCACTCACATTTCAGGGTAAGAGCAGACCTCTCGATTATAGAGGATTATAGAGGAAAGCAGGTATGAGAGATTCACCCATCATCACATATATAATGTATTCAATCTCTGTCTATTTCCTATAGATGGATCCAGTAGGGGAAACCCACCAGAGAGATGTCCCAGCCATCCATATTCTCAGGACTGTGAACAGGAAAATGTCCCAGAGATCCAGCAGGTAGATGACGCTGATGTCTCACCAGAATCTGACCATAAAGTGATGGAACCAAGGATTATTTTTACTTTTTTCTTCTCTCTTTAGTGTGAAGATCTGATTATTATTCAGGTTGAGGTTAAAGACGAAGCAGAAGAGATGGATATAATGGCTGATCAGCAATGTAAGGAGGGGAGACGTCACTGAAGGTCACCTAGAGCCCATCATCTGCTCATCACATGCTGATAATCTATTCTGTCACTGTGTGTTTCCTACAGATGGACTCATGGAAAGAAACCCACCAGAGAAATGTCCCAGCCGTCTATATTCTCAGAGCTGTCCAGAAGAAAACCCAAGTGTCCCAGAGAACCATCAGGTAGATTAAGCTGAGATTTCCTCAAATCCTCTATAGATGGTAATGCAGCTTTCTACTAAACTCCTCTACGCTCTTTTTCATATTGATGGCTATGGTAGGTAGAGGTTACAAATGGTGGCTGGTTTACCGAAAGATATTATTGAAAGTTATTTGCTCCTCCATTTGGTAGTCAGCTACCTGCATGGTGAGAGGAGGATGCATCTATATGCACTCCTCAGTCAGTAAGTAACGGCCATTTTCTGTGATTGTTTTTAATTTTTTATTTCCCCTTCTGTGATGCATATTATTGAAATTCCACCTGTTTGCGCATTCACTTGGCAATTGAGATTTAGTATTAAACAAATGTAAAGTTCTGCAAAAAAATCATAGACTAAGTGTACAATTCCAGTCAGCTGATGCTAAAGCTGACAGAATATTGTTATGAACTGAAGGAGGCAATCAGACAAGATCAATGTAAATAGCTCAATGCAACTTGGATATGTGGTTTTCCAACTTCTCTACAAAATGCCACATTTGCCATCCAACTGCCATTTCAGAATTATTCACCCCCTTAATTGAATCCCTCACAACAGCACGCATTTGGAAATCGGGTGTTGCCTCAAGCACACCAGATGCAACTAATCCAAGACTTCATTAGTTGCATCAGATGTGCTTGAGAGAAAACACAGCAAATACCTGAACTGGCTAAAGCTTAGCTGAGTGATAATTGATTGCATGTTAGAAATATGGATAGGTCAAGAGACTGGTCTAAAAAGTTAAAGGAAATGATTATTGCCTTGTGCAAACAAGGAAAAGGATGCAAAAAATTACAAAGCCACTGAATGTTCCTAGGGATATAGCTGGATGCAGTTCACAAGTTCAAAGTTACAGGAACACAGGCTACACTATCCAGACATGGCAGAAAGAGTAAGCTATCACCGGCTGCCACCAGATTCTTGAGGAGGCAAGTGGTCAAAAACCGTTGAGTGGCTGCAAAAGACCAGCAGCAAGATCTGGTGGCAGAAGCACTAAGGTTTCAATTTATATACTAGATACTAAAAATTAAAGGTTTTCATACCTGAACTCCAACGCGTCCACCTCTGACAGACAGACGTGGACGTGTTGGAGCTTTACAAGAAAATAGGGAGTATGATAATATCAAATACATCTGGCTGTTAATTATAAATAGTTGTCAGAGAATTCCAGCTACCACCAGTGACCACAGTACTTAGCTTGTGATGAGCAGGAAAAAACAGAAGACCGAGATCCAGCTCTGATTCCAACTACCATCAGATTAATACTGAGAATAATCAGTAAAGATCCAAAGCCAAGACAGAAATAAAAGCCCTTCTAAATTGCTAGGCAGGTGCAATAGGAATCCGAGCACTCCATAGATACTCCCACCAGTGCTAGAGAAAGCTGGGAGGAAAATACTAAACCGTACTAGTGTAAACCTGACCTCCGTGAATGAAAACTAAGACCTGCTACAGCCATACCTCCCCTACTAGAAGGGACCTCTGGACCCTTAGGACCAGGTCTATTTAGATTATGTCTATGAAAATTCTTAACTAGTGGATCCGCATTGACACCTTTGGCCAGAACCCACGTTCGTTCTTCGGCCCATAACTCTGCCAATGCACTGTACTGCATTGGCAGTACTGTAAGAAATTCCTCACTCGACGGGAGTCCACATTGTGGCTGACCTCAAATTAAATATACCCATTGACCATCACTGGGGCTGGAGAAGACGAGCCATTCCCTGGATCTACATACAGTCAAAGTTTCGTTGATCTGAGCAGGAGATCATGTGGGCCACGTCAGCAGTGAGGCCACGTGGGCCGGCGGCCGTCAAGGAAACTAGAAGCAGTCAGTGAAACTAGAGGCGAAATTCTGGCTTTAGAAATCAGTGAAACTGGAAAGCGGCTAAACTAGAAGACAATAAAACAGAATCTCCAATCTAAAGGATACAAAATTAATTTTGTGATTTTTGAAAGAACCAATAAATCGCAGAGCCATTTTGAAAGACTGTTGTTTGAGTTTGATGTTTGTAAAACGTACTGGTAAGAAAAGCTTTTCCTCAGGTAGATTGGGCGGAGCTAAATCTTGTGCCTTTAAAAAATTGCTCTTCCAAATCTAACGGCATCACCAAAACCACTACACCGTTTACACCTTCAGATAGAATGGGAGCTGGAGGTTTGTCCGAGAACACCAGAGCAAAACTCCTGGAGACCACATCCATATTGACATTTTTACTGCCAGGACAGTACATGAATATGAAGTCAAACCAGGAGAAAAACTACCACTGTGCTGACCTTGGATTAAGTCTCTTAGGTGATTCGAGATAAATCAAATTTTTGTGGTCAATGGAGACCGCCATCTTGTGTTGAGTATATTAGATCTCTAAGAAAGTACTGAGCCAACACCAACCTCAGAAGCATCCACCTCCACCACAACAGGCCTGGACGAATCCAGCTGCACCAGGACCTGAGCTGTCACAAAACATTTCTTCACAGCCTGAATAGGAAGACAACCCTTCTTGGTCATGTTCATAGGAGGTTTAACCACCTTCCAAAGTCCCCAAATTTTCAGTAGTTATTAGTGAACCCCAGAAGCTTCTGGAGGGGGCTTTCACATTTTCTGGCCATACCCAGTCCCGCAAAGCACAGACTTTTATCAGATCCATCATGAAATCCTTCAGGGTGACAATCTGACCGAAACATTGTAATCTCTTGAACGGCTAAGACACATTTTTCTTTTCTCACAAAAAAAACCTCCTCCTGCAGTTCCCGTGGTTCCTGCAAGACCTGAGTCATAATCAGGTGAAAAGATAAGAATATTGTCAAGATACCTTAGTTGAAAACGGCCAATAACCAAGTTATCTGAAAAACAGCAGGAGCATTCGTCAGACCAAAGGGCATCGCCAGGTTCTCCAAATGTCCCTCAGGAGTGTTAAAGGCTGTTTCCCACGCATCGCCATATTGTTTTATTTGTAATTTTTTTTCCATTGTTGAAGGATAACAAGTATACAGATCAAATACAATAGTCGGCATTGCAAGTAGACACTTGTTCATGTTGTTGTCTGAGCAGTACAAAATACACTTTTTTTGTAGTTAGGAGAAAGTGGGTTGGGGAGGTAGAGGACGGGGTTAGGGTGGGATGGGTAGATGGGGGCGTAAGACTGGGGTAAGAGGAGATCCATATGTATTCTAATAGTACTGTAAGATACAGATCCAAGAGTTTAAGTAGTTTGGCTAGGAGCTAGTGGTAGGGATACAAAAATAATAATAAAGAAACCATATAAATATGTTGACAGCCACGTGAGCAACCCAAGACTACCTTTACCTCCCCATCTGTCAGTCTGAGATTAAGCTCCGTTTCCCAGGATTGAATATATGTAGGCCTCGTAATATCCTGTGCAACTATGAACTTTTTCTTGAGGAGAGAGATCCGGCTAGATTGGGCTGCAACTGTTCGTTACAATGTGGTTAGAGGACGGGAGGATGGGACGTTTTTGTTGAATTTAACTAAAGTTTTAGCTAAATGGATTCTATGTAGTTGGTTGATGGGGGGGATGGGGGCTTCTTGCCTGAGATAGTAGACTGTCGGTGAGTAACGAATTTCTGATGCCTATTTGGGACCAGAGATCTGCTATAGTGAGGTTGCTGAGGAGCGACCATATCTGTCTTGTATGGCTGTCCAGATTGGTTTCCAAGTAGTCAGGGATAAGATTTAGAGGTGCTATAGAAGAAGGCTTTGGAGCAAGTTCACATTGTAGAGAGTCCCATAATTAACAGGCTCCTCTCAAGAGAGGATCGTACAAAGCCTTTTTATGGGATTTCCTTGAAGGAAGCCATAGGTCCCTGGATAAGGTTGCTCCATAGGAGGCCCGGGCCAAGAAGCTTACAATTTGATTTTTCGAAGGTTTAACCAATTCCATCCATCTATTTAATTGTATTGCTTTTTAGTATTGAGATATGCCTGGGAGATTGATTCCACCCCTCTCCTTGACCCTAACCAGGAGTTCATGGGCCATCCGAGGTCTTCTATGACTCCAGATAAACCTGGAGAAGCTTGATTAAATGAATTAGAAGAAGTTAGCTGGGAGGTAGATCGGGATCATTTGTAGCTTGTATAGGATTTGGGGGACTATCTATGTTTGCAGTAAGTTTTTCCTTCCAGACCAGGTGAGTAATGGTAGATCATATGTTTGGAAGAGTGTTGTTATTTCTTTAAGAAGGGAGGCAAAGTTTTTGTCATAGAAGTTTTTGAGTTTCTTTGTGATTTGAATCCCTTGGTATTCAGTATGTGTCTCGACCCATTTAAATTGGAGGATATTTGTAAGCTTTCAGCTAGGGGTGAGGGTTATGCTTAGAATGGTTGATCTAGAAATAGTTACTGTAAAATTTGAGCTAGAGCCATATGCATGTAAGATATTGTTCATTTTGGGAAGGCTTTGTTCAGGGTTTGTCACGATGATCAGGATGTCATCTGCTAAGGCTACTGTCTTAAGCAATAGATGATATTAGATGTTTTACTTGAATATCGTTGTCCTGTCACACCATTTGTAAGAGAATTTCCAATGTGAGAATAAAGAGTGTTGGAGAAAACGGACATCCTTGTCACGTGCCGTTAGTTATAGAAAATGGAGGAGAGGAGATGTCGTTCACTTTAATTTTAGCGTATGGACTAGAATATAGTGAGAAGATTGCTTGGTTTAGTCAATTCCTAACAAGATTAACCCTTTGCAATCCAATTTTAGATTCAGGGTTTCCTAGGGGGCTTTGTCTTTCTGCCATTATACAATAATGCCATCTGCTGACTAGAGCCAGTACTGCGGTATGGGACATGCTGGAGAGGCCGCTGACAACAGAGCAGCCAATAATAGACAATGAGAATACCCTGCCGGACGTCTTCCAACATCGGATCTGTACAACCTTCAATCAGAATGTCTGAAGAATTCAGACAGTGGATTGGAAAGGGTTAATGGTATCTTTTTACTTTGAGCCTATCTAATTACATGTAAAAGGTGAACTGAGTTATCCTTTCCTTCTTGACCCGCCACAAAACCAGATTGTTCTTCATTAATCAAATTTGGGAATTTATTTATCCTTCTGGCGAGGAGTTTTGGCAGTAATTTAATATGGAGATTTAATAAAGCAATGGGTCTACAACTACCACACTGGACAGGGTCTTGTCCTACTGTACAACTACCACACTGGACGGGGTCTTGGCCTACTTTACAACTACCACACTGGACGGGGTCTTGGCCTACTTTACAACTACCACACTGGACGGGGTCTTGTCCTACTTTACAACTACCACACTGGACAGGGTCTTGTCCTACTTTACAACTACCACACTGGACGGGGTCTTGTCCTACTTTACAACTACCACACTGGACAGGGTCTTGTCCTACTTTACAACTACCACACTGGACGGGGTCTTGTCCTACTTTACAACTACCACACTGGACGGGGTCTTGTCCTACTTTACAACTACCACACTGGACGGGGTCTTGTCCTACTTTACAACTACCACACTGGACGGGGTCTTGTCCTACTTTACAACTACCACACTGGACGGGGTCTTGTCCTACTTTACAACTACCACACTGGACGGGGTCTTGTTATAACTACCACACTGGACGGGGTCTTGTTATAACTCCCACACTGGACGGGGTCTTGTCCTACTTTACAACTCCCACACTGGACGGGGTCTTGTCCTACTTTACAACTGCCACGCTGGACGGGGTCTTGTCCTACCTTACAACTGCCACACTGGACGGGGTGTTGGCCTACTTTACAACTACCACACTGGACGGGGTCTTGGCCTACTTTACAACTGCCACACTGGACGGGGTCTTGGCCTACTTTACAACTACCACACTGGACGGGGTCTTGGCCTACTTTACAACTACCACACTGGACGGGGTCTTGGCCTACTTTACAACTACCACACTGGACGGGGTCTTGGCCTACCTTACAACTACCACACTGGACGGTGTGTTGGCCTACTTTACAACTACCACACTGGACGGGGTGTTGGCCTACTTTACAACTACCACACTGGACGGGGTCTTGGCCTACTTTACAACTACCACACTGGACGGGGTCTTGTCCTACTTTACAACTACCACACTGGACGGGGTCTTGGCCTACTTTACAACTACCACACTGGACGGGGTCTTGGCCTACTTTACAACTACCACACTGGACGGGGTCTTGGCCTACTTTACAACTACCACACTGGACGGGGTCTTGTCCTACTTTACAACTACCACACTGGACGGGGTCTTGGCCTACTTTACAACTACCACACTGGACGGGGTCTTGGCCTACTTTACAACTACCACACTGGATGGGGTCTTGTCCTTCTTTACAACTACCACACTGGACGGGGTCTTGTCCTTCTTTACAACTGCCACACTGGATGGGGTCTTGTCCTCCTTTACAACTACCACACTGACCCATTTGCTTTGACAGCAGCTGCCTGACACTGGTTGCTCCAATTAAGTTTACAGTTACCTACAATCCCCAAGTCCTTCTCCATCTCAGTGTTACCCAGTGATTTCCTATTTAGTCTGTAATGGTGATATGCATTTCCCTGCCCATTCAGATAATCATAACCATTACACTTGTGAATTAATATTAGGAACAGGGCCAGTATAAAAACATAACTCAATTACTTGTCCGACAACCAAGACATCTAGAATAATTGTCAGTACAATTAATGCAAAAAGAAATCCACTTGTCCGATAATCATGGAGACAAACACACTTAATTCTGAAAACAAGTGTTTGTTATTCTGCGGTTTCTTTGTTTTAATGGGACGACCTTTATAATATGGAGACGTTTGACGCCCATTCTGGTCATGTAGAATCAAATACTTCTACACAATACAAACATTTTATAGAATTAAAGGTATTTTGTCATCAGCTTCATGGAGTTTGGCTTGGAGTTGAGCTCTGAGTCACGGAGGTGGGCCATGCTGGCTTTTCACTGCCTGAGGTTTGCAAAGTGACGACTCTCTACGTCTACACAAAAGGGGAGAGAGCTGTCAGTCTACATGATGCGGGAGGGAAAAGCCAGCATGGCCCCCTCTGTGACTCAGAACTCAGCTCCCAGCCAAACTTCATGAAGCTGCTGACCGAGTCAGTTTAGGAAGTACCCACTTTGACTGATTACTACTGCTGTCAGGTCATTTTTGGTCGTCATGATGATCAATGATCTTTTTTGGTTATGTAAAACCTTCCACACGACTTCTACGACCGTCTGCTGACTTTTACAATATTTGTCTCACAGCGTTTGTATCAGGATGAAGATCTGACCAATATTACTACTACAGAGACAAATGTGAGGGGCGATCAGCGGTGTAAAGAGGAGATTCCTACAGGTAACCGCCCAGGTGAGTAGTAACCACTAAATACAGCAGAGAGGAGGCACAGATTCTCCTCGGTCAGCGGCTGCTGATAGTTATGTAGATTTATAAGCTCTGGGCTCTGTCAGTTTCCGCTGTATATTCCCTCATTCAGCCGAAGTACAAACTAAATATGAATGACCTGTGATACCGTTATAGGTGATAACACAGGATGGGCATTTACAATATGAATGAGAAATATAGCTAGAATACGGACAAGATGAAGAATTAGGCTCCGCCCAGATAGGTTTACTTCATTTCCTATCAATACTGATGAGGGAAAATTGCCCAATTCTGGGACTTCACAATGATTAGCTTCTATTAGACTCATCAAGGTAAAAGAATACAGAACATGGAGACCCACAGTTAAAGGGACATTCTGGGTACATTTAACCCTTTCCAATCCTGTGTGGGACCTCGTTAAGTGACCAACTTCTATAAAGCGTCTTTTACCAACATACATAATTTGTATCTGACAACTTATTTCATAGGTTTTAGCACATCATGGTGGTGGTTTCCTCATGCAATGCTGTATGGAGGCCGGCTTTTGTCACATATGGATATCCGTGCCAATGTGGAGGGTGTTGAAAGACAGTGGGAAGAGGTGGAGGAAGAGAAGAAAGTGGGGGGTAGTAGGCTACAGACATGAACGTCACACAAGTCTTGATGTTTCCGTGAAATGAGGACCACCACTTTCGGCTTCATGCCCCACCTCCAGCATATTGACCTCATGCACTGTTATGTGTAATGCCCCTGGCCATGCTTGCTTGACCAGGTATCTGTTTTTAGGTGCACCCTTCCACTCACAACGTTCTGCATCGCCATGCCTATGTTATCACTCACATGACGGTGTAAAGCAGGAACGGCTTTTTGGGCAGTGGTGGCTGGGCATCGGGTACTGTGGGTTCAAACACACACAACACAATGTTTTCTTCATCTGGTTAGTAGGTAGTATTTACCCCGGTTTGGCTTGAAAGTCTTCAGGTGCTTCAGCTGACAACAAGTCAAACGGCTTGAATAGCAGCAACAAAGGAGAATAAGCCGCCTCCCTAAAAACACCATTCATTACAAAAAAATCATAACCTTATAAATGGTGGGTACCGTGTGACTCGCCCCCCTCAGACACGTTTCCAAAGACGCACTGCTTTTTTGATCATAGATGGCAAACTGACATGGTACTTCCCTTTAAGACCAATTATGGACTAATCATTATACATTTAGATCATGTGTGCACTTCTCCACAAACGTGATAGCGACACCCAAACCTAAAAACAGAAATGAATAAATAAACCGAAAAATATATATTTTTTTTCTTTTCTTAAATAATAGATATACAGCAAATCATTTTTGAAATTTGAACCTGTTGGTAAGGGTGGATTCAGACGAACGTATATCGGCTGGGTTTTCACGCCCAGCCGATATACGTCGTCTCTCTCTGCAGGGGGGGAGGCTGGAAGAGCCAGGAGCAGTGCTCTGAGCTCCCGCCCCCTCTCTGCCTCCTCTCCGCCCCTCTGCACTATTTGCAATGAGGAGAGGCGAAACGGGGGCGGGGCTAATTCTCGGAATTTAGCCCCGCCCCGCCTCCTGTCATTGCAAATAGTGCAGAGGGGGTGGAGAAGAGGCAGAGAGGGGGCGGGAGCTCAGAGCACTGCTCCTGACTCTTCCACCCCCCCACCTTCCTTCCCATGCAGATGAGGACACCGTATATCGGCTCGGCGTGAAAACCAAGCCCATATACGGTCATCTGAATCCACCCTAAGCTAGTTCCCAACTTCAGTACCCAGAATGCCTCTCTGCTGAGCGCACATTGTCTCCAATCTCCTCCTCCTAAAGGTTTTTTTTTACAGCTTCAATAACGCAGAATCTGAATGACTCCAAACATCTGCATGATGATCCAAAAAATGTCTTGCAACTTCTGAGACATTTACATTTTTTTCTCCATCACTAATAAGCTCCATGATACTTGTTTTTACCTTGCAGATAGTGCAGCCTGTATACATTTTATAATTATTATTATCATATATTTTACACTAATTGTAATAACATTTATACAGGCTGCACTATTCGCAAGTTAACAACCTGGATCATGGAGCATATTAATGACATAGAGAAAAAAATGTCTCAGGCTTTTTCTCCTTTGTTGCATCGAATTTTGTGGGTTAGCATGGAGCAGATGCCTAGCCACCATTTATGGAAGGCGTCTGTGCCCACCAGCCCAAAGGCAGCATTTCCATGCTTTGTGCTCGTGGACGGTTGGGGAGGTATCCTGCTTCCCCCAAAATAGGACCTACTCTGAAAATAAGCCCTACCATGATTTTTGAGGGAGACTTTAAATATAAGCCCTACCCCAAAAATATGTCCTTGCTGTGATACAGAAAAAAAAAATATATATATACACACACACCTAGTAGGCTCAGTCCAAGTCCCTCCCGCTGCTCTTCAGTGCTCCGACGCATTTTTTGTAGTGCTTGGCCACCCACAGAAGATCTCTTCCTGGTTACGGGATTCATAAATCCCACCTCCAGGAAGCAATGGCTTTTATTGGTTCCTGAGCACTGCTCAGGCAATGAATGCAGCATAAACCAATGCAATGGCTGTGATTGGTTCATCGAGCGCGGCATTGATCGCATTGTGGAGGCAGGATTTATGAATTGGCCAATCAATGCCATGGCTGCCTTCATAATGCGCTGGCTGTAATTGGCTGATCAGCGATTGAACAACCAATCAATGCATTGCTTAATGAACCAATCTTCTGTGGATGGCCGAGGACTGCAAGAAGTGTGTCTGAGCTCCGTAGAGCAGCGGGAGGGACCTGGAGCGACCTGGACTGAGCCTAATAAAAATAAGACCTAGTGCCTCTTTTGAGGAAAAAATTAATATAAGACAGGGCCTTATTTTTGTGGAAACTTGCTATTTTTTTTTTATTACACTCCCCTAGCTAGGGGTGCAGGGCTGGCTACCGACCTGGGACACGCTGGAATTTGAGGTAGGTGTCAATGTCAGTGACGGTGGCGGCTCCATGTTTACTCTCCATTTCCCACTCCTGTTTCCGAAGCCTGCAGCTTGGTTGTCAGTGCCAGAGGAGAACCCTGAAGTAGGGCTACTGGCCCTAGAGAAAACAGGTTTTTTTCTAAATTCACATAACCCCACCGGCACCTTCCTTACAATGTATTAGACCATAATCCCAGGATGGCACAACATGTGAGAACAGAAGGCCAGAGAGTATAAATTGTATGTTCTGGAATGTCCCTGTTTTGTGGCACTTCTGTTCCCCGCACCCCACAGGTAGCTATGTAACACATACAAGTAAATGCTTTGGGCTAGACTCGCGATTTTGACTGAGGCCGCAAACAGAACTGCGATATTCCCCATGACGGAGTAGTTTGTCTATCTGCTGCTATATATGGTGACACCAGCAGAAATATATTCTCGGCAGCCTACTGTGTTTCTCCCACAGTGCGGAGCATGTTTTGTATAGGCATATAAACTGGATGCAGCTGGGTTCAGAACCGTAAGGCTTGGGATCTGTGTCTTTGCTGCCGCCATGGGGACCAGGAGGGAAAAAGTCTGTAAGTCTCCTCGGGACTGTGGGTTTAATGCGCCCCTTTCCCATTATGGTAAAGCTTTAAAGGAATTAGTGCTGGAATAAGAACTGTTACTTACACTCCTGTCGTTGGTGGGAGAAGGCTGAAGAGGACCCCTGATTGAGTTGTTAGCTGAGAATTGGTGCAGAAATGACCAGTGGACGTTGGGATTCGAATCGCATTAGCCGTTCATGTTGTGAGCCGTTTTGGATCTACATTTTTCCTACGGAGTAGCTTTCAGTCAGTCTTGACTTCCTGATTCATATATTGTGGGACCGGTACTGCGTATGCTGCTTTAGTGTCCCAAACTGGATAGGGATAGCCCCTCTACTGTCAAGTAAGTGCAAGTAGATGGAGCTGAGGGGAGCAGCAGCTTCTCTGTCCTGTTCTGAGCTTCAAATTGGCCAATGCTAACAGCGCCTATGTTGTATAAGGCTGGGTCATGTGATGCGGACGTACAATGAAAGTGCTAGCTATATGTAAGATAGAGGACATAAAATTTAGGGGGGCTATTGCATCATAGTATGTATGGCCCAAAAAAATACATATGCCCATCCAGCTCAGCCTATTGTCCCTAATCTTGATCCAGAGGAAGGCAAAAGAACCAATAAGGCAGAAGCCAATTTTTCCCTTTTAAAGGGGTTCTGACATGAATAATGTTTTTATGCTTTAGCAGCCATTGTTCCCTGGTCTGCCTAATGGACCCAGGGAACCCATGGGTTAATGGCTGCTAAAGCATAAAAATCTTATACTTACCTTGTCTCATGTTGTTGTTGACATCGGGGGGGTCATCTCCCGGCAGCATATTAGCACTTTCTGCTTAGGTTAAGCAGCCTCACTAGAGCCATCTGATTGGTGCACGCTGTGCAGTCACGTGGTGCCGAAGAGCCAATCAGGTGGCTCTAATCAGCAGCGCTGCTTAACCTAAGCAGAAAGTGCTAATATGCCTCCCGGCAGGCAGTCTTCTTCCTCCAGCAGCCGCGCCGCTCCGGGATCGCGCGCATGCGCAGTGGAGAGGTGCCCTCTGACAGGAGTCAGGACGGGCTGCGTCTCCACTGCGCATGCGCAGCACTCCGGAGTTCAGCCGGACGGACGGGCCGCCCACAGCAAGCACTGCTTGTGACGTGCTTGTTGTGAGCGGTCCGTCCGTTGACCTCGGAAGTGCCTCACGGACGGACCAGAGCAGGAAGCTGTCTTTTTGACCGCTCCTGCTCTGCTTTAAAGGCACAGAAGAAGATGCCGGCTGGAGGGGACATGCCTGGCGATCGGGCCAGGCCAGGCAAGGTGAGTACAATTTTTTTTTTTTCATGTCAGAACCCCTTTAAGGGGTAAAAATCCTTCCCGACTCCAATCTGGCAATTGGAAAATTTCCCAGATCACCGCTCTTCAGAAGTCATTAATGATTGTAAATGTAGTCAGGTCTTCTGAGTAGCTTCTTACATATTAATGTGACCGTGGTCTGCAGCGATGCTTCACATTGTGATAGCGATTCAGTGGTTCTCAGCCACATATAGTGTAGGGCTAAGTGAGTACCCCATCTTAAAAGTACCCGCTCAGCAGGGACATATTACACTTTATCTGCCCCCAGGCTATCAGGATTTTTAACTTAGCCCTATTTACAATTTATAATTCTCAATACAGACTAAACCTTTTATAGCTGGGAATTATTGATTAGGGCATTGTTTTTGGCATATCTGCTTGTATCCTCAAGTAGGTCATCAATATCAGATCGGTCGTGGTCTACCACTCGGGATACCCAACAATTAGCTGTAAGAGACCATGGCTGGCGTGAGCACTACAGCCCCTTCTCAGGCATGGGATGTCATGTTCTTCAGCCACATGTCCTGAACGCAGTTCAGTCCCATTCAGGTAAATAGGAGTGAGCTGCTATGCCAGGCACATACACAAATACGGCACTGTGCCTGGTATGTACTGAAACGGTATAGGCATTGACCTGAGCACTGTGCCCACTTCAAACAGACGATAGGCAGGGATCATCTAAGCTGGGTGATCTACTCAAGGCTTGTGGAGGACTCCGTTGCGAATTCTTTTGCATGTTCCCATTTCAGATTCTCCACTGCCTCCATATTAATCATGACAGTCACAATTAGTTGTGTGCAGTTTTTGGTGCTGTTTCATGCAGATAATTTGGCCAAAGTCCAGAGCACAAGATAAAGACAGAAAATTATAAAGTACTTGTCCTTTGTTTTTGTACCCACTCTGAGCTTCAGCTAGCAATAAAGAATGGAAAACTACATGTAGTTATCCAGCCTTACACGTGCTCCACAGCCATGACTTCTACACACATGACCATACTGCTCCTGCCCCCTGCGATAAAGTACATGTAGCTGTCAGGGAGTGTGTGAGATAAACCCAACCTAGTAGCACTAACTGTTAGGGATCTTTTATGGTTCTCCACTGAGCATTTACTAGAAGAGTGGGGACAGGTACACTGATACATGAACCTGTCAAGATGGGGGCTTCACCACAGAAGGGGAGAACAGTAAGAGAACAGCCTGGTGGCCGAGCATCATGATCTATTTGTCGTCGTCACTCTTTACTGTATGACTTTCAAATCGTAGTGAAATGTTTATATAGACATGCAATAAATGTCACTAGAATGTTTAAGGTTATATTATTTAGGAATAGTAAATTTAATTTTATTCTTGGCAGATGACGGTACCAGGAGCTCAGAGGGACGTCTGATATCTGCAGATTGTAAAGCAGAGGATTGTGGTATCATACAAGATACATACGAAGAACCTGCAATTATCCCGTATATTCCCTCAGCCTTTTACAGAAAATATCCATCATCTGATCCTGTTATACAGGTCCCATCTTCTGATTCATCACAGACCGATAAGCAGAATAAAAGGGGAGAAACTCAAAGATCTCACAAAAGCAAGAAGCCATATTCATGTTCAGAATGTGGGAGATGTTTTACTTGGAAAACAGACCTTGTTAGACATCAGAGAATTCACACAGGGGAGAAGCCATTTTCATGTTCAGAATGTGGGAAATGTTTTACCCATAAATCAACTCTTGTTGTGCATCAGAAATTTCACACAGGAGAGAAGCCATTTTCATGTCCACAATGTGGGAAATGTTTTTCTGCTAAATCAGATCTTGCAAGACATCAACGAAGGCACACAGGAGAGAAGCCTTTTTCATGTTCAGAATGTGGGAGATGTTTTAGTCAGAAAACAATTCTTGTTAAACATGAGAGAATTCACACAGGGGAGAAGCCGTTTTTATGTTCAGAATGCGGAAAATGTTTTACATGGAAATCATATCTTGTTGCACATCAGAGAAGTCACACAGGGGAGAAGCCATTTTCATGTTCAGAATGTGGGAAATGTTTTACCCAGAAATCAGAGCTTGTTGTACATCAGATAATTCACACAGGGGAGAAGCCATTTTCATGTCCAGAATGTTGGAAATGTTTTACTCAGAAATCAAATCTTCTTGCACATCAAAGAACTCACACAGGGATTAAGCCATTTTAAGGGAAGAAGGGAAATTAATACTCAAGGAAAGGTCAACTTGTTGGACATCAGAGAGCTCGCACAGGGGAAAATCTATTTATAAAACTTGTTTTATTGAAGAGTAACACAAAAAAACATGAATGAGTGGAAGAAATTTAGAGCACGAAATTATGAAAAAGAAATGTATTTATTTACCAATAAACGATCTGTTATCCAGAAAGCAAATGGAATCCAGATAACATACCTTTATGTCTACTATGTGCATAGAATGTGTTCTCTATCTATCTATCCAGTTTTACACACATATATATATGTGAGAGCCCTCACTGACTGACTCGCCACTAATGCTCCAGCTTCACGATGTTGTACAAACATGAAATTTGGCAGGAGCATTCTTTAGGTTCTAAATAGGAAAATCAAAGGGTTCACAACTTGATTATTCAATGCTAAGTGCAAAAGTATTGCCCCCCCCCCCCCTATGTAACGTACCTAATCTAATTCTCTAACTTCCTGGTGTCGTACAAACATGAAATTTGGCATGAGCATTTTTTAGGTGCTAAATAGGAAAAGTAAAGGGGTCACAACTCAATTATTCAATGCTAATTGAAAAAGTAAGTGTACCCCTATGTAATGTAACTTCTTGGTATCGTACAAGCGTGAAATTTGGTGCAAGCATTCTTTAGGTCCTAAGTAAGGATAGTGGGAGGGGTGGCACATTTTGCAAAGGAACATCGGTACATGCAGTCTGAGGAGAATCTAACGCTCCTCTATGTGTATACATATTTTATTCCTCAGTTTCTCTGAAGTAACCATGACTTCATAAAATTTTTTATGCCAACAACATGTAAACAACTGTATCAAATTAACTTGGGCGAAGCCGAGTATATCAGCTAGGTATATCAGATTATAAAATCCCCGCCTCCAGGAAGTACTGCTTCTAATTGGCTGATAGCCTCGACTCAATGAATAGCTATGATTGGTTCATCGAGCGCTGGCTCTGATTGGCTGACCGTCACAGCACTCAGCGAATCAAAAACCAGTGCCAGGGATCGGGAAGAAGACAGGCCGGAGCCGGACAACGCTCCTAGGTGATGTATTCTTTTTTGGGTTTGTTTGTTTTTATGCAGCTAGGCCTTATTTATAGGGTAGGGCTTATATTTCAAGCCGACTTTGTTGCACCACCTGCGATTTTGTAGCACCACAAAATTGCATTATCGCCACCAGAAAATGCAGCAATATCGCTGAGATTTTCTCACAGTGATATTGTGTTGCCCGTGTGAAGGAGGCCTTAAAGATGCAATAAGGTTATGATCTGCCTGCAAAGTTTCATCAAATTAAATGCACTTTAAACTAGAGAGAAGATGTAAGCTGCTGTCAAAACTTCTCCGTATCAATTCCCCTCTCTGTGTATAAATACAGCTGTCCCTCAACACACAGGATAAATTGTCACCCAGATGACCATGTATGTTGGAAATGTATGTTCAAACGGTAACTCTATGGAAACTGGTTCCAAAAGCTTGAAAATGTCAACCAAGGCCATCAAAAATAAGAAAAATGTAGGAAAAAAGTAAATACAGAAAAAGCAAGTTCTTATATATGACAGTTGGAAGGAGCCACTGAAACTTAGGAATCACCTTCTACACGGGACATCATTTCCAGAGTGGAAAACTTGTTAATTTTGCCAAGGATCTACATCAAAATCTACATACAATCATTGTCAAAAATGTGCTTGTAACATTATTTTAAGTAAATGATTACAATATCAGAGATAAAGGATACTTTATGGCAGAAATTGAACTCCTGAAGTGAGGTTATGGTACCCTCTTGTACCTCCTCTAGCTTGGATGCAAGATGTGATACGTGCAGGCATATAGGTTCTGTATGGGATCTAGTGGCATATCATAGAATAATAGAATCATACAGGTGGGAGGGTCATTGGGTCCAACCCCCTGCTCAATGTAGGATTCATTAAATTATCCCAGACACATATCTGTACAGCCTCTGTTTGAAGACTTACATTAAAGGAGTATTCACCACCTCCTATTGCAAATTGTTCCACTCATTGATGACCCTCACTGTCACAAAATTTTCTCGAATATTTAATGTGTCTCCTCCCTTTCAGTTTCATTCGATTTCTTCTAGCCTTTTCTTTTACAAATGAGAATAGGGCTGATCCCTCTGCACTGTGACAGCCCTTCAGATATTTGCAGGCAGCTATTAAATCTCCTCGCAGCCTTCTTTTTGCAAGCCAAATATTCCCAGATCCTTTAACCGTTCCTCATAGGTCATGATTTTCGGACCACTCACCATCCTTGTAGCTCTTCTCTGAACTTTCCGTTTGTCGATCTTTTTTAAATTGAGGTGCCCAGAACTGGACACAGTATTTCAGATGAGATCTCACCAAGGAAAAGTAAATGAGAATTATTACCTTACATAATCTAGAATCTATGCTTCTCTTAATACATCCCAGAATTGTGTTTGCCTTTTTTGCTGCTGCGTCACACTGTTGACTCATGTTCACTATGTGATCTATTAGTATACCCAAGTCTTTCTCACATGTGCTGCTGCTCAGCTCAATCTCTTTCATTCTGTATGTATTTTTTTCATTTTAGTACTTTGCATTCTCTCACTGTTAAATACCGTTGTTAGTCGCCCTCCACAGTTCAAGCTTATATAGATCTTTTAGAATCCTCACTCTCTCTCTCTAGTGCTAGCTATCCCTCCTAGCTTTGTGTCATCTGCAAATGTGATCAGTTTCCCCTCAATTCCTTCATCTAGATCATTTATAAAAATGTTGAACAAATGTGCCTTGTGGTACCCCACTTGAGACATGGTTTGAGTTAATTACTTTATTCTCATCCAAGTAGTTGCATACATGCCGTTTTTAATATTTGTTCAAGGATCTTTCCCGGTATAGAAGTCAGGCTCACAGGTCTGTAGTTTCCTGGGTCCACCTTCTTCCCTATTTTGAAGACAGGGACAACATTTGATCTTCTCCAAACTTCTGGGACGTCTGCTCACTAGGAATTTTCAAAGATTACATACATTGGTTTAGCAATTCATTATTAGCTTTAGTTATGCTGACACCTACCCTGCATTTTCTACAGACTGCATTATATCCTTGTTTAGATATGCCCCCCTCTTTCAATTTGCTAAGCATTTTGTCTTCCTTTTTCAGCATGTATTTAAGTTCTGTGTTCATCCATCCTGGTTTCTTTAAATGCTTCCCATTCATCTTTCTTTTAGGGATTGTTAATGATTGTGCTATGAGAATCTCATTTCGCAATATTTCCCAACCTTCTTGGACATTTCTTTCCTTAAGAACATCCAGTCATTGGATCCTTCCTATCCTCTTTCTGAGTCCATTAAAATCTGCTTTCTAAAATCCAACCTTGAAGTCTGAGCCCTCTCAGGTCTTTCTCCCTTTGTTATTGAAAATTCAAGTAAAACCTGATCACTGCCTCCTAAGATCCCAGCCATTTGTACTTCCTCAATCATTTCCTCCCTGTTGGTAAGAAGTAGGTCCAAGATAGCAGATCCCCTTGTTTTTTGATGTACCTTTGGGAAAGTAAAGTTGTCAGCAAGAGCGGATAAGAATTTGTTGGATCCATTACTTTTGCCTGAGAGAGATTCCCAACAAATGTCTGGATAGTTAAAATCTACTAAGATCACTATGTTGTACCTTTTTGATAACATGGCCATCTGATGTAGAAAGAGGTCATTAATATCTTCTGCTTGTCCAGGTGGCCTATAGTAAATGCTTACAATGGTGTCCTTTCTGTTATTCTCTTCTTGTATCCTTACCCAAACAGGTTCTAAAGAACTACCATGCTCTAAAGCTTGAATCTGTGTGGAGATGTTCGCTTTGTAGAGATGAGCGAGCGCACTCGTCGAAGCTTGATGCTCGTTCGAGCATTAGGGTGTTCGAGATGCTCGTTACTCGAGACGAGCACCAAGCGGCACGACTCAATTACATTTCCTTCCCTGAGAAATTTGCGCCCTTTTCTGGCCAATAGAAACACAGGGAAGGCATTACAACTTCCTCCTGTGACGTTCCAGCCCTATCCCACCCCCTTGCAGTGAGTGGCTGGCGAGATCAAGTGACCCCCGAGTATTTAAATCAGCCCCGCCAGCGGCTCGCCACAGACACATGCTAAGAGAGATCAGGGGAAGTGCTGCTGCTGCTACAGGGACAGTGTTAGCGTCTTCAAGAACCACAACGGTCCTTCTTAGGGCCAAAGCTCACCTAGTGCATTACTGTTGTGGCTGCTGTGAGCAGTTTTACACTTTTTTTTTTTTTTATGTATATCGGGCGTGCAGGCTATAGCGTTCAGGCTGCAGTCTGTACTTGAGTATAGGGGCAGTATTGGTCAGGCAGGGACAGTGGTAGTGTAGAATCCTGTCTACAAGAACCCCAACGGTTCTTCTTAGGGCAACCTGTGACCGTGTGCATTTAACTCCGTGGTTGCTGGGAGTTGTAGTACCTCAGTATTGCACAGCAGAGCCTGCGTGCAGCCTTCATTTAAATATTTTTCTGTCCGCACTTTGCATTGCATCAGCTCAGTCTGCCTCTAAGTGTACGCCAAGAAACCACAAATTTTCTACACCGCTCTGTGTTATACGTGTGCTGTCTCACAAGTGCACGGTGTGCCCGACGCCCATAGATTGAAAGTGCAATACACACTGCATAGCCTCAGCCTGCATTGCATAGAAAAAAAAGGACATTTAAAAAAGAAATCCTTTTTACGGCTACCGGTAACCCAGTGCATTTGTCTGCATGGCCTGTGGGACTTCACGTCCATCCAAACAGCATAGTGCACAGCAAGGCCTAAGTGCAGCCTTCATTTAAATATTTTTCTGTCCGCACTTTGCGTTGCGTCAGCTCAGTCTGCCTCTAAGTGTACGCCAAGAAACCACAAATTTTCTACACCGCTCTGTGTTATACGTGTGCTGTCTGACAATTGCACGGTGTGCCCGACGCCCAGAGATTTGAAAGTGCAATACACACTGCATAGCCTCAGCCTGCATTGCATCAAAAAAATAGATTTAAAAAAGAAATTCTTTTTACGGCTACCGGTTACCCAGTGCATTTGCCTGCGTGGCCTGTGGGACTTCACGTCCATCCAAACTGCATAGTGCACAGCAAGGCCTAAGTGCAGTCTTCCCTATAATTTATCTCTGGCTTCATTTTGCATTATATTACCGCTGGCAGCCACCAACTGCGCGGCAATAATTCACAAACATTTTTACACCACTCTGTCTCTGCTCGATTCTTAATCCAGCATGCAGAGGGGTAGGGGTAGAGGACGCGGTCGAGGACGCGGAGTCCCAAGTGAGGGTGTGGGCATAGGACGAGTTCCTGGTCCAGGTGAATCGCAGCCGGCTGCTGCGGGAGTAGGAGAGAGGACAGTTTCTGGGGTCCCCAGCTTCATATCACAATTTTTGGGTCCACGTCGTAGACCTTTATTAAAAAATGAGCAGTATCCTGTCGTGGATGACAGTAAGTGCATCCAGCAATCTATCGACCACCCAGTCTTCTACGCCGTCCACTGCTGCAACTCTGAATCCTCTGGCTGCTGCTGCTCCTCCTTCCTCCCAGCCTCCTCACTCCATGAAAATGACACATTCTGAGGAGCAGGCAGACTCCCAGGAGCTGTTCTCGGGCCCCTGCCCAGATTGGGCAGCAATGGTTCCTCTCCCACCGGAGGAGTTTGTCGTGACCGATGCCCAACCTTTGGAAAGTTCCCGGGGTCCGGGGGATGAGGCTGGGGACTTCCGGCAACTGTCTCAAGAGCTTTCAGTGGGTGAGGAGGACGATGACGATGAGACACAGTTGTCTATCAGTGAGGTAGTTGTAAGGGCAGTAAGTCCGAGGGAGGAGTACACAGAGGAAGAGCCGCTGGACGTTGTGGTGACTGACCCCACCTGGTGTGATAAGCCAACTGAGGACAGGTCTTCAGAGGGGGAGGCAATTGCAGCCACAGGACAGGTTGGTAGAGGAAGGGCAAGAGCGAATAATCCACCAGCTGTTTCCCAAAGCACCCCCTCGCGCCAAGCCACCGTGCAGAGGCCAAGGTGCTCTAAGGTGTGGCAGTTTTTCACTGAGACGGCGGACGACCGACGAACAGTGGTGTGCAACCTTTGTCGCGCCAAGATCAGACGGGGAGCCACCACCACCAGCATGCGCAGGCATATGATGGCCAAGCACCCCACAAGGTGGGACGAAGGCCGTTCACCACCTCCAGCTTGCGCCACTGCTTCTGCCCCTGGGCCCCAACCTGCCACTGAGATCCAACCCACCTCTCACGACACAGGCACGACCGTCTCCTGGCATGGACCCTCACCTCTGCTGTCCTCGGCCCCATCCAGCAATGTCTCTCAGCGCAGCGTCCAGCTGTCCCCAAGAGAATCGTTGGAGCGAAAGCGCAAATACGCCGCCACGCACCCGCACGCTCAAGCTTTAAATGTTCACATAGCCAAATTGATCAGCCTGGAGATGCTCCCCTACAGGCTGGTGGAAACTGAGGCGTTCAAAAACATGATGGCGGCGGCAGCCCCGCGCTACTCTGTCCCCAGTCGGCACTAATTTTCACGGTGTGCCGTCCCAGCCCTGCACGACCACGTCTCACGCAACATTGTACGCGCCCTCACCAACTCGGTTACTGGCAAGGTCCACTTAACAACGGACACGTGGACAAGCACAGGCGGGCAGGGCCACTATATCTCCCTGACGGCACATTGGGTGAATTTAGTTGAGGCTGGGACCGAGTCAGAGCCTGGGACCGCTCATGTACTACCCACCCCCAGATTTGCGGGCCCCCGATCGGTGCTGGTATCTGCGGCGGTGTATGCCACCTCCACTAAACCTTCCTCCTCCTCCAACGCAACCTCTACCTCGCAATCAAGACTTGTCAGCAGCACGTTGCCAGCAGTCGGTGTCGCGCGGCGTGGCAGCGCCGCGGTGGGCAAGCATCAGCAGGTCGTGCTGAAACTATTCATCTGAGGAGAGAAGAGGCCCACGGCCCACGAACTGCTGCAGGGTCTGACAGAGCAGACCGACCGCTGGCTTTCGCCACTGAGCCTCCAACCGGGCATGGTCGTGTGTGACAACGGCCGTAACCTGGTGGCGGCTCTGCAGCTTGGCAGCCTCACGCACGTGCCATGCCTGGCCCACGTCTTTAATTTGGTGGTTCAGCGGTTCCTGAAAGGCTACCCACACTTATCAGACCTCCTCGGCAAGGTGCGCCGGGTCAGCGCACATTACCGCAAATCCAACACGGACGCTGCCACCCTGCAACATCGGTTTAATCTGCCAGTGCACCGACTGCTTTGCGACGTGCCCATACGGTGGAACTCTACGCTTCACATGTTGTCCCGGCTGTATGAGCAGCGTAAAGCTATAATTGTGGGCTATCGCCCACAATTTCAAAGAGGGTCACTGCCAGGCCCTGCCAACCCTCTGCAGTGGGTGTCTCTTGTTCCTTCTCATCCAATACGCACTTATAAATAGACATAAGGGTGGTGTGGCTATCAAGTGACCGTGTGGTATGAGGATAGATGAATGTTGCGCTGGGAAAAATTTCAGTACGATGTGGCCTACTGAGTAGGTGAAGGGGTGCACCTTTCCCCATATGGGATTGGGACAGCTGGATGCTGCGCTGGGAAAAATTTCAGTACGCTGTGGACTACTGAGTAGGCAAAGGGGTGCCCCTTACCCCCTCTGGGATGGGGACAGCTGGACGCTGCGCTGCGAAAAATTTCAGTACACTGTGGACGCAGGCTCATGCCTGCATCCAGTGGGGGATTGGGCAGCAATGCCAGCATGTAACACAGGAGAAGAGGCAGTGGTGTCACCCACAGGCGGTGATTGGCCTTCGTTCCACCTAGTGTGGTGCTTAGCTAAGATGTGCCAGCTTATGTGCCTTGCTGATTATGGTCTGGCCCAACTAAATTGTTAGGGGGGTGACCACCAGGCTCTTGCCCACAATTTGGCTTAATAGTGCGACCTGGGAGCCTCAGATGCATCTATGCATGCTGCCCCTGCTGTTCCCTATCCATTTCTGTGGTGTTTCCGTCACTTTCTGATGTTTTCAAGTGAATCACACAACCTCCAGTGTAAGGATATGCTGCTGGAATCTGTTGTTCTACTGTGCTTCTAGCAGCACAGCACTCACAGGGTTAATTGATTGAGCTGGCTGTCTGTGGTACTTACGGCTAGCCAATCTCCTGGGTCTGTGCTCACATATAAACCCTGTTTCTGCCAGTCTCTGTCTGGGTTTCAGAGTGAGCAGTCATGAATCCTTGTCTGTTGCAAGTAGGTCTTTTGTGTCTCTCTGCTCCCAAGACGGTTTGGAAACCTGTGGTCCTGGTCTGCAGCACCCCTTTACAGGTGCGGCCTGCAAACATCTTAGGTCTCTCTCTGTGTGTCAGTTCGTGGATCCCTGACACTGCTCCCTATGTCAGCTCAGTGGCTGAATGTCTATCCCCCTGTATGAGGACACATAGACTTACTGTGAGTTTCATCTGTGTTAAGACCGTGCCGCTAAAGTCCGTGCCCTGGTTGTCCTGTCCTGTTTGCAGCCTGCTGTGTGATTTGTGACCTGTGTTCTGTTACTTATCCTGTTGCAGCTTGCTATGTTATCTGTGCCTTGCTGTTCTTGTCCGTTTGTACGTTTATTTTCTGTCAGTTTTGTGTTAGCTTGCTGTATGACCTGCAATCTGTGTTCTGTCCTGTTGCAGCATGCTGTGTGAACTATGTCCGGTTCTGCTGGACTCCTGGTTAGTGCAGGGACTAGCGGTATAACCAGGAGCGGTGAAGTTGGCCTGCTAGCTTCCATGTTTTGTACAAAATGTCAACTAATACCTGGTATTTACATTCAGCTTATCATCTGTTACTAGTGGTTGCATTTTGGCTGCTGTATGCTGTGTATTTTGGCTCTGTGTGTCCTGTTGTTCAGTCCCTGTCATGTGGCATGTGAATGCATCCTGCTCTGGTGCGTGGTTCCTAGGAGCAGCTAGGGCCCAGATCCAAAGCCGCCGGGCTGCCCTTTATTGGGGCGAATCCCCCGCTTAGGTAGGGCCATGCCATCCTCCTTGTAGCACAGGGTCAGTTGCCTGAAACCCGTGTGACCCTGGTGCAACCTGTGTGTGTGCATCCATTTCTATTTGAGAACGATTGTGTGGGCCTCATGCTTAGTTTGTGCACACGATCGTAACACCCCCTTGGCAGAGCACGGGTCACCTTGGAAAATACTCGAGTCTCCCATTGACTTCAATGGGGTTCGTTACTGGAAACGAGCTCTCCAGCATTACAAAAAGTTTGGCTCGAGTAACGAGCACCCAAGCATTTTTGTGCTCGCTCATCTCTAGTTACGATATATTACAGCAGGGTTTCAGTGCAGAAATCAGCACTAGACAGCTCCCTCCTTACATTTATAATGCTGTGCTTACCTTATACATATTCCAGCACAACATCTCACTTCAATCTCACTGCTCTTACAGTAAAGAACCTGCTTCTATGTTGTGTAGAAACCTCCTTTCCTTTAGATGTAGAGGATGCCCACTTGTTACAGTCCTAGGTACACATAGATTGCAATAGAGATCTCTTATTGACCCTTGATATACAGTAATAAAACATAGATAATGGAGGGACTATCTAATAACTTTTTCCTAAACTAAACATCCCCAGTTTTGATAACCACACTGGGTATTGTAGTTCACCCATTACATTTATTTAGTTGCCCACCTTTGGACCCGTTGAAACTCCAACATGTCCTTCTTGAGTACCGATACACAAACCTGTACACAATATTCAATGTGTAGTCAGTCTGAGGAGATGGAGGGGAGACTCCCTGGCTGGGCTCAGTGGTGTAATACAGTTCTTAAGAAAGGATCATTTTCAAAAACAAAAAGTGTCCTAACAAATTTCACAAAGTCCGGGATCCTAAGTGTGATTCTAGCCTCGCTACTTATACACATAATGGGTACCAGCTCTCCCTCATCTCCAACAGTTCTGAGGAAACATCATCTAAAAGGAAGAAGAAAGATCGGCCCAAATACAAACATGTAAGTTATACAAGTACATTTTTATTAACAATTAGTAGCCAGTTTACAGACGCAACCACAAGGGAAAATCAAAAATTATCCGCACTCGAGTTATATTAAAACTAGAGATGAGTGAGCGTACTCGGATAAGCACTACTCGCTCGAGTAATTGGCTTTATCCGAGTATCGCTGTGCTCGGGGCTAAAGATTCGGGTGCCGGCACGGAGCGGGGAGCTGCAGGGGAGAGCGGGGAGGAACGGAGGTAAGATCTTTCTCTCCTTCTCTCCCGCCCGCTCTCCCCTGTCATCCGCAGCGGCACCCGAATCTTCAGACCAGAGCACAGCGATACTCGGATAAAGCACATTACTCGAGCGAGTACCGCTTATCCGAGTACGCTCGCTCATCTCTAATTAAAACGTCTGTTGGTTGCACTTTCCGTTGTAGATCAGTCTCCCCAATCACCGCTATGCAGGTTTGACCAGATTAATTTGTGACTGCAGTGCAAGAAAAATGTCTGCCTTACTTGTAATTTGCATGAAAGAGCAACGTGCAGAAATTAATTTTTTGTGGATTGAGTGTGTCTGGTGAAAATATTTATCGAAGACTTTTTGTACAGTATGGAGAAAGTGTTTTGTAGTGAGGAAGTGTGTATGAAATGATAAAGAAGTTCATGGAAGGTTGCACAAGTGTCACCCATGATGAAGAAGCTGGACACCCATCCACAACCTATGAGAACATTAAGCCTGCATGTGAACTGATTTTTTTTCAAGATGTGAAAGCATCCTCCCTATAATCCTTCTCTATTTCCATCGCACTATCACCTGTTTGGTCCCCTGAAAGAAGCCCCAAGAGGGGGAAAATTCATGTCTGATGAGGATGTGACGCCAGTGGTGCATTCATGGCTCGTAGTTCAGCCTAAAACGTTTTAATGACGGAATAGAAAAGCTTATTGACAAAGTTTATGGAAAAGCAGGGAGCTTATGTCCAAAAGTAATGTATTGCTCTTTTCTGAAAGTTGATTAACATAAAAATTCTACAACCAGAGTGCAGATAATTTTTGACTCACTCTCATATATGTCAATGTGAAATATTCTATGTGCATAATAGATATAAGGCTGCATTCAGACGAATGTATATCGGCTCGGTTTTCACGCCGAGCCGATATACGTTGTCCTCGTGTGCAGAGGGGGGAGGATGGAAGAGCCAGGAGCAGGAACCGAGCTTACGCCCCCTCTCCGCCCTTCTGCACTATTTGCAATGGTAAGAGGCGGGGCGGGGCTAAGTTCCGAGAATTAGTCCCGCCCCAGCCCACCTCTCCCCATTGCAAATAGTGCAGAGGGGTGGAGAGGAGGCAGAGAGGGGGCGGGAGCTCAGTTCCTGCTCCTGGCTCTTCCATCCTCCCCCCTCTGTACATGAGGACAACGTATATCGGCTCGGCGTGAAAACCGAGCCGATATACGTTTGTGTGAATGCAGCCTAAAGGTGGGTTATTTGGATACTATTTGTTTCTGGATAACGGATATTTATTAGTAATTACATACATTTCTTATTCATCACTTACTGCTCTAAATTGCTTCCCTTTCCTTGTGTATGTCTTGTCACTTTACTTTTTCCATTTTCTTGTACGGTTTGTAAATTAGAGGGATTTAAAATATGGCTTCACTCCTATATGATGACTTTGATGCTGATTTGTAGTTAAAACATTTTCCGCACTTATGTGTGCATTCTTTGATGTCTAAGAAGATGTGCTAACTGGGTAAAACATTTGCCACAATCTGGACATGAAAATGGCTTCTCACCTGTGTGACTTCTCTGATGTCTAAGAAGATGTGCTAACTGGGTAAAACGTTTGCCACAATTTGAGCAAGAAAATGGCTTCTCCCCTGTGTGACTTATTTTATGTCTAAGAAGATGTGCTAACTGGGTATAACATTTCCCACATTCTGAACAAGAAAATAGCTTCTCTCCTGTGTGACTTCTTAGATGTCTAACAAGATTTGCTGACTGGGTAAAACATTTGCCACAATGTGAACAAGAAAACGGCTTCTCCCCTGTGTGAGTTCTCCGATGTGTAACAAGATTTGATAACTGGGTGAAACATTTCCCACATTCCGAACATGAAAACGGCTTTTCTCCGGTGTGAGTTCTTTGATGGCTAAGAAGATTTGATAACTGGGTAAAACATTTCCCACAATCCGAACAAGAAAATGGCTTCTCCCCTGTGTGACTTTTGTGATGTCTAACAAGATTTGCCAACTGGGTAAAACCTTTCCAACATTCTGAACATGAAAATGGTTTCTCTCCTGTGTGGCTTCTGTGATGTTGGACAAGATGTGATTTATTTGTAAAACCTTTTCCACACACTGAACAGGAATATGGCTTCTCCCTTGTGTGACTTTTATTCTGCTTATCAGTCTGTGATGAATCAAAAGACAGGACCTGTATAAAAGGATCAAATGATGGATCTTTGATGTGAAGGGCTGAGGAGATATCTGATATAATGGCAGGTTCTTCATATGTTTCTTGTGTTATACCACAATCCTCTGCTTTACAATCTGCAGATATCAGAGGTCCCTCTGAGCTCCCGATACCGCCATCTGCCAAGAATAAAATGATTATTTTAGAATAAGAGAAACCTTAAAAATGATACTGATATTATATAACATTTCTATACAAAAAAAGTCATGTAGAAAAATGTAATAATCATGTAAGAGTGGTGGCAAAACAGATCTCAATCTATCAGTAGACCTTAGAACGAGGACCAGCAGATCATGTTTGGCCACCAGGCTGTTCTCTTGTAGTTCTCCATTGTGGAGAAGCCTCCATCTTCCTAGGATTATGTATCAGTGTAAATGCTCAGTGGAGAACCATATACGTCCCTGTGAGTCAGTGATATTTGGTGGTGTCGATCACACACACACCCTGATAGCTGCGTGCACTTTATCACAGAGGAGAGGAGCAGTGTCATAATGTATGAAGAAGTCACAGCTATGGTAAGTGTAAGGCTGGATTAGTACATATAGTTTTCTATTATTTATTCAGTTTTAGCTAAAGCTAGAAGATATAAAAACGAGGACACGTTTTTATACTATTCTGACTTTGGCTAGATAAATAAAATAAATTGTATATACTCAAGTATTAGCCGACCCGAGTATAAGCCGAGTCAATAGGTTTTACCACAAAAAACTGGTAAAACTTACTGACTCGAGTATAAGCCTAGCTATACTCGAGTACATACTAGGTTAAAAATACTCACCTCCCAGCTGGCGTCTGTGTCTCGGGCACGATGCTCTCCCTAGTGGTACGGCAAGTTGCTTCAGACTTTTCCCTGCTGTCATCTTCCTGGCTCGTTTTTAAATTCCCCCGCCATCAGCGCTGTGTGAGGAAGCACTGTGATTGGATCGAGCACCAGCCAATCACACTGGCCCTCGATAAACCAATCAGTCATTCAGTGATGTCATTCACTGAATGGCTGTGAATGATCATGTGCAGGCTGTGATTGGCTGGTGCTCAATCCAATCACAGTGCTTCCTCACACAGTGCTGACGGGGTGGGGGAATTCAAAACAAAGCCAGGGAGATGACAGCGGGGAGAAGTCTTAAGCAGCTTGCCGCACCCCCGCGGATGGCATTGCGGCAGGGACACAGACGCGGGCTGGGAGGTGAGTATTGCGGGGGGGGGGGGGGGGGTTTACCTCACTCGAGTATAAGCCGAGGGGGGCTTTTTCAGCACAAAAAAGGATGTGCTGAAAAACTCAGCTTATACGGTATATTTGAGAGAGCGTGCAGAGTGCTGGTAATGATTACCTGGCTGGGATATCTTTGACAGACAGGAAGCCGCCAGTGGCAAGCAGGTGGTCCATAGACGCCTACAGGAGTGCATGTGAAAATAGATTTTCCGACCACATGTGGACTCCGACAGCAGACACAGTTTATGGTACTATTCGGTGGTGACAAGTGCCCTTTAAAACATTTCCCAATGTTTATGGGACCGCAGCTTAACATCACTTTGGAGCTATTGTAGAAACATCTATAGAAGCAGTCTTTTCATTTCTAATCCCTTTATAACCTGCTCAGAAGTTATATTAGGAGAAAACTACTCGGAATCTATTCCTCAATTGTGCACATTTATGGCTTCTGAAAGAGTTGGAGGAGCCGAGTACAAAGGAGGATGCCTGGAGGATCTCGGAGACAGATTTCCCGTCATCCTGCGGCTGCATAGAAAACGATAAATATTCCTATTTCTCGTTATACAGAAGAAACAGGCTAATTAGCGATAGTAAAGTAATTAATGTCTATAGGATACAATTGAGCTGTAACACCTCCACTTCACGCTTTGACTTCATTCCCAATATTAGAACCCAAAATCTGGCCAGTTGACATAGTGGGTAGTACTGGCGCATAAATTACTGCAGCTCCAGCCACTTCAAATATTTGTATGTATTTTCACCAGTTTTTGCCAACTACTTCATCTGTATGAAATTCGTATTACGCTTTCAAGATGACAGTAACTATCTTCATAATTATTATGTTGCTAACACATTGCTAATGAATAGAGATGAGCGAGCACCAAAATGCTGGGGTGCTCGTTAATTGAGCCAAACGTTTTGTAATGGTCGAGAGCTCATTTTGAGTAACGAACCGCACTGAAGTCAACAGGAGACTCAAGAATTTTTCAAGGTGACCCATGCTCTGCATAGTAGAGGTTGTGAGAATCACCTGAAAACATCAGAAAGTGATGAAAACACCACAGAAACTGATAGGGAACAGCAGGGGCAGCATGCATGGATGCATCTGAGGCTCCCAAGTCGCACTATTTAGCCAAATTGTGGGCAAGAGCCTGGTGGTCGCCCCCCCTAACAATTTAGTTGGGACAGACCATAATCAGCAAGGCACATACGCCGACACATCTTAGTTAAGCACCACACAAGGTGCAAAAAGGCCAATCATCACCTGTGGGTGACACCACTGCCTCTTCTCCTGTGTTACATGCTGGCATTGCAGTCCGATCCCCCGCACAAACCTGTGTCCACAGCTTATTGAAAACTTTTCCCGGCGCAGCGTCCAGGTGTCCCCATCCCAGACGGGGTAAAGCGCACCCCTTTGCCTACTTCGCTGACGGGAGCTCCGCAACACCGTAGGCCGGTCCTTCCGGCTCCTGACATCCCACGGACTGACGTCACCCCTGCGCAGAGCGGCACGCAAGAAAGGAGCGGCCCTTTTCTCTCGTCCCAGGGGTTCGGATCAACCCGCCTTTGTCCGGGAGTACTGGTGGAGAGCTGGCAGTCTTTGACCTATTTTCTTAAAGCGCTGAGTGGGGACGTGCACACTGGAGTCAACGCACTGCAGCCACCCCTCTGCCGCCTTACTTTGGGACACTTTGCCTGTCCGCCCGCAGTAGCTGGCAGGAAGCGTGCAATGAGAAAAGAAAAAAATCTCTCCCCGAGGGGCTTGTTAACCAGTGCCCCAGGGAAAGACAGCAGGAACTGTAAAGAAATTAGTGGCCAAAGATGGTTACCGCGCTGGGATACGTTTCTGTACGCCATGTGACCCTTTTAAAATTGTGCTTCATAGCTGACAAAATCGAAGACAAATTTATGTATGATTCTAAGTGCTATCCCATGCCACCTCCGTCGCAGCATTTCATTAGGCACAAACGCCAGCATAGTGGGGACTCAGAGGCCAGTACTTCTACATTGTTTATGAATAAAACAACCCATTTTTAAAAGAAGAATTTTTTTTTTACCAACATTGCAGGTGAGAACCTGAAAGATTTGTTGAGCGAGAGTGCAGGGTAATTGTTTACTGGGAGTATAAGTGAACCCCTTAAACATTTGTGTACCAAGACTATAGGCGAACCCCTGAAACATTTGTGTACCAAGAGTATAGGCAAACCCCTGAAAGATTTGTGTACCAACAGTATAGGTGTACCCCTGAAAGATTTTTTTACCCATAGTGCAGGTGAACCCCTTAAAGATTTTTTTTGTACTGGCTTCATTGGATCCAGGTGGGGGTCCACTGACAGACAAGCTACCGCCTGTCCCAGTCCCTGCCTCTCCCCGAGGGGCTTATTAACCAGTGCCCCAGGGAAACACAGCATGTTATATGAAGAAATTTGAGTGGCCAGACCAGGCACAGTTTCACCCCGCCCAGGACCTTGGCCTCTGCCCACACCCTCATTCGGGCACCCACGTCCACATTCTCATCCTCGACCATTACCCCTTGTCTTCATCATGTTTTATAATGCACTGCGTCAAAATGCTACGCAAACTGCAAGGTATTTTGCGTACGCATTAAGCCAGTGTAAAATGTGTATAGTCTTGTTTTATGGTGTGGATCAACAGGACACACACTTGGGCCTATTATGCAAGTGCTTTCAGCGAAAACCACCCAAAAAAAAAAATGAAAAAAGGAGAGGAATTTTGTTAGTTCCTATATAGTCTATGTACACCAGTAGCAGTATACTGTATACGATCGGTAACAGTATGCAGTATACAGCCGGGATGCTTGTGGATGCTTTGTGCACACTACTGGTCCCAGGCAGCCAAACTGCTGATGCACACAATGAGAGGAGTTGTAGTCCTAAAAAGGACTGTTGGGTTCCAATAATTCCAATCCCATGCCAGCTCTGTCACAAAGTTTCATGAGCCAAAAATGTGGGCATAAAGGGGACTCAGATGCTTCTACACATCTCCACAATTCAACAACCAATTCTACAACACAACATTCAGAGTTTAGGTGAACCCCTGAAAGATTTGTTTATTAAGAGTATAGGCGAACCCCTGAAAGATTTGTTTATTAAGAGTATAGGCGAATCCCTGAAACGTGTACCAAGACTATATAGGCAAACCCCTGAAAGATTTGTTGAGCAAGAGTATAGGCGAACCCCTGAAAAATGTCTTTACCAAGAGTATAGGCGAACCCCTGAAACATTTGTGTACCAAGAGTATAGGCGAACCCCTGAAACATTTGTGTACCAAGAGTATAGGCGAGCCCCTGAAACATTTGTGTACCAAGAGTATAGGCGAGCCCCTGAAACATTTGTGTACCAAGAGTATAGGCGAGCCCCTGAAACATTTGTGTACCAAGAGTATAGGCGAGCCCCTGAAACATTTGTGTACCAAGAGTATAGGCGAGCCCCTGAAACATTTGTGTACCAAGAGTATAGGCGAGCCCCTGAAACATTTGTGTACCAAGAGTATAGGCGAGCCCCTGAAACATTTGTGTACCAAGAGTATAGGCGAGCCCCTGAAACATTTGTGTACCAAGAGTATAGGCGAGCCCCTGAAACATTTGTGTACCAAGAGTATAGGCTAGCCCCTGAAACATTTGTGTACCAAGAGTATAGGCTAGCCCTTGAAACATTTGTGTACCAAGAGTATAGGCTAGCCCTTGAAACATTTGTGTACCAAGAGTATAGGCTAGCCCTTGAAACATTTGTGTACCAAGAGTATAGGCTAGCCCTTGAAACATTTGTGTACCAAGAGTATAGGCTAGCCCTTGAAACATTTGTGTACCAAGAGTATAGGCTAGCCCTTGAAACATTTGTGTACCAAGAGTATAGGCTAGCCCTTGAAACATTTGTGTACCAAGAGTATAGGCTAGCCCTTGAAACATTTGTGTACCAAGAGTATAGACAAACCTCTGAAACATTTGTGTACCAAGAGTATAGGTGAACCCCAGAAAAATATCTTTACCAAGAGTACAGGCGAACCCCAGAAAAATTTGTGTACCGAAAGTATAGGTATATTCCAGAAAGATTTGTTTGCAGAGAGTGCAGGTGAACCCCTGAAAAATTGTTTAAACATAGAGCTCGTCCTTGCTTAATTTGCTAACAGAGCCTGGGGCAGCCCTCTGAAAAAAATTGTTTTTACAGAGCCTTTTGGGCCTCTGAAGAATTGGCTGTTCAGCATGCTGACATGCTGGTTAAGGAGAAGAAGGAGAAAGATCAGACAAGGATAGACTAAGCTACTTCTATCCTTTTTTGGGGTGATAGAGGGTGAATGGTTTTCCAGTTGTAGCTTAAAGATACTTTTTGTTACGCTGCTTTCCACCGGTGGAGAAGAGAAGTCAGGGGAAATTCAGGCTTTGTTCATCTTTATGAGTGTAAGTCTGTCAGCGCTGGCAGTTGACAGGCGGGTACGCTTATCCGTGATATTTCCCCCAGCAGCACTAAACACCCTCTCCGATAACACGCTACGGCAGGGCAGGCCAGCACCTCCAAGGCGTAAAGCGCAAGTTCGTGCCTCGTGTCCAGCTATGACTTGTTGTATGGAGCAGAAAGATCACGGAGGACATTGGTATGGTCGGCTATGTACTCCCGAACTATCTTTTTACAGTGTTCCCTCCTACTCAGCCTAGAGGGAGTGGCGACACAGTCTGGCTGGGGTGCCATAAAACTGGCAAAGGCCTTGGAGAGTGTTCCCCTTCGTGCGCTGGACATGCTGCCTGTTCCCTGCATCTCCCCTGCTAGTTGGCCCACTGAACTATGTCCTCTACCGCTAGCATTGTTAGATGAGAAGTTTAGCATCAGCTTTTCTACCAGGGCCTTGTGGTATTGCATCACTCTCGTACTCCTTTCCTCTTCAGGAATGTTCTATCTGCAAATGTCGGCCTTAATGCTTAGCAGCGACCTTCTCAGCAGGCAAAGCAGCGGGATTGTTACCCTGATAATGGTTGCATCGCCGCTCACCATTTGTGTTGACTCCTCCAAGTTTCCCAACACCTGACAGATGTCAGACATCCATGCCCACTCCTCTGTGAAGAACTGCGGTGGTTGACTACCACTCTGACAGGCATGTTGCAGCTGGTATTCTACAATGGCTCTACACTGCATGTAAACTGTGGCCAACATGTTCAACGTTGAATTCCAACGCATGGGCACGTCGCACAACAGTCGGTGCACTGGCAGCTGTAAGCGCTGTTGCAGTGTCCTGGAGGGTGGCAGCATCTGTGGTGGACTTTCTGAAATGTGAGCACACGCGATGCACCTTGCTGAGCAGCTCAAACTAATTGGGGTAGCTTTTAAGAAGGCGCTGAACCATCAGATTGAACACGTGAGCCCGGCGTGGCACGTGTGTTAGTCTGCCAAGCTGCAGAGCCACCACCAGGTTACGTCCATTGTCACACACGACCATGCCTGGTTGGAGGTTCACTGGCGAAAGCAACAGATCTGTCTGCTTTGTCAAACCGTGTAACAGCTCTTGGGCCGTGTGCCTCGTCCCCTAAGCCCAGGAGTTTTAGCACGGCCTGCTGACGCTTCCCCACGGCAGTGCTGCAGCACCTTGAGCTATCGACTGGAGGCGACGTGCTCAAAGATGGTAATTGAGAGGTGGAGGGGTGTTTGGAGGAGGTGGCATAATAAGCTGGAGAAACAATGACCAAGGTAGGAGCCACAAACCTCAGTGTGGGTAGCACGTGAGCGGACCCATGGTCAGACTCGGTCCCAGCCTCCACCAGGTTAAACCAATGTGCTGTCAAGGAGATGTAGTGTCCCTGCCTGCGAGCACTTGTCAACGTGTCTGTGGTTAAGTGGTCCTTCCCAGTAACCGCGTTGGTGAGGGCATGGTTGACATTCCATGACACGTGCTGGTGTAGGGCTGGGATGGCGTAGAGTGAAAAATACTGGAAACCGAGTATAAAGGGATGGCCGCCTCCATTAGGTTGCGGAAAGCGTCAGTTTCTACCAGCCTATATGGCAGCATCTCCAGGCTCAGCAGTTTGGAGATATGCACGTTTAGTGATTGTGCATGCAGGTTGGTGGCTGCTTATTTCCGCTTGCGTTCCAATGCATGGGTTATCAACAGCTGAACGCTGTGCTGGGACACATTAGTGGAGGCAGTGGAGGACCGTGGAGGTGAAGCTAGAGGGTGGGAGACTTCGTGCCTGCGTCCTGGGAGGCGGATTGCATCTCAGTGCCAGCAGGTGACACAGGGTAAGAGGCAGTGGTGTGACCCGCAGTCGGTGAAAGGCCATCATATGCCTGCGCATGCTGGTGGTGGTCAGGCTGGTAGTGGTGGCTCCCCTGCTGATCTTGGTGCGGCACAGGTTGCACACCACTCTTCGTCGATCGTCCGCGCTCTCATTAAAAAACCTCCAGACCTTCGAACACCTAGCCCTTTACATGGAGACTTGCCGTGAGGAGGTGCTGTGGAGAACAGTTGGGGGATTATTTGCTCTGGCCCTGCTTCTCTCTCTGGCCACCCCACTGCCTTCCCCTCTGAAGCGCTGTCTTCAGTAGGCTTACCAACCCAGGTCGGGTCAGTCACCTTATCATCCACCAGCTCTTCCTCTGAATCCTCAGTCTGCTCCTCCCTCAGACTTACTGCCCTAACAACCACCTCACTGACAGACAACTGTGTCTTATCATCATCCACAAATAGCTCTTGAGACACTACTTGGAAGTCCCCACCCTCATCACTCCGAGTCTGTGAAAGCTCCAAAGTTTGGGCATCGGTCACGACAAACTCCTCACGTGGCTGATGAATCGTTTTTTTTCGGACTCAGCACAGGGACCCGAGAACAGTTCCTGTGAGTATGCCTGTTCTGAATCTCTCCTTTTCCTGGAGTGACCAGGCTGAGAGGAAGGAGGATCAGTGGGAGTATTCACAGGTCCAGTCCCTTGGCTAGCGCAAGTGGACTGCGTTGAAGACTGGATGTTGGATAAATTACTGGATGCATTACCCGCTATCCACGTCATCAACTGATCGCCTGTTGTGCTTTTAATATTAGTCTAACACGCCGACCTGCAAAATGTGAGATGAAGCTAGGGAGCGTAGATACGCGGAGCTCTACTAATCCCTCAGCAGCAGGCACTTTGAGTGGCCAAACCAGGCACAGTTTCACCCTGCCTAGGACCTCGGCCTCTGCCCACACCCTCATTCAGATGCCCATGTGCACGTCCTGCACCTCGACCCTTAGCTCTAGTCTTCATCATGTTGTAGAATGCACTTGGTCAAAATGCTAAGCAAAATGCGAGGTATTTTGCGTACGTTTATATAACCCAAAAAAAAGATACTGTAAACTGCGTATAGTGTTGTTAGATAGTGTGGATTGACAAGACTCACACACAGGTATATAGCGTACGCTTGGAGCGGCCCCTAAAAAATTTAAAAAAATGATAGGAGTTTTGTTACTTCCCATCTACTCTCTGTACACCACTAACAGTATACTGCATAAAACCGGTAACAGTATGCAGTATACAGCCGGGATGCTTGAGAATACTGCTCCCAGCCAGCCAAACTGCTGATGCAGACAACGGGAGGAGTTGTAGTCCTAAAAGGACTGCTGGGTTCTTGGAACAAGGATCCCTGCCTAACCGCAACCTCTAACCTACACCATAACTTTCCCTGAATAGCAGCAGCTCTATCCCTCAGCTCATGCAGCCTGCGTGTGAGGTGAGCCTCAGATGACCTGAGTTTTTATGCTCGTAGGTCACCTGATCAGCCCAGCCAGTCTCTGCTATAGAGGTGCACAGGGTTGACACGTCACTGCAGGAGGTGCCAAAGCCTTCCCTGCATGTTTATTGGCTAAAAAAATGGCGCTAAACATGTGGGGAGGAGAGGATGACATTTTCTCGAGCACGGCGTGGTGCTCGCTCGAGTAACGAGCACCTTCGAGTATGCTACTGCTTGAACGAGCATCAAGCTCTGACGAGCATGCTCGCTCATCTCTACTAATTATAAATCTTTAATCTTGCTTTATCATAGATCTTAGGTGTTTCTTTATTATATAAACCATTCTCATAATACCTGTATAATCCTGATTAGTGAAGGACCTCTTTGTAAAACTACATTTGTAGTATTACCTTCAAGTGCAAGGATCACCAGACTGCTAGCAGAACTCACTCTGGAAAAGGCCACATAGAACTGACTGTGTGAAAAAAAAGTCTCTCAAGTCTATTCTAGCTACTTTGCCCCTGCAATTTATTGATCATCATTGCAAAGCACACCTTAGTACTCAGTGGATAATAACAGTATTCGTAATATAAATACAGTTTTCCCTTTAACACATCCAGGGATTACTGTGGCCTCGATAACTTTTTGACGGAGAACTTTTATTTGCAGTCAGATGCCATTACGTAATTTTGTAGGGTTTAAGTTCCTTAGTAACATAATGGGTGGGCTAATGTTAAGAATGAGGTTATGGGGGTGGTTAGGAATTCCACAGGATAGTTTACTGCGTCAGCAGGTTGTTTTACTGAATCTATAGCCTGATACTGCATTTATTCTACAAAAGATCATTAAGAACAGCTGTTTTGTCATCTTTGGGAGTTAAAAATCACATGCTTGCATTACCAATTCATAGAACCCCAGAATGGTGGAGTTGGAAGAGACCTTCAGGGTCATCGGGTCCAACCCCCTGCTCAGTGCGGGATCACTAAATCATCCCAGACAGACATTTGTCCAGTCTTTGTGTGAACACTTCCATTGAAGGAGAACTCACCACCTCCCGTGGTAACCTGTTCCACTCATTGATCCCCCTCACTGTCTAATGTCTAATCTGTGTCTCCTCCCTTTCAGTTTCATCCCATTGCTTCTAGTCTTTCCTTGTGCAAATGAGAATAGGGCTGATCCCTCTGCACTGTGACAGTCCTTCAGATATTTGTAGACCGCTATTAAGTCTTCTCTCAGCCTTCTTTTTTGCAAGCTAAACATTCCCAGATCCTTTAACTGTTCCTCATAGGACATGATTTGCAGACCGCTCACCATCTTGGTAACTCTTCTCTGAACTTGCTCCAGTTTGTCTATATCTTTTTTAAAGTGGGGTGCCCAGAACTGGACACAGTATTCCGGATGAGGTCTGACTAAGGAAGAGTAGAGGGGGATAATGATCTCAAGTGATCTAGACTTTATGCTTCTCTTAATACATCTCAGAATTGTGTTTGCCTTTTTGGCTGCTGCATCACATTGTTGACTCATGTTCAGTCTATGATCTATTAGTATACCCAAGTCTTTTTCACATGTGCTGCTGCTTAGCTCAATTCTTCCCATTTTGTATGTGCTTTTTTCATATTTCCTGGCTGCAGTCCCTATTTGCAGTCATCTTTGCGCCTAGATATATGAAGTCTGTCACTGCCTCCACCTCTTCCCCCTTCTTTGCCAGTTGTCAATCAATCTGGTTGTCATAATCTTGTTTTTTTATATTTAACTGCAACCCAGCTTTTACACTTTCTTCTTCCATCTTGGTAATAAGGCTCATCAGCTCCTCCTTGCTTTCAGCCATCAAAGTTGTATCATCTGCATATCCAAGATTGTAAAGGATTCTTCCAGCGATTTTAACTCCAACCTTGGATTCATCGAGCCCCGCTCGTCGCATGAGGTGTTCTGTATGCAAGTTTAATAGGTAGGGTAAGAGTAGTCAACCCTGCCGTAAGCCATTTCCAATCTTAAACCAATCCATGGTCTGTTCTTACGGTTGCTACCTGGTCATTATACAGATTCCTCAGGAGGCATATAAGGTTACTTGGTATCCCCATACCACCAAGAAATTGCCACAACTAAATTGGATTAACTCCTGAAAAAACTGTGGAGTCAAAATTACTCCTGACCCCCCCCCCCCCTCCTCAGTGAATATATTAAGGGGTGTAGTTTTTAAAATGAGGCCCTTCGTGGGGGTATCCATCATTCTGACATCTATGAGCCCTTGCAATCTTGGCTTGGTGTAGGAAAACAAAAAGTGTTCCTCAAAATGTTTATAATCAATGTTAAATTTGTACATCTCCTAACTGGTTAAAAAAAAAAAAAAAACGCAACTAAAGTTTTTCAAATGTGCATCCAGAATAAAGAAAAGTAAATGGATGGAAATATATATATCTTAGCAAAAGTTTGTACAGTACGTTTGCATATATTTGAGATATTGCAATTGAAAATGTGAAAAAAAAAGACAATTTTTTCAAAAGTTTACCAATTTTGGCCCTTTTAATAAATATGCACAAATTCTATAGGTCTATTTTTACCACCTAATTGAAGTACAACATGTGGTGTCCGAATCACTTGGATATGCAAAACCTTTACGGAGTTATTCAATGTTAAATGGACACCTCAGATTTTCAAAATGTGGCCTGGTCATTATAGCGCAAACGGGCTTGGTCACTAAGGGGTTAAAAGCATAACGAGCTGCCTTACCTTCATCTAGCAATGTGGCAGCAATGTCAGAAGAGGCAATAGCCAAGGTTATCCCACGTTCCTTCCCTATTCTGGCTGCTAGTAGATTTAGGACAAATCTTTTGCTGGTACCCCCAGGAGCATCCAGGAAAAATATTTGACCAGTGCCCTTCTCAACACTTTCTAAAATTTGGTTGTAAATTTGAAGCTGTTCTTCAGTTAACGAACTTTTGTTATTAGACACCACTTGTGCCGAGAAAATTGTGTCATAACTGATCCCTCTAAGGTAATCTCTCTTTTGGAAGACTGTATCACAACTTGTAGGTTAAGGTAAGCCACCGTGTTCTAGACATTGTCCTCCCCAAGGCAGCAATGTGTCTTCAATTGAAAATCGGGCATTAATTATAAATTTCATCCCTAATGTGGGGAACATTGTATTGTAACTGACACTATATGACGCTTTATGTCCTTCGACATACTACAAAGACATAAAGCGTCTGATAATTGGCAAAATAACAACAAGTCTAAGAAAATTATGCTTAGTCGGAATGGAGAATCCCAAAGAGAAGGTTCTTCCACAATAGTATTCCAGGGCTTGTCATCCTCTAGCCAGCCTAAAGCCTTACAGACTGATTGATATGCTGGGTGAACAATGCCAGGAAAGAGGTTGGCTCGCGCTCAGCGTTCTTAGGGTGGACGGTGTGCACTCTGCCCAAAGCGGGATCCCTTTTACTTCTGGCCAGCCATCAACATCATTTCCAGGTTTTTTACTCTCAAATCTGTTATTTTTCCACACATAGTAGGAAGTAACTTCCACATAAAGAAGAGTTTTTGCAAAATCATCTGTTTTGCATAGGTCAAAAAATGCTAAAAGTGACGTTTTCTGGGGGCTGTCAATCTTCTATAGCAAATTAATCTTGTCATTTGGATTAAAGCGATACGCTGGCCATTTTCCAAATGCACAGCGAGATGAATGACTGGAAACACCAGAATTCTCCAGACCGTCTCAGAACTGCTGATGTATCGACCACTAGCATATCATCTGATCTCATTACTATCATTTTCGAGACCAAATGAAGCCTGGTCACTGCTTTTATTAGGTTATTGCGGAACTGTAATATATATATAAAAAGCTGAAAGCCCTCACTGACTGACTGGCCAAAAGTTCTCCAACTTCCCGATGTCGTAGAAACATGAAATTTGGCAGAAGCATAGATTATCTCCAAAATAGGAAAAGAAATTGGGTCCCAACTCGATTATTCAATTCTAGCGCAAAAGAATTGGCGTCGAAATTTTACGTACATAATCTAAATCACTCACTTCCCAATGTCATAGAAACGGGAAATTTGGCACGGGCATTGATTATGTCATAAATAGGAAAAGCTAATGGGTCCCAACTCGATTATTCAATTCTATGCGCAAAAGAATTAGCGTCCAAATTTTACGTACGGAATCTAATTTTCTCACTTTCTGGTGTCATAGAAACGGGAAATTTGGCACAAGCATTGATTATGTCATAAATAGGAAAAGCTAATGGGTCCCAACTCGATTATTCAATTCTAAGCGCAAAAGAATTAGTGTCCAAATTTTATGAACGTAATCTAATTCTCTCACTTCCTGATGTCATTTTATATGAAGGAAACGTCGCATGGTTACCTCCACGTGGTGTTTCCTGGGTAACGCAGAGAACTATGCAAAATGGTGAACATATTTTTTTCCTCGGTATCTCTAAAGTAACCACGACTTCATAAGCTTTTCCGTGTGAACGCCAGATAAACACCAGTACCAAATTAACTCGGGCGAAGCCGGGTATATCAGCTAGTCTATATATATAGCAGAAGTTATCACATACACGTTAACGTTTGATAGATATTATTGTAAACTACTGATTTACCAAGAGCTGCTACAAGCATCATTCTGTCCAGTCACACAGAGTTTCCAACTCAATTGGGGCTCCCCGGCTTATTTTACACCCAATCCAAGTGCTCACATATCACTGCTGACGCTTCAAAACCATCGCTCCTGGTAGTGGCCAATTACTAGTTGCAAGGTAGTCAGGATCCCAAGGCTTAAGCCTCAGACAAGAATGGCACTCTGCTCAGATGCTTTCAAGGTCCTAGAGGATCTACAACAAACTACCTAAAAAGCTTAGTTTATAGAAGGCATATGCCTAGCTGAAACTGTACAAAATGGAGGCTGCAAATATACGATTATCCCAATTCACCCATGGCTACTTGGGGCCATACATATATACCATATGGACAAAAGTATTTGGACATGGCAGAAAATTAACAAATATGCAAATACTGAGTTTGCAGAACGGTATGCTGGGAAGGGCATGGGTAAAAAAAAGAAAAAAAGCTGCTCGTTTAGTAATGACCATTCATCCAATCGAGCCCTTGTGGGAGCAACGGATACAACACCGCCACCCATGCCCATCTTCACAACAATCTCTTCTCACAGCCCTGCATGAAGAATGGCGAGCTATTCCTGCCCAGACTTAGAGGACATGTGGAAAGTGTGCCGCGACGTGCTGCCGCTGTAATACAAGCAGAAGAAGGCTGACACGTTACTCTTTCTTTAAAACAAACAAAACTACTGTATCTGAAATCATATGTCATTTGACGTTCAATTTAGTTCTAAAACTCATATCTGGTTTACAACAAACTCAGCACTGCTCCAAGCAGGCGCACACACTCAGCGCCGCTCCAAGCAGGCGCACACACTCAGCGCCGCTCCAAGCAGGCGCACACACTCAGCGCCGCTCCAAGCAGGCGCACACACTCAGCGCCGCTCCAAGCAGGCGCACACACTCAGCGCCGCTCCAAGCAGGCGCACACACTCAGCGCCGCTCCAAGCAGGCGCACACACTCAGCGCCGCTCCAAGCAGGCGCACACACTCAGCGCCGCTACAAGCAGGCGCACACACTCAGCGCCGCTCCAAGCAGGCGCACACACTCAGCGCCGCTCCAAGCAGGCGCACACACTCAGCGCCGCTCCAAGCAGGCGCACACACTCAGCGCCACTACAAGCAGGCGCACACACTCAGCGCCGCTACAAGCAGGCGCACACACTCAGCGCCGCTACAAGCAGGCGCACATACAGACATGAAGCTACTCATATAACAGAAATCAACTTTTTGGACACCATAAAAATTTAAAACGATTCAATACACACATCCCTAGACCGAAAACTGATTGATCGTCCCACATACCTCAGTCGGGACAGTCCCCATTCTAAGCACATCAAAACATCCATCGTCTACAGCCAGGCCATCCAATACAACCGGATCTGCTTCAACCCAACAGACAGAGAGGAATATTTATATACCACCCAATTCCTTCTAGTGCTGGGGATCACCCACCACTAGGCTCTCCCCTATACTCATTATCTGATCCTCCTACCCTCGTTACAGATTTATATTAAGCATAGTTAAAGGCACTAATCCTGTAGTGTTCAGCCATTTAGACCATATCACATAGAATTATATATCACTTTGCGTTTAATATATACTCCCTTCTCCCATGGCAGAATCCTATTAACCTGATCCCTACATTCCCGTAATGTTGGGGGAGATTCATCTGACCAGCGTTGCACAATCAATCTTCTTTCTAGATACAGTAACCTTTCCACAGCAGTCTGTTCTGGCTCTGGCATTGGCAAATCACTCACATAGCCAAGTATGCCAACCAGCGGGGTAAATTCCAAACTGATTTTATAGACGCCATCAATCAGAGAATACACATCGGTCCGGTATCTTCAGTTTTGGGCATCTCCACATCATGTGAATCAGACCACCGGGGTGAATTGTACATCTTGTGCACAGGGGACCATCTCTTACTCCTATGGAGTGCAAGAAAGCGGGTGTGATACCCTCTATGTATTAAATATATCTGGACAGTCCATGTGTTACACTTAGGGATAGTTCGGGTAGCATCTGCAGCACGGCGCCCTCTATAGGTCCAAGGTCTGCCTCCCACCGGTCTGATTCTGACTGGATCCCTGGAGCCTATACAGTTCTGTATCTGGGTATATAGTAGTGATCTCTCTCCCGCAGTGACAGTCGCTCTACCAATTACATCAGCCAGCATAAACTTATGAACATTCATTTTTGTAACACCCCCTCGGCCTGGTATGTACGCCTTAAAGGCAGATATTTATACAATTGTGTGCGGTATATCGTACTCCGTCTGCAGTTGGATGAACGACTTCATCTCCTTCTGATATCTGTGAGAGATACCGGACACCCCTATCCTCCCAGCTCCCGGAATCCTGAAGTTTGTACAGCTCAGATGGCCACATGGTTCCCCATATGGGTGTGTATTGGGTACACCCTGCAATGCCGATGACACCCCTGACTCTCCACCAAGTCTCCACCATTGTGGAGCAGCGGCTCTAAATCTGTACATCTCCAGCACCTCAAACAGAGACCTACCTCCAAAGAACTGTGTTAATAAGTGATAAGCAGCACCCGGCAGCTCTCCCGTCTCCCACCCCTAAGGTGTTACATTCGTAAGGCCAAGACGTATGCCCAGGGTTTGGGAAGAGCTAATCCACCCTCCTCTTTAGCTCTACTCAACGTCTCCAACATGATGCCTGCACATTCTCTGCCCCATATGAAGCCTCTAAAAAGACTATTTTATGGTAAACCGTCTGACAATCCAGTGGGGTAGATATACAACAAGTCCAATAACTGCGGCATCCAAATCATCTTAATGAGTTCACCCGGCCCATCAGTGGGGGAGGGAGCTTACACCAAATAGTGAGCCTCTGTTTAAATCCGAGTATAGTGGGTCTAAATTCAATTTTTCATAATCTGAGCCCGACTTTGTTATATACACCCCCAAATACCTGAAGACCGGTGCGCTGACAAGTGCGGCCCCTTCTATGTTAATTGTCAATTCTGATCCATCCACTGGCATTAGAATAGATGTATTCCAGTTTATCGTAGGCCCACAATACATCCCATACTCAGTCATTGCGGCTATAGCGTCTCCGGGGATATTCCGGGGTCTCCCAGGATCAGCAGGCCATCGTCCGCATAGAATGCAATTCTCTCCCCAGCATCTCCTTTCTAAACCACGATATCTGGATGTAATCTTATTACACTTGCAAGGGGTTCTATTGTAGTTGTAAGAAGCAGTGGGGTCAGGGGGCGTCCTTGTCGGGTCTCACGATGTAACGGAAAGGTGTCAAATTAAAAAAAAGATTTGTTATGGTGTTAGCCAGTAGAGGGAAGTGTGATTGATCTCATTGAGAGAAACCAAGTCATCTTGTAGATAGGATACCTTTTAATGGCCAAACATACATTACGCCGCTGCAACATCATGTATTCTTGTTAGTCATAATGTATCATATCTACAAGATTGGACAGCTGTCAGTGACGCTGTCGGTAATATTAACACACTGGTGTACAAAGGCCCATCTTAGTCATCACCTCCATAGGAATACCCACTCCACACTAACAGATGCCTTAGCAGCGTCTAGTAAACCAATAGTCCGCACCCCCCCCCCCCCTCCCGTGTTTTCCATTGGTATTTGTAAGTTGAGAAATAGTCTACGGATGTTAAGGTCGTCGATCTAGATGGTATAAAGTCGCTCTGGTCAGAACGACGGAAGAGATCACTTAATCTTAGCTATTATTTTAACATCCGCCTTCAGCAGAGGTACGCTCTGAACCCTTCTGTAAGTCGTGCCTCATTTGCCCCAGACTTTCCTGTAATGTTTGTTTACTGCCACCAGGATCTCTCTCAACTGTAATTCCCGGACCCTCCTCTTCTGTGTTACAGGCAACCTCCTAACTTGAGGAACTTTATAATCGGGAGTGCATTACCCTCTGACACACCAAAAGGAACTTATCCCTGTTATGTAAGGAGCTGCAAGACCTGCTGACATGTACGGACCGCGGGCAGGATACGGATCCCCAACACACCGCAGGACTATAAGATCCCGGGGACATTCACATGTTCCTCGTCCAATGTTGTGTACCTGATCATGTGCAGTAAATGTCCTGTTGGGGGGCTTTATGTTGGGGAAATAGGACAAAAAAAAACAGAAAATGAAGATGAGACTGTATCACCACAAATTACAAAAAGACAGAATTACCTGTGGCGAAGCATTATTCTAGTCAGACACAACATACGACATATGAGAGTTATCATACAATTTCAAATCCCAGCGTCACAGAGATTTTGGAAATCTAAGTTTATAACCATCTTTAATACTATCTAAAATGGAATGAATCTCGGCCTTGGCTTTTTGCATCAGTGGAGAATGTGAATAGAAGTAACACGCTGGCCTGGTGACCCTCTAACATCAATTTAGATACCACATTCCTTGTCACTGGAGTAATTACGTATTTACTGTTCTGCTCATCCCTTTCTGGTATCTAAGCCCTTATTAATCACTCCATGTCTGTGCCTTCTTATCCTGTTCTGGAATTATTTTTAAGCGCAAAATTATCACACAATGTCTGCGCCCTTTTATGTAATCATGTGTATATATGTATTTATATAAATGAGTCTTCAGATCTGTTCCATTATGCCTTGGGAAGAAACCAGAGTAGGTTCAAAAGCTCACTATAAATATCATGTATTTTTGTTATCCATTAAAAGCTATCATATCCACAAGATTACTTGGTTGGTCTTTTCGGAAACAATCACATTGAGTAGAATCCATGACTCTTCTCTTCTTTATTCAGTGCTTACTACTTACCTGGGTGGTTATCTGTAGGAATCTCCTCTTTGATCTCTTGTTTGACCCACACATTTGTCTCTGTAGTATTAGTATCGGTCAGATCTTCATCCGGATACAAAAGCTGTGAGACAAATATAGTAAAAGTCAGCAGACGGTTGGAGAAGTTGTGTGGAAGGTTCAAAATATGAGTCAAAATGACAAGAAACAATCAATTATGATGTCTAAGAAGAGTATGACAGGAGTTGTTATCTCAGCCACATACAGTAGCTGAAGATCTAGAAGCTAGCTTAAAGGGGTTCTGTCACTAAAAAAGAAAAATGCTATACTTATCTATTCCTCCCCCATCAGTCTACTTACCAGATCTTCACCTCACCTATCTTCTCCTGTCTCCTGCAGTCCAGGGGCTCACTTCACCTCCAGCTGCCTGATTCTTCTCCTTCCTGTGAGGTTACGTACATTTGGTTGGCAGTCTGCCAATGTACGTTACATCACAGCTCACAGGCCAGCAGGAGGACTGCCTATCTTCTTCAGAGATTGCTCATGCGAACTGTCTCTGAAATAGATGACAATTCCTTCCTAGGCAGTGAAGCTACAGCACAGGGATGTGACCTTCACTGACCCAGCCGGAAGGAATTTGAGATATTCAGCCCTCATAGCAAGCTGGTCCCGCCTGCAGTGAGCTGACCTGGGGCACTGGAGAAGCTAAACCAGGAGAAGATGTGATAAGGAGACAGATAGGGAGGGAATAGGTGAGTTTAGATATTTTTTTTTTTAATGACAAAACTCCTTTATTGACAACCTCAAAGGCCTCATAGACATGAAGGGGTGAATACAGAGTGCAAAGGGCACCTGTGCAAAAGATGTAGTCCTCCCACCCCCGCTAGAAAAAGTGACTAAAATGTATATTTATATAGACTTACACACTTTAAGACAACCTTTATAACAGGAGGGCTTAGATCCAGCGGCTGGGCTCCAGTCACTGCGAGAGACACCAGTTCTACAAAGTGTTTACTGCACAGTGATCACATCATCTCTGATTAGAGTCTTCTGTATCAATTGTTGTATTCAGGCCCAGATCGCCATGACACTTTCTCTCAGCCATGACTTGTCCTTGTACACTCTACCCCGATCCTCCCTCTATGCAGACCAAAGAGTAACGGTGCTTTTACATGGAATTACTTATCATTCGGATTCCCGTGATCTAGCGAGATTCTGATCGATAACCGTGCAGTGCGGATGTATGCAGCAGCTGAACCATGATCAGGAATCATTCGTTTCTCATCCGTCGCTCAGTGTAAACAGGCAACACTTTTGAGCTGCCTGCCTGCTTACTGTTAACAGAAGTGGGTGGGCCGGAACGATCCCCAGCCCGCTCGGCCTCCATTCAGTAAACGCAGTCTGCGATCCTCCTTCCTCTGTAACGATTACACTGGGAAACAAACTTTTTGGTGACTGAGATATTGGAACTTTTTTGAGGTATTTTGGGGTCAGAGATCCTGAAAACGACATTAGTTTTTCTCCATCAAGTCTGCTTATCAAGATATTGCATGTGTCTATATAAAAGTATACATGTGCACATATTGTATTATACAGGTCATGACGGCCAATCAAAAGCTGAAGGTACAAAGATGAATCCCAAGATGTCTAGAAGACGAATAAAATGAGTTTCTTCATTGAGATGTCGATGAAACGGCATTTTTGGGATTTCCTGCGAGGAGATATTCCTGTACGTTCATGCTGGGTGTTTCAACAGTAGTCCGCCATCATATTCGTATCCCATCGTCCACACTAAAGTTCCGGGCACCATGACAAACGTTCCCAGTGTTATCGCTCGGACGATCTGTTGCCTGACAGGTTGTCCCATGTAAAAGCACTTGAATGGTATCCCTAAAAGTCTACAGTCCCTTCTGCTGAACTATCAGTAGCAGCATAAGATCTTTTTTCTGGTCTGACTCTCATTGTATAGCGCACAGCCCAAATGCTCCCCTTCTCTCCGAGTATAGTATCTGGTGGAGATAGAGAGGTACAGAAGGCTCCGGTGTCAGATAGGACTGTATATACTGCTGCTGGACGGTCAGGGGTGTCCTGGCGAGTTGGTAGCAGGATAAGGATTGAAGGTATTCTTCTGTGATCATGTGTGTAATGGAAAATATTTAATTATACAATATTTGGTTATGTTATATGGATTGGAAACTGCGCAATGACAGACACCATTGAAATATACCAGGAGAAGCTACTACACAAACTAGGTTGTGTAACTATACTGAGGGACATATGTCTAAATGAGATAAGAATATCAAGGAGCTTCCACATGTGGGCTCAAGGGGCCCTACCAGAAATATCAAGATACTAAGGGGGAAGGGGGGGGGGGTTGAGGCCTCACACTAAGGGTAGAGAATAATGTAACAAAGTTATAAAAGTAGTTCATGAACTGGATATATGTGTGTGTATTATATATATATATATAAGTGATATTTGAAATATTACGCCACAGAATCATCCTGCTCAGATCGCGTAACCATATTCTTAGCTAAGACATATGGTGAGATAAGATAAGAACTTCGAGTTACTTGGGCCCCTCAGCACTCCGTCAAGAGGTTATTCACTGCTGACTTGGAAGTTTCTGGAAGGTATGCAAATGAAGGATTAGAATGTATCCAGTGAATGCCATGAAATGTCTGAGAAGTAACCAATCAGAGGTCAGATTGAGAACGGTGCAAAGAACTATGATATTTCTTGTATTAATGAGATGTAGCCAATGGACACGAAGAAGGGTTAAGTTGACCTATGAGAAATGTTGGATTGGAAACTAACCAATAAACTGCATAGTTAATTGTCCAATGATGCTGCGACGCCCCAATGTAAGGGGGCTATAAATAAAGATGCCCGACATCGATTTGTTGGGAATTTTTTGATGAATCCATAACTGTGTGGGCTCTGTCATATGACGTACTGAACTCTAGGTGTGGCAGCCCTACTGCACGGGTCACCTGGACTTCAGTCTCACTGTACACTCCGCTTTCCCTAGACGGCCATATATTTTTGCCGTAACAATGTGCAAATGCAATTTGTCTGCCCCAGTACACATGTATATTCGGCATGGCTAGACACGCTGCACGTTGTCTCAGTGGAGGAGATCAGCGTCTACCAGACACATCCGCTGCTTGTCTCGAGGGAAATAAAGGAGCAGATAGATATAAATCCAACCTGTTGGCTCCTTATTCCCACCAGCAGTCTCCACCGCCAGAAAACTGGGAGAAGATCCAGACAAGATGTAATGTCTCTGGTCAGCAGTAATCCTGCCATCTCCACCGGCCTCATCACACAAGGAGAAGACATCTAATAAGACTGAAGACAAGAGCTTCACAGCCTTCTACAGATCAGAGGGACATCTCCAATACATATAATGTCCATGACAGCATATAAGGTGCAAATAAAATTCTCTCTTTATTCCTCCATATAAGCCACGTTTCGACCCTTATGGGTCTTTATTAGAGATAAGCGAGCACGCTCGGTAAACGCAGATACTCAAGCGAGCATCGCTCTTCTCGAGTAACTGCATGCTTGTCCAAAGAAATGCGCAGGGGGCGGCAGGGAGGGAATGAGAGAGATCTCTACGCCGCCCCCGCATTTGCTCGGACAAGTATGCAGTTACTGAAGAAGAGCAATGCTCGCTCGAGTATCGGCCTTTACCAAGCGTGCTCGCTCATCTCTAGTCGTTATCAAGCTTTAGTAAAGCTTGATAAAGACCCATAAAAGGGTCGAAATGTGGCTTATATGGAGGAATAAAGAGAATCTTACTTGCAGCTTATATGCCGTCACGGACGTTATGTATATTGGAGATAATTCCTGTGAGTCATAGGCTCTGACTCCTATTAGTGATGCATATGGACTTGAATGTCCTGTTGTATCCTTTTATTGGTGATACCACTCAGAGGGACATCTCCATCTACCTGATGGTCCTGTGGAAGAAGAGGACGGGGACCTCTCTCTGGTGGGCTTCTCTTACTGGATGGAACTGCAGGAAACACAGACGGACACTGAAGTCATTCTTTACATACAGATAATAAAGTCCCCGTGGATTTAGTCCTGTCTATTACCTGGTGATGGGAGTGGCTGGTGGGTCTCCATCATGGCCTCCTTGTACAGATCCTTGTGTCCTTCTAAATACGCCCACTCCTCCATGATATCCTGACACCTTAGAGAAACCTGACAACACAATATACAGTCATTACCCAGAAGCCTCCAGTGCTGTTACTGTATAATGCCCCAGCATTCCCTGCAGCATCACCTCTCCAGTCAGCAGCTCAATCAACTTGTTGGCGAGTTCTAGAATCTTCTGTACATTGATGTCCTCATGTATCAGTGGGTGAGGTGGGGGCCCCGTGATTGGGCTCAGGGGTCTTCCCCATCGATCAGAAACAGGGTCCCGGCAGCCATCACTGGAGGTCTTCTTCACTACTGTGTAATCCTGTATATAAGGGTTATTAATAAATACCAGGTACTTGCGGGTTACCTGTCACCCCTTTTTAAATTTATTTCACAGATGTTTTACCAATACATATATGGAAAAAAAATTGTATTTCTTAAACTCTGTATTTCTCCAAAACATAAATCTTTATATGTTATTCAGTTGGTTTAAACATGGCAAAAGCCCACAAGATAGCGTCAAAAATTCTATATTTAAAAAAGTGATGACAGATAATCCACAAGTACCAAAGAATGATGTAATGTGACATCATCAGAATCTCTCACCCCCTACAGTGACATCATCTGTTATTACCATAGATAAGTATGATGTAATGTGACATCATCAGAATCTCTTCCCTTCTCCAGTGACATCATCTGTTATTACCATAGATAAGAATGATGTAATGTGACATCATCAGAATCTCTTCCCTTCTCCAGTGACATCATCTGTTATTACCATAGATAAGAATGATGGAATGTGACATCATCAGAATCTCTCACCCCCTACAGTGACATCATCTGTTATTACCATAGATAAGTATGATGTAATGTGACATCATCAGAATCTCTTCCCTTCTCCAGTGACATCATCTGTTATTACCATAGATAAGAATGATGGAATGTGACATCATCAGAATCTCTCACCCCCTACAGTGACATCATCTGTTATTACCATAGATAAGTATGATGTAATGTGACATCACCAGAATCTCTTCCCTTCTCCAGTGACATCATCTGTTATTACCATAGATAAGAATGATGGAATGTGACATCATCAGAATCTCTCACCTCCCCAGTAACCTGGATGAGTATCTCCAGTGTGAGATTTATTATACTTTCTGCCATTGTGTTTCTGTCCTTTTCCATCTTTGATGAATGAATCCTGTAGGGACCTGAATGGAAACAATATGAACCGATGTAAAAACCACAAAAAAACAATACATTTACTGGAGATAATAGGAGGAAACATTTAAAAGTATTTTCCCATTAGTTTAAAGTGCTTCACAACCCCTGTGTCCTTCCTGGCTACTGCTGACCAGAACCAGTGACTGCTGCAGCCAATCACTGGTTATATAAGGTCACTTCATTGGCCAGTGATTGGCTGCAGTAGTCACATGTCCTGGTCAGAAGCAACCAAGAAATACAAAGTGGTTGTGAAGCAAGTCATGGGAAAACCCCTTTAAACCTTTAAAGGACACAGGAATTAAGGTTACGTCCTGCACGTTCAGGGTATGTATAAAGGGAGATCGTGAGTAATCTCCCTCCATACAATGCAGGTGCTGGTTGTTTCTTACAGCCAACACACGCCTGCTACATTTCTGATAAGCTGCGCCGCTCATCGGAGCTCTTAACCTTTTAAATGCCACTGTCCATTCTGATAGCAGCATTTAAATGCCCTGACTGATGTTCGGGGTCCCACACTGCCCCCCCCCCCCCCACGATGAGATCGCAGGTTGCGGTGCAGGCGTCATGGCAGCCAGGGGCCTTCTGAAAAGCCCCAGGACTGTCTTTGTAGAGTGTGGGGTGGCTTGATAGAATGCCTTTCAGAACACAGTATAATGTATTGCAATATACTGCAGGAGCGATCAAAGTAAACGATCGCAAGTTCTTATTCCCTCTGGGGACTAAAAAAAAATAAAAATAAGCTTAGAAAATTTTTTACTAAATTATTAAAAAAATAAGAAATAAAAGTTTGTCATATTTAGAATAAAAGAATTTCAATAAAACAAAAATACATATTTGGTATTGCCTCCTCCGGAAAAGCCTGATCTATCAAAGTAATGCATTCTTTATCCCGCACGGTGAGCATCGTTAGTAAAAACAAACAAACAAAAAAAATGAAAGAAAGCCAGAATTGTGCTTTTTTGATCACCCCATCTCCAAGAAACACAGGTAATAAAAGGTGATCAAAAAGCTGTATGTATTCAAAAAGGGCACCTTCAGAAACTACAAGACGTCCCGCAAAAAATGAGCCCTCACACAACTATGTGGACGGAAAAAAGTTATGGCTATTAAAAGATGGCGGCAGAAAATTTTTAAAAAAATTAAATATCTTCGAAAAAGAAAAAAAATGTAGTACAAAGATAAAAACTATATAAATATGGTATGGTAGCAATCGTACTGACCCATGGAATCAAGTAATCAGGTCATCGTGTGTGTACGCCGTAGAAACAAGGTGCACTCAAAGATTTCATTTTTTCCATTTCACTACAATTTAAGAAGTTTTTCAGTATATTATATGGTACATTTAATCGCACCATTGTAAAATACAACTCTTCCCGCAAAAAACTAGAGAATTAGATTTGGTACATTACATACGGGAAGGTGGGGGGGAGGGTCACTTACTTTTGCACTTAGCATTGATAAAGTTGAGACTCCTTTACGTTTCCCCATTTAGGATCCAAAGAGTGCTCGTGCCAAATTTCAAGTTTGTTCGACACCGGGAAGTTAGAGAATTAGAGGCGAGTCAGTCAGTGAGTCAGTGAGGGCTTTCTCCTTTACATAGAGATTTTATTAGACATGATTTTTTTTGTGCTTTGAGTCCAAGTCCAAGTAGAAACGAAGTCCCAAACCCAACGATGCTGTTGGTGCACAGGGCCCAAACTAGCTTACCTCCAACAACGACATGCTCTCAGTCAGGGCTATAGCTGCTAATGCTGTTTGAAACAAGCCTTTGAAAACATGTACACCTAAAATTATCGTTGCATTTGACAATGTTGTACGTTATTTGCCCTTGGAAAATAAAGTTATTTAAAAAAATAATGCCGCCATAGTTTTTTTGAGTTTGCTTTTTATGAAATCACTGTGCAGTAAGCTGACACATTCTACTTATTCAGTGCGCCGGTATGAATGTGGTAATGTCAAGTCCATATAGCTGCTATCTTTAACTGCTCTAAAAAAAATGACCTTTTTTTCTTTAAATCTGCTTTCTGTCACCAAATTCTGAACCCCAGAACTATTTACATTACCCTTTGATGGATCTGTGTGAGATTACTGCTGGCTGAACTGGAGTTTGTATTAGTGCTGTTTTAGGGGAGATCATTTTTTTATTCCATTTTTGGTTAGACGAGGCGCCTACAGATCAGCCATTCTAGCATTACATTGTCTCTCTTACACAACATTCACTGTGTGGCATAAATACCATGCTACTTTAACCCTTTTCTTTCTCACCATGAATCTCTCAGGGAGGCGCTCCAGTAGGTAATAACGTAGGTGGAACATCCTTGCTGCTAATGGCTGTATCTCAGGCTGTATTGGGGCTGGAGGATCGATTTATGCCGATTTTAAAGCCAATAATGTGGAATGTTGGTTCTGGTCACAATACAGCCTGAGATACAGGAGGGTGAAGGGGGGGGGGGGGGATGAAGTGACAGCTGCACAGACCTGCAGCTCTCAGTCTGGTCATTCCCCGGTTTCTATAGGCTTTATCTCAGTCTGTGTTGCACATAGAGCATCCATCATGGCCTTGTTTTAAAATCAAAAAAACTCATTCTCGCTTGTTGGCTCATGTTTGCACTGAATGATCATTCAGTTTTGTTCCTTTGAACGATTTTTTAATCTAAACAAGATATAAGTTCAGCGTACTGAGAAGGGCTGCAGGCAGCAGAGACAGATCAGATCTGCCTGTGTGTCTGTACATCACCCCACAGGAGGGGAACAGGGACCTCTCTTCATGTTATCACACCTCCACCTTTCCCCTCATCAGTCCCAACATACTTTCTGTCACCCTTGGGGTCTTTCATCCTCCAGAGAAGGAGTGAGAAGATGAGCCCATTCCCATCTAATTACTTCTCTGTACTAATTACTTACCGACTCCACGACCTAAACGTTTACCAGCGTCCGGATCGCGGCATCCAATAATCCGCACAAACCTCAGTAAAGTTTACACCGCCCTATCCCGTCTGGGCCCAATCTGCAGCAGAAAGTAGGCCGACCGCTTCTATAGCGAAACCCGTTACACGCTGCCGTCACAGAGATAACAAATATCACTAGCGAGGAACGGCTAATACATTCCTGATGACAGATGGAAGACATCCTGGGCGCCATCATGCCAGGAGGTCGGAGAAGAGAGGAGAATATTTAGTGCTGACTGGCATTTGGACAACATGCTAGGTGTCTACCTTAGGACAATCCATTGGGGGGGGGGTGATGAAGGATTCCACTTTGTAATTTAGGTATTAATAATAATCTTTATTTATATAACGCAGCGCTTACAATACAGGGGAAATAAAACAGCAGGTAAATAAAGTAATCAATTGATGGAAACAATCGGGGTGCGGGTCCTTCTCCAACGAGCTTATATACTACAGATAGTGGTGTGATAGAAAAAGTAAAGGGGCTGGAGATGTGCCCGGTATGGGGGGGGTGGAGATGTGCCCGGTATGGGGGGGGGTGGAGATGTGCCCGGTATGGCACGGTGGAGAGTGAGGGATGCTATACACACAGACAATGGTCAGGCCGAATAGTGGCGGAACCGGGATGTCTGCAGGTGCCGGTTGATTATAGCCAGCAGGGATTGCAGTCAGTAGGTCAGGGAGCATGTTATCAGGTGGAGTACCGAGGGGTTTGGTTTAGGGTATGTGGTATGCCTCCCTGAAGAGATGCGCTTTTAGAGCACGCCTGAACTTTAGCGTGTCAGGGATTGCCCAGATATTTTTTTGCAGCGCGTTCCAAAGGACCGGTGCTGCTCTTAAGAAGTCTTGGAGGCGGGAATGAGAAGTTCGAATTAAAGGGGCACTCACTCTGATTTCATTAGCAGAGTGGAGGGCCCGGGCTGGGTGGTGAATTGAGATGAGGGAAGCAATGTAGGCTGGTGTGGTGCTGTGGAGGGCTTTGTGGATGAAGGTAGCGAAGTTAAATTGAATTCTGTATTTAACGGGCAGCCAGTGCAGTGACCGGCACAGGGCAGAGGCGTCCGAGTAGCGGCTGGACAGGAAGATGAGCCTGGCTGCCGCATTCAGGATGAAGGGTAGAGTCTGGTGCAGGGGAGGCCGATCAGCAGCGAGTTGCAATAATCGAGCCGAGAGTGGATGAGGGCAACAGGGAGCGTTTTTAGAGAGTCCACGGTGAGAAAAGGATGTATTCTGGCGATGTTCTTAAGGTGCAGCTGACATGTTCGGGCGAGAGTTTGGATGAAGGGGGTGAAGGAGAGATCGAAGTCAAATAAGACCCCAAGGCAGCGGGCATGTTGTCTGGGAGTTATGGCAGTGCCGCACGCTGAGATGGAGATGTCAGGATGAAATCTGTAAGTAGAGGGCAGAAACAGGGGATGTCAGAGTGTTAGAGACAGCAGACAGACAGTCTGTTCTGGAGGAATGCTGCTGTAATGTCCTGGGAGGAGGTGTATAGCTGGGCATCATCAGCATAGAGATGGTACTGGAAACCAAATCTCCTGATGGTTTGTCCAATGGCGGCTGTGTAGATGGAGAAGAGGAGGGGGCCGAGGACCGAGCCCTGGGGCACCCCAACAGCAAGGGGAAGAGGAGGGGAGGTAGAGCCAGCAAAGGAGACGCTGAAAGAGCGGTCAGATAGGTAGGAGGAGAACCAGGAGAGAGCAGTGTCCTTTAGTCCAATAGAGTGAAGCATACTGAGGAGGAGTTTGTGGTCGACAGTGTCGAATGCTGCAGAGAGGTCAAGGCGGATCAGTAGGGAGTAGTCGCCCCTCGATTTGGCTGTCAGGAGGTCGTTTGACACTTAAGTCAGTGTTGGCAACGGAAGCCGTACCCGTAGAGGGTCAAGAAGAGAGTGCTCTGATAGATAGCTTACAAGGCGGGAGTAAACCAGGCGTTCCAGTAGTTTGGAGATGAAGGGCAGATTTGAGATGGGTCGGCAGTTGGCAGCATTGGTTGTGGCAAGAGTCGGTTTCTTTAGCAGCGGTGATAGGTATTACTTGTACATGTCAAAAATGGAAAAATTGTCCTAGCTACCAAAGGTGAAAAAAGTCCCTGACAGCAAAAAGGTTAATAATCCCCTCCCCCAGTTGGTGGTGACATGAGAGGATGGTAGATGATAAATCCCAGTGGCTAAGGGACATCTGATGACATCACACCTGTGTGACCATGGCCATTCACACGGGCGGAAGAGCATTTCTGATGCGCAAATAGGCTGCAAACGTTGTCCACTCCACCGTGTATTCACATACGCAAATGCACGTCATGTGTGTGCACAAATATATACATACAAGATGACATTGCTGTTGTGCACACAGGCGCCATGAATACGCAGGCTTTCTGCATATGTCGCACACATATATATACTAGTCCATTTATTTTAATTGGCTCTTGAGCAGTGCAAATGCTCACAAAATACAACATGCCTTTTTTTACATGACCAAAATGTGCATAATCCAACTGAAATCAATGGATTCTATTTACAGCATACTACATGTACACATTTTGCCTCCAGAATGCGCTGCGCAAAAACACCCGCGTGAATGAGCCAGAGAGTCGGTTGTCTCAGGACAAGAAATTAGCCGTCAAAATAAACCTACAGGAGACGCCCTCTAACCTCGCGCCGGCCCTAAAAAAAAGTGCACCTTCTTATATAAAACAAAAGGAAATCCTACTGGCGAGAGGGAACTAGTCCTTTCACCCTTAGGAATATATATATACACTAATACAGAGGATTCTACATCCTGGTGGTCAGAGGGATCTGGTCCTTCAGCCACTAGGACTTACTATTCTTATATAGAGGAGTCTACAACCTGGTGGTCAGAGGGATCTGGTCCTTCAGCCACTAGGATTTACTATTCTTATATAGAGGAGTCTACATCCTGGTGGTCAGAGGGATCTGGTCCTTCAGCCGCTAGGGCTTACTGTTCTTCTACAGAGGAGTCTACATCCTGGTGGTCAGAGGGAACTAGTCCTTCAGTCACTAGGACTTACTATTCTTATATAGAGGAGTCTACATCCTGGTGGTCAGAGGGATCTGGTCCTTCAGCCACTAGGACTTACTATTCTTATACAGAGGAGTCTACATCCTGGTGGTCAGAGGGATCTGGTCCTTCAGCCACTAGGACTTACTATTCTTATATAGAGGAGTCTACATCCTGGTGGTCAGAGAGATCTGTTCCTTCAGCCGCTAGCACTTACTATTCTTATACAGCGGAGTCTACATCCTGGTGGTCAGAGGGATCTGGTTTTATTCTTCTTTCTTTAATTGCATCCTTCCAAAAACTACAGGCAGTCGGTCATCTATATTTTGTGCTATAAACCGAATATCCTGTACAATGGGGGATGGTAAGTGAAGTCCTAAAATAACTATTTCTGTTCCTGGTGACTCCACCGTCCAGATATTAGGGTTATCCAGCGCTAAATTAGCTTTGCAGCATCTGATGGGCGGTCTACGGCTGCTTTCAGTCCCAGCTCTCTCCTTCCCCAGAAAATGAAAACCTTTCCATCCTTATTTTAGTCTCCAGCTCCACCTACTGGAGACATCACACATCCCATTACCACCATACTTGTGCCACACCGATGATGGCACATGACATCAGTTCAGTGGGCGGAGCTGGAGACCTCAGTACGGTCAGAAAGGGGCAGTTGTCCAAACACTGAAGAGCGAGAGAGTGGTGGGATGGAAGGAAGCGGTGGGCGGCCCATCACACGCTGCAAAGCTAATATACATATGGCGCTGGATAAACAGAAGTGCTAATATGTGGCCGGTGGAGTCCCCCCGCGCCTCCCATCTTTTTCTGCTTTCGCCTCTGAACGGAGAGTTAGATAACTAAAAAACTGCAACCATCAGATTCAGAGCCCGCCAAACTAAAATGGCGCGGGACAGACCCCAATGACAATAATGGGGTCTGGACGGAATGTTCCTGCGCAGCACGCCGGAGACATCGGAAAGGTCTGTCCCAGAGATTTCAGCATTTGAAAAAATAAAGTCTGGAAAAAAAGGTCTATAAAAAAGCCACCAAAAGAACTTGTAAAAAAAAACAAAAAAAAACATATGAAGTTTCTGGCCTGAAGAAGGACTTGTGGATTGTAGTAGACTGTAAACTGGAGCAACCAGTGTCAGGCAGCTGCTGCCAAGGCAAATAAGATAAAGGAGGACATCAAAAGAGGTCTAGGGGCGCATGACAAGAACATTGTTGTTCCTCTTTACTAGTCACTGGTCCCATCACACATGGGATATTGTGGACAGTTTTGGGCACCGGTACTCAAGGACATATCAGAGCTTGAGCGGTACAAGGGCGGACAACTAAAGTAATAAACGGAAGGGGCGGACTACAATACCCAGAGAGGCTATCAAAACGGGGATAACTTAGTTTAGAAAGCCGAGGGGTGCTCTAATAACACACACACACATATATCAATGGACAATACAGAGATCTCCCATCATCCAGTTATACCCAGGACTGTAACTAGGGGGAGCTCTAATAACTATGTATAGATATATCAGGGGGCAGTACAGAGATCTCTCCCATCATCTATTTATACCCAGGACTGTAACAAGGGGGTGCTCTAATAACTATGTATAGATATATCAGGGGACAGTACAGAGATCTCCCATCATCTAGTTATACCCAGGACCGTAACTAGAGGGCGCTCTAATAACTATGTATAGATATATCAGGGGGCAGTACAGAGATCTCTCCCATCATCCAGTTATACCCAGGACTGTAACTAGGGGGTGCTCTAATAACTATGTATAGATATATCAGGGGGCAGTACAGAGATCTCCTAGTTATACCCAGGACTGTAACTAGGGGGCGATCTAACAACTATGTATACATAGATCAGGGGACAGTACAGAGATCTCCCATCATCTATTATACCCAGGACTGTAACTAGGGGGAGCTCTAATAACTATGTATACATATATCAGGGGACAGTACAGAGATCTCCTAGTTATACCCAGGACTGTAACCAGGGGGAGCTCTAATAACTATGTATAGATATATCAGGGGACAGTACAGAGATCTCCTAGTTATACCCAGGACTGTAACTAGGGGGAGCTCTAATAACTATGTATAGATATATCAGGGGGCAGTACAGAGATCTCTCCCATCATCTAGTTATACCCAGGACTGTAACTGGGGGGAGCTCTAATAACTATGTATAGATATATCAGGGGACAGTACAGAGATCTCTTAGTTATACCCAGGACTGTAACTAGGGGGCGATCTAACAACTATGTATACATAGATCAGGGGACAGTACAGAGATCTCCCATCATCTAGTTATACCCAGGACTGTAACTAGGGGGAGCTCTAATAACTATGTATACATATATCAGGGGACAGTACAGAGAACTCCTAGTTATACCCAGGACTGTAACTAGGGGGAGCTCTAATAACTATGTATAGATATATCATGGGACAGTACAGAGATCTCCCATCATCTATTATACCCAGGACTGTAACTAGGGGGAGCTCTAACAACTATGTATACATATATCAGGGGACAGTATGGAGATCTCTCCTATCTATCTGCCTATCTCTCACTCTCTGACCCTCTGTCATATCTAGCTGTCCATCTATCTCTGGTATAAGTCATACATCTCCCTGTATTACTGTATTTAATTGCACACTTTACACACAATTAAAAAACACATTAAGAACACCGGCGGTTGTTAATAGTGTCTGCAGTTTCTTAAAAACGTTTGTGGTCTTTGAATGCCATATGTAGTTTTATTTATGTGTTTTTCTTAATTGTGGGACAAAAGTACAATAAAAAACATGGAACACACAATAACGCCACGCTCACACGTGTTCAGAAAATGCATCTCAAATATGGGAATTTGGGGCGCCGCACTAATAACGGTAAAAAGCAGTGTGTGTGTGTGTGTGTGTATGTGTGTGTGAGTGTGTGTGTGTGTGTGTGTGTGTGTGAGAGTGTGTGTGTGTGTGTGTGTGTGTGTGTGTGTGAGTGTGTGTGTGTGAGCACACACAAATTTTCATGTAATGCAGGAAATCAATCATGTTTGGAAAGATTTTGCCAAGCGGCAGATTATGTATGGAAATTTGTTTTACAGCTGTATGCGGCGCGGTTTAGGCCTCATGGGTATTATCTAGAGATGAGAGAACGTACTCGGTAAGGCCGATTTCACAATCGAGCACCGCGATTTTCGAGTACTTAACTACTCGGGTGAAAAGTACTTGGGGGGCGCTGTGGGTGAGCGGGGGGTTGCAGAGGGGAGTGGGGGGGGGGGGAGAAAGAGTGCTCCCCCCTGTTCCCCGCTGCTACCCCCCGCTCCGCCACGCCTCCCCCCGCCCCCCGGCGATCCCGAGTACATTTCACCCGAGTACTGAAGTACTCGAAAATCGCGGTGCTCGATTGCGAAGTCGGCCTTACCGAGTACGTTCGCTCAACTCTAGTATTATTGTATCTTGTCACCATCGGAAGTGTGGGTGGTGACCAGATCCAAGCTACTTCCCAGCCTGGGCACGCCCTCAGTTTGTCATTGACTGCAGGGCTGCCTCCCACTACTCGGGCTCTCAGGTCCTGGCACTTACTAAGAACGGCTTCCCTGGTGGAAAGCTGTGGGTGACAGTGATGAAGGGGGGCTGGAGGGGAGTGGGGACACTGCAGTACGACTGCCCGCCGCTGCTCTCTGCTCCCACGTGCGCTCCCAGTGCAGGAAGACCGCCAGGTGCGGCATAAGGCACTGTACACTACAGCGCTGGGTGAGAGTGGGGAAGGCTGGAGGGGAGCAGGGACACTGCAGTAAGCCTGCCCGATGTCACTCCCTCATTGTCCGCCGCCGCTCTGTGGTGCCACATGTGCTGCCAGTGCAGGGAGGCCGCGGGATAAAAAGTAGCCGCTGTGCCATCATGGAAGCTGCTGTTAGTCACTGCCAGGACCTGAAAGCCTGAGCAGGGGGAGGCATCCCTGCAGCCAATTAAAAGCTGTGGGTGTGGCCAGGCTGTCAAGCAGCCTGTATCTTGTCACCGCCCACACTTCCGGTGGTGACAAGATACAATAATACGGGCCTCATGTCCATGGACGGGTTGGATTCCGACCTGAATGAGGTTGTGCGCCGAAGCGCTGGTCGGTGCAGTGCGGTTTTGCTTTTTGAACCACTGCTTTGCCGAGAATTCTGCAACTCATCCGCAATTTAAGTGAGGATTGGATGGCTGCCATTGACTTCAATAGAAACCACCCGCATGGAAGACGCACTAAAGCGGAGCGTGCTGAAGTACTGCAGCCGCCCGTCAGACTTTAGTTACACCCCAGGGATCCTTCACAACATCTGGAACTCTCCTCACAAGCGGAATTCCCCTGTACCTCCCACTGATCTCACCTCACTGCTCCGGGGGGCTATAAACTCCAGAGACCACCAGACGGAACCATCAGCCACAACAGCAGAACGTTCTAGAGCTGCCAGAGGCCTCTTGTAGACGGCAGGGGGGTGCAGGGGAACCAACAGCCTCCGCTAAACCTCCATCCACAGAGCCAGGTAACCCTGAGCTTCCAGGACCTCTGATGATGTCACAGTCATGTGATCAGCGGTGTGGGAGGAGCCAAGGAACACATGACCAGGGAGTAATCAGTCTCTACAGGAGTCTGCTGCTGGATGACCAGGGAATGTATTGTGGATGTAGCAGAGCTGTATGTGTGTAATGTACATGCTCCTGTACTGTATGTGTATTGTGGATGTAGCAGAGCTGTATGTGTGTAATGTACACGCTCCTGTACTGTATGTGTATTGTGGATGTAGCAGAGCTGTATGTGTGTAATGTACACGCTCCTGTACTGTATGTGTATTGTGGATGTAGCAGAGCTGTATGTGTGTAATGTACACGCTCCTGTACTGTATGTGTATTGTGGATGTAGTAGAGCTATATGTGTGTAATGTACACGCTCCTGTACTGTATGTGTATTGTGGATGTAGCAGAGCTGTATGTGTGTAATGTACATGCTCCTGTACTGTAGGTGTATTGTGGATGTAGCAGAGCTGTATGTGTGTAATGTACACGCTCCTGTACTGTATGTGTATTGTGGATGTAGCAGAGCTGTATGTGGGTAATGTACACGCTCCTGTACTGTATGTGTATTGTGGATGTAACAGAGCTGTATGTGTGTAATGTACACGCTCCTGTACTGTATGTGTATTGTGGATGTAGCAGAGCTGTATGTGTGTAATGTACACGCTCCTGTACTGTATGTGTATTGTGGATGTAGCAGAGCTGTATGTGTGTAATGTACACGCTCCTGTACTGTGTGTGTATTGTGGATGTAGCAGAGCTGTATGTGTGTAATGTACACGCTCCTGTACTGTATGTGTATTGTGGATGTAGCAGAGCTGTATGTGTGTAATGTACACGCTCCTGTACTGTATGTGTATTGTGGATGTAGCAGAGCTGTATGTGTGTAATGTACACGCCCCTGTACTGTATGTGTATTGTGGATGTAGCAGAGCTGTATGTGTGTAATGTACACGCTCCTGTACTGTATGTGTATTGTGGATGTAGCAGAGCTGTATGTGTGTAATGTACACGCTCCTGTACTGTATGTGTATTGTGGATGTAGCAGAGCTGTATGTGTGTAATGTACACGCTCCTGTACTGTATGTGTATTGTGGATGTAGCAGAGCTGTATGTGTGTAATGTACACGCTCCTGTACTGTATGTGTATTGTGGATGTAGCAGAGCTGTATGTGTGTAATGTACACGCTCCTGTACTGTATGTGTATTGTGGATGTAGCAGAGCTGTATGTGTGTAATGTACACGCTCCTGTACTGTATGTGTATTGTGGATGTAGCAGAGCTGTATGTGTGTAATGTACACGCTCCTGTACTGTATGTGTATTGTGGATGTAGCAGAGCTGTATGTGGGTAATGTACACGCTCCTGTACTGTATGTGTATTGTGGATGTAACAGAGCTGTATGTGTGTAATGTACACGCTCCTGTACTGTATGTGTATTGTGGATGTAGCAGAGCTGTATGTGTGTAATGTACACGCTCCTGTACTGTATGTGTATTGTGGATGTAGCAGAGCTGTATGTGTGTAATGTACACGCTCCTGTACTGTGTGTGTATTGTGGATGTAGCAGAGCTGTATGTGTGTAATGTACACGCTCCTGTACTGTATGTGTATTGTGGATGTAGCAGAGCTGTATGTGTGTAATGTACACGCTCCTGTACTGTATGTGTATTGTGGATGTAGCAGAGCTGTATGTGTGTAATGTACACGCCCCTGTACTGTATGTGTATTGTGGATGTAGCAGAGCTGTATGTGTGTAATGTACACGCTCCTGTACTGTATGTGTATTGTGGATGTAGCAGAGCTGTATGTGTGTAATGTACACGCTCCTGTACTGTATGTGTATTGTGGATGTAGCAGAGCTGTATGTGTGTAATGTACACGCTCCTGTACTGTATGTGTATTGTGGATGTAGCAGAGCTGTATGTGTGTAATGTACACGCTCCTGTACTGTATGTGTATTGTGGATGTAGCAGAGCTGTATGTGTGTAATGTACACGCTCCTGTACTGTATGTGTATTGTGGATGTAGCAGAGCTGTATGTGTGTAATGTACACGCTCCTGTACTGTATGTGTACTGTGGATGTTGCAGAGCTGTACGTGTGTAATGTACACGCTCCTGTACTGTATGTGTATTGTGGATGTAGCAGAGCTGTATGTGTGTAATGTACACGCTCCTGTACTGTATGTGTATTGTGGATGTAGCAGAGCTGTATGTGTGTAATGTACATGCTCCTGTACTGTATGTGTATTGTGGATGTAGTAGAGCTGTATGTGTGTAAGGTACACGCTCCTGTACTGTATGTGTATTGTGGATGTAGCAGAGCTGTATGTGTGTAATGTACACGCTCCTGTACTGTATGTGTATTGTGGATGTAGCAGAGCTGTATGTGTGTAATGTACACGCTCCTGTACTGTATGTGTATTGTGGATGTAGCAGAGCTGTATGTGTGTAATGTACACGCTCCTGTACTGTATGTGTATTGTGGATGTAGCAGAGCTGTATGTGTGTAATGTACATGCTCCTGTACTGTATGTGTATTGTGGATGTAGCAGAGCTGTATATGTGTAATGTACACGCTCCTGTACTGTATGCGTATTGTGGATGTAGCAGAGCTGTATGTGTGTAATGTACACGCTCCTGTACTGTATGTGTATTGTGGATGTAGCAGAGCTGTATGTGTGTAATGTACATGCTCCTGCGCTGTATGTGTACTTACTGAAGGGACGAAAGGTTTCAACCATGACTTATGAAAAAAACCTATGAACCCTCCATGTAGCTGGCGAATCAAGTTCATAAGCAAGCGGGTTTACTACACGTGTGATGACAAAGGGTCCCACGTAACGCGGCGCCAATATCAAAGACAGAACCTTCAATGTGAGGTTTCTAGAAGACTAATATACCTTCTGTCCCATCCTGTAAGGCTCAGATACTGACAGACTCCTCCCACTACGCAACTGCATACGAGCCCCTGTTGCTTCCAGGTTCTTCTGCACTTCTTCCCATACCCCCTGCAGCGCATCTGTGGCAACATCAGCTGCAGGCACCGGTAACGTCTCAGAGGCCCCTCCGGACGACGACTTTTACTGCGTGCACAGACAGAGTATCTCTTAACAAAGTTGTGGATCTCCTGAGACATGCCTGGCCACCAGTAATGTCTAATACAAAGATCCAGAGTCCCTTGAACCCCTGGATGGCCTGCGAGAACAGATGAATGAGACTCTTCAATGACTCTGAGACACAAGGTCTCTGGCACAAACCATCTGCCCTCCGGCACCCCCCAGGGAGTGTCCTGCTGACAATTTTGTAGATGAGGAGCGAGATCAGATTGTACAGCTGCCACCATCACCCCAGGTGCCAAGATATTCTCGGGAGCCACTGTCTCACTTTCCAGCGAACCAAAACTCCGTGAGAGGGTGTCTGCCTTCACGTTCTTCTCCCCTGGAATATATGTAACGACGAGGTTAAACCTGGCAAAAACAACGCCCACCTGACCTGACGAGCTGTGAGTCTCTTAGCATTGGCGAGATATACCAAGTTTTTATGATCAGTATACACGGTAATGGGATGCCTTGCCCCCTCAAGATGGTGACGCCACTCTTCTAGAGACCACTTAATCACCAATAACTCACGATTACCTATGTTGTAGTTACGTTCCGCCAAACTGAACTTTCGTGAGAAGAACGCACATGGACTATACCCAGATCTTCCGATGACTTCCTGAGACAATACAGCCCCCACCTCAGTTGCACCGACCTCAATGAAGAACGGTCGCCTCGCGTCCGGCTATACTAGCACCGAGGCAGCAGTAAACGCCCTTTTGAGACAACTAAAAGCCTCTAGGGCCTCTGGCGACCATCTTACCAAGTCGGCACCCTTCTTGGTAAGATCGGTCAGGGGTTGAGTAACAACAGAATAATTCTTAATTTATGGTAAAAATTTGCCAAACCTAAAAACCGCTGGAGAGCCTTGAGGTTGTCTGGTCTGACCCATTGGGAGATTGCTGCCACCTTCTCAGACTCCATCTGAATCTCCGTGGGTGAAATCACATAACCAAGAAAAGACACTTGTTTAGTACCAAAAATGCACTTCTCCAACTTGACAAAAAGTTGGTACTCACGCAAACGGATCAGAACCAGCCTCAGGTGCCGCACACGTGAATCCCAGTCTGGGGAGTACACCAGAATGTATATATGACCCAAAATACCCCCAGAAAGTCGTGGAAGACCGCGTTCATAAAATCCTGGAACACCACGGGGGCATTACAAAGTCTGAAGGGCATGACTAGACATTCAAAATGTCCGAACGAGGTGTTGAACGCAGTCTTCCACTCATGTTCCTTACGGATCCAAATTAAATTGTAAGCCCCCCTTAAGTCCAATTTGGAAAACCAGTGGGCCCCTACCAACTGATTGAATAAATCAGGAATCAGGGGCAAGGAACACTGGTTCTTCACTGTAATTTTATTCAAAGCCTGATAATCCACACAAGGCCTCAATGTCCCATCCTTCTTCTCTACAAAGAAGAGACCTGTCCCGGCAGGGGAACTGGACAGCCGGATATGGTGTTTGGTCAGAGACTCTGAGATATAGGGCTTAAGGGCTTCTTGCTCTCACCCAGACAAATTGAAAATGGCTCCCTTAGGGATGGGACTGTTGGGGATCAGATCAATAGCACAGTCCCACTCCCTATGGGGAGGCAAAGTCTCAGACAGTTTCTTGGAAAATACGTCATGAAAATCAGACAAATACTCAGGAATAAGTATGGTATCCGCTGAACACACGGATATAGTAGCTAAGTGACTATGACAGGACAACCCTCAATGTGTCAATTCCCGAGTAGACCAACCAATTCAGGGATTGTGCAGTGCCAACTAGGGCATACCAAGCACTACATCAACGGACATCCTTTCCATTACCAAGAACGACAGATTCTCAGAATGGAGAACACCCACAGTGACCTGTAAAATGGGAGTCCTCCATTGTACCACCCCTACAGACAGAGGGGTAGAATCAATACTAGTGAAGCGTATGGGAACCTTTAATACCGAGAATTCAGTCATCAGAGGTCTGACAAATCTTAAACTAATCAAATTGGTGGCAGCACCCGAATCAATAAAAGCTTGACCAGACCGAGTGAAATTCCGGAAACCAATCTGACAAGGCACCAACAACTTAGGGGGTACGTGTGATGCTAGGCGATCCTCCCAAAGACCGCCTAGGATCTGAAGTTTTTCCGCTGGTTTGGAGTGATGTTGTAGATACTTTGAGGACAGGTCGCTACACGATGTCCGTCTTTCCCACAATAGAGGCAGAGATGATGAATCATCTAGAACCGTCGCCATTCCTCGGGACTTCGCTGGTCCACTTCCATAGGCTCGGCACCAGAAGTTGGCATTGCAGAAGTGGGAGCGGGTCTGCTGGATTCCCTAGCCTTACAGGCCTGACGTTCCTCTTTTCTAGATCTCAGCCTCCTGTCAGCTTTAACCGGCAATTCCATCGCATCATTGAGTGTCACGGGAGCGGGATGAGAAATGAGTAGATCCTTGACAGCGTCGGACAGTCCCAACAAAATCACATCTTTAAGGGTGCTATCGTTCCAAGAGGTTTCACCTGCATACAGACTAAATTTAGAGCAATAGTCCTCTACCCACTGCTGCCCGTGACGTAAAGACATGAGATGAGATACCTCCAAGTTGCCGAAAAAACAAATCAACTGACTGCAGGCAAGCCAAACTCTCGGGTAAGGAGTAGGCCCATGTCTGGGTGGACCCAGCACACCACCGCCCCGGGAGGACCAGCAACAGCCGCATGGTAACAATACACAGCTATGACAGTAGAGCAGGTTACATAAGATAGTGGTGACGATAGTGACAGAAGTGACATAAGATAGTGGTGACAGTAGTGACAGGTGACATCAGATATTGGTGACGGCAGTGACAAAATAGTGACCGGTGACATCAGATAGTGGTGACGGTAGTGACAGAATAGTGACCGGTGACATCAGATAGAGGTGACAGTAGTGACAGAATAGTGACCGGTGACATCAGATAGTGGTGACGGTAGTGACATAATAGTGACCGGTGATATCAGATAGTGGTGACGATAGTGACAGGTGACATCAGATAGTGGTGACAGAATAGTGACAGGTGACATCAGATATTGGTGACGGCAGTGACAAAATAGTGGCCGGTGACATCAGATAGTGGTGACGGTAGTGACAGAATAGTGACCGGTGACATCAGATAGAGGTGACAGTAGTGACAGAATAGTGACCGGTGACATCAGATAGTGGTGACAGTAGTGACAGAATAGTGACCGGTGACATCAGATAGTGGTGACAGTAGTGACAGAATAGTGACCGGTGACATCAGATAGTGGTGACGGTAGTGACATAATAGTGACCGGTGACATCAGATAGTGGTGACGGTAGTGACAGAATAGTGACAGGTGACATCAGATAGTGGTGACAGAATAGTGACAGGTGACATCAGATAGTGGTGACAGTAGTGACAGAATAGTGACCGGTGACATCAGATAGTGGTGACAGTAGTGACAGAATAGTGACCGGTGACATCAGATAGTGGTGACAGTAGTGACAGAATAGTGACAGGTGATATAAAATAGTGGTGACAGTGACAGAATAGTGACCGGTGACATCAGATAGTGGTGACAGTAGTGACAGAATAGTGACTGGTGACATCAGATAGTGGTGACGGTAGTGACAGAATAGTGACAGGTGACATCAGATAGTGGTGACAGAATAGTGACAGGTGACATCAGATAGTGGTGACAGTAGTGACAGAATAGTGACCGGTGACATCAGATAGTGGTGACAGAATAGTGACAGGTGATATAAAATAGTGGTGACAGTAGTGACAGGTTTTCTTACTATAGCGTAACCTGACAACATGACCTGTTGGGGGTGCTGAGGACTGGAGTTGAGATACACTGATCTAAAGTAAACTGAATACCCAAAGAAACCCTTAAACTCCTAATTATTCTCCGGGCTGTGTGAGGAGCACATGTCACCTCTAAAGCAGTGAAAGGGTTACAGCTAAAGATGAGCGAGCACCAAAATGCTCGGGTGCTCGTTACTCGAGTCGAGCTTTTCGTAATGCTCGAGAGCTCGTTTCGAGTAACGAACCCCATTGAAGTCAATGGGAGACTCGAGCATTTTTCAAGGTAACCCATGCTCTGCAAAGGGGAGGGTGTGTGATTCACCTGAAAACATCAGAAAGTGATGAAAAGAAGACAGAAATGGATAGGGAACAGCAGGAGCAGCATGCATGGATAAATCTGAGGCTCCCAGGTTGCACTTTTAAGCCAAATTGTGGGCAAGAGCCTGGTGGTCTCTCTCCTAACAATTCACTTGGGCCAGACCATGATCAGCAAGGCACACGTGCTGGTACATCTTAGCTAAGCACCACACTAGGTGCAACGAAGACCAATCACCACCTGTGGGTGACACCACTGCCTCTTCTGTGTTACATGCTGGCATTGCTGTCCAATCCCCCCAGGACGCAGTCACGAGCCTGCGTCCACAGCATACTGAAAATTTTTCCCACTGCAGCATCCAGCTGGCCCCATCCCAGACGGGGTAAGGTGCACCCCTTACCCTTCTCAGTAGTCCACAGCGTACTGAAATTTTTCCCAGCGCAGCGTTCAGCTGTCCTCATGCCATACGCTCGCTTGATAGCCACACCACCCTCATGTCTATTTATAAGTGCGCATTGGATGAGGAGGAACAGGAGACACACAATGCTGATGAGAATTGCTGATAAATTAACGTATGATCATAATTCAAACCCCATGCCACCTCCGTCACAAAATTTCATGAGCCACAAACGTGGGCATAAAGAGGATTCAGATGCCAGCACTTCTACACATCTCCACAATTCAACAACCCATTCTAAAACAAAAGTTTTTTTCTACCCAGAGTGCAGGTGGACCCCTGAAAGATTTGTGTACCAAGAGTATAGTTGAACCCTTGAAAGATTTGTTTACCAAGAGTGCAGGTAAAAACCTGAAAGTTTTTTTTTAGCGACAGCTCGTACTAGCTTAATGGGATCCAGGTGGCGGTCCACCGACAGGCAAACTACTGCCTGTCCCAGCCCCTGCCTGTCCCCGAGGGGCGTGTTAACCAGTGCCCCAGGGAAAGACAGCATGTACTATGAAGAAATTAGAGTGGCCAAGCAAGGCACAGTTTCACCCCACCCAGGACCTCGGCCTCTACCCACACCCTCATTCGGACGCCAATGTCCACGTCCTCGACTCTTACCCCTAAGGGTATTTGGCGTACACTTTAAGCCAGAAATAGACAGTTTAAAATGTGTACAGTCTTGTTATATAGAGTGGATCGAGAGAACACACACTTGGGCCTATTATGCAAATGCTTTCAGCCAAAAACAAATAAAAAAAAAAAGAAAAGAGTTTTGTTAGTTCCTATATAGTCTGTATACACCAGTAGCACTATACTTTATAGCACAGGTAACAGTATGCAGCCGGGATGCTTGTGAATGCTTTGTGCACACTACTGCTCCCAGGCAGCCAAACTGATGATGCACAAAAGTGGAGTTGTAGTCCTAAAAAGGATTGTTGGGTTCCAAAAATTCCAGTTCCATGCCACCTCCGTCACAAAGTTTCATGAGCCACAAACGTGGGCATAAAGGGGACTCAGATGCCAGTACTTCTACACATCTCCACAATTCAACAACCCATTCTATAGCAAAAAATTTTTTTTACCCAGAGTGCAGGTGAACCCCTGAAAGATTTGTGTACCAAGAGTATAGGCGAACCGCTGAAACATTTGTGTACCAAGTGTATAGGTGAACAGCTGAAACATTTGTGTACCAAGAGTATAGGTGTACCCCTGAAAAAGCGGTGTACCAAAAGTATAGGTGCACCCCTGAAAAATTTGTCTTTTTTTTCATTTTACTCCACTTAGAATTTTTTGGTTCAAAATGTTTTCTTGAGCATTTTTAATAAACAAATATACATTAACAAAATGAAGAAGGGTTAACAGAAGTGGGGTGAGGAGGGGTTGGGTATGGGCGGTGAAAAGAAAAGGGGGGGGGAGGGGACAGGAGGGTAGTCGTGAACTATATTCAGTACATTGAGTTCGATGGCAATATGTGGGTAGGACAGTACGAGCATCTTCTGGGTTGGCTCACTTAGAATTTTTTTTAAGTTTTTCAGTACATTATATGGTATATCAAATAACACCATTGAATAATACAACTCGTCCCGCAAAAAACAAGGCCCTTATACAGCGACGTTGATGGATAAATGATAGAGTTACGATTTTTTCAAAGGGGGGGGGGGGGGGGAAACAAAAATGTAAAAAAGGGGGCCGCGTCATTAAGGGATTAAGGGGTTAACTAGACCCTGCTAAGGGAGTGAAAGTTTTATATTCCCGGAATTACGGTTAGGGAGGGATCACCAGGCCAGCAGTCTTATCTGTGCTATAGAGGTCTCATACCTGCCATTCACACACAAGTCCTCGAGAATAATTTAGTCCTCCATTGAACGTGTCAAAAGTTGTTATAAAATTTAGATTCCCAAATTCTTCTTTGGATTTGTGACTTGAAACCACCCTTCAATATCAAAAGTCTCATATCTCCCATGTCATGCCCATGACTAGAAAAGTGCTTGGCCACAGGTACTTCTGTCTTTCTTCGTTTACTTGTATGGCGATGAGATCTCATCAGGCTTTCAGTTTCTGTCCTGTTTCCCCGATGTAACTACCTGGTTTCTCTTGCTGGGCACAATCACATTTTTATCTACTGGCTAACACCGTACCAACCTTTGTTTTATTCCTTTTAGTTCTGCACCCAGCACGCAACGATAACCACCCCCAACGAAGACTGCGAGGATCAGCTCACACCAGACTTCTCTTTTCCAGGGTGCAAACTGGGACAACACCACTATACAGGACTTCTCTGGAAGGCTTCCCCGTTTTCATGGCGAGTGCCTAGAGGCCACCAGCTGCTGATTTTTTATATATATTATATACTGCTCTGTTTGATACAATGGGGATGCTTTGTGATTCCTAGTTGAGGTGGTGTGTTTTTTACTTCACACTCAACAACCCAGCTTCCATATGTTTTGCTGTGCATAGTTTTACCAATAGAGTCCTTTGTAGACCGTTCTTTTTTAAGATTTTCAGTGACTGATGTTATCTATAGGCCAGGGTAGCACCATATCCATGGTTGCTGCATAAAACACAAGACCCTTGGCGCAGGGTCCTTCTCATGTTTACAATATTCCTTTATTGGTTTGACCAGTGACATGTAAAGACAAAGAACAACGTTCTCATCTTGTGCATCTAGACCTCTTTTGATGCACCCTATAACCCCATTTGCCTTGGCCACAGCTGCCTGACACTGGTTGTTCCAATTAAGGTTACAGCTACATAAAATCCCCAACTCCTTTTCCAGGTCTGTGTTACCCAGTGGTTTTCCATTTAGTGTGTAATGGTGATGTGTATTTTCCTGCCTATTCAGATAATCATAAGCATTATACTTGTGAATCTTAATATTAGGAACAGTGCCAGTATAAAAAAAACATAACTCAACTATTCTTCAACTATATAAATAGTAAAAAGATTAATACTGAAAGTGTTGGCCCTTTAACCCCTTCGCGCAAAATGACGTACCGGTACGTCATCGGGATAGCGCGAGATCATGACTGACCTCGCGCTATCCCGCAGCGGGAGCCGGCTGTCAGTCACAGCCGGCGTCCCGCTGCAACAGCGGAGGGGGGGGCATCGGAGATGCGCCCCCCCCCCCCCCCCCCGCTGTTAACCCCTTCCCTGCCGCGATCTAAGTAGATTGTGGCAGGGGAAGAGTTCACAGAGGGAGCACGCTCCCTCTGTGTCTCTGGCTGGCTCTGGCGATGTCATCGCGAGAGCCCGGCCTGTCACCATGGCAACACTGGCGCCCTGTATTGCCTATGATCGCTGTATAAGCCATGTCTTATGACAGCAATCATAGGCACAGTATAGTGCAAAGAAAAATGTAAAAAAAAAAAGTAAAAAACCCCTTTATGCTTTTTCTAATATTAGCATAAAAAAAAGGTAAAAAAAAATTAAAACCCCACATATTGGGTATTGACGCGTCCGTAACGACGTGTACAAAAAGTTGAACACGCTTTTTATTTTGTACGGCAAAAAGCGTTAAAAAAAAAAAAAAAAAAGCTAAAAAACAGAGGCAAAATGCTACTTTTTAGCATTTTGCCTCCCAAAAAATGCAATAAAAGTGATCAAAAAGGCCGTACATTCCCCAAAATGGGACCAACAAAAACTACAGCTCGTCTCACAAAAAATAAGCCCTCATAGAGCTCCGTACATAAAAAAATTAAAAAAAAGTTACAGGACTTTGAATGCAGCTATAGAGAAAAAAAAAAAGATTTCCAAAAAAAATAGGGTTTTATTGCAAAAAAGTGTAAAAACCTAAAAAAATAACAATTTTGGTATCGTTGTAACCATACCGACCTGCAGAAAAAAATTTAGTGTGTCATTTATGCTGCATGATTAACGCTGTAAAAAAAAAAATAATAATCTATGGCAGAATTGTTGCGTTTTCTCTGTTATCATAAAAAAAATAATAAAAGTTTTACGATATAGTCTATGTACCCAAAAGTGGCACTGATAAAAACTACAGTTCGCCACGCAAAAAATAAGCCCTTATATAGCCGCGTCGACGGAAAAATAAAAAAGTTATGGCTTTTGAAATATGGAGATGGAAAAATACCAAAAATTGCTTGGTCCTCAACGCCAAAATAGGCCGTGTCCTTAAGGGGTTAATAAATAATGTAGGAGAAATTGTAAAGAGTGTTGAACAGAAAGCAAATCTATTAGTTTTTTTTTCTCCAGCATATTCACAGAGGAAGATGAAATGTCAGATAAGATGCAGAGTGATAGAGTAAACTCTCCACTAAATTTCAGCAGTCTAACCCAGGAAGAAATGCAGAGCATCTTAAAAATATTAAAATTGACAAATCACCGGGTCCCAAAGGCATACACCCCCGGGTTCTAAGGGGAATTAAGCAATGTGATACACTGACTGTAGTTTCTTATATTTAAGGACTCTATAGTGACAGAGTATGTTCCATTGGCTTGGCGTATAGCCAACGTGGTGCCGATAGAGTAATACATTTCTATCTATTATCCATCTTGTATGCTTCAGCTTGTCATATTATACTGTTGCATTTTCCTTTATGAGAACTGCAGATATTACATCTAGTACAATCTTGCTTAGTCAGAATATCCCATTCTGACTAGTACTTTGCGACAAAGGAACCAGACTAGACAACCTGGAATGCGATCAGCGCCTGTCTCCCACGAGAAGACCATTTTACAGAAATCTCATGAGAAATAGTTCCACTTGGTCTGAGAGAAGTCCTGCCTGACAACTAAGACGTCACTGTTCTTGTTCAGTTTTAATAAGCAATGATAATAAATGAATTACAATAAATTATAATTATTAGAAGTGAGGCCTGTTCTAGGCTCATTGTAAATGTATTTGTATATATACTTCTGCTTGTTAATGGAATAAACAGAAAAACTTAAAATCACACTAGGAAACTAGTGTGGTTATTTGATGCAAGGAGTACTCCATTCTACTGTTATTTTAGAAGATTTGAAGCACCCAAAAATATACCTAAAGCGTTATTCTCACTATCAATAATCGCCCTGGACACAACTGCGCATGTGCACTACTTTCAAAAACATTTCTCGCAGTATAATCCCCCTACTCCCCTACCCGATATCCAATCCGTACTCGTCCTTTTTAACAGTGCAGCTAGAACTTCGTTCCTCCTGACACCTTCGGTAAACCTACTAACTTTCCCATTTCATTTTCCTTGCTCTTGGCAAAACACTCTTTCCAGCTGTTAGCGCTGCATCCCCAAAATGACCTCCCAACACATGTGATTGGCCAAGTCTCATACCATGCGTCTAAAGCAACCAGGTACCAGAAGTTGTTCCATTACCTCACCTCTAATTTTTGTGACTTTAAATAACATATAATTCATTGCAAAGTGAGGAAAAGTGATTCTCTGACCCTGGATCTTGGGGGACACATTCAATATAGACACATTTTCCAAAGCAAGGTGGAGCCGTTAATTTGTGCAGACTCAAACTTACCCTGAGTCACCCCAAGATCAGAGATACAGGGTTCTGAAATTAATTCAACCCTGCAAAAGGAAATTTATTAGTTATAAATCGGGTGTGCACCCTGCAGTCAGAAGCAACATTGCTAGGTCCTGCAGTACAGTCCCGAACACTGCAGCATGACACTTTAGCCCATAAGTCCCAGAATCCTCATGGGATATGCAAATAACGAGTAGTGAGGGCTATACGTGCACTCCATGGGCTCGGAACATGTAGAACTGTGGGCTGCAATATGTCCTGGTGCATGACACTCAGCAGACAAGTGGGTCTGCTTGGCTTTGAACAGTGCACTCTGATCCACCCTGGATCCTTATCTCATAACCTGTGTTGGACCTGAATTCTTTCCTCCGGGTATGTGCCCCAGGGTTAGTGCTACGGCAGGTGGGTCCCACAAGAGCAGACGTCTCCTCTGTGATGATGTACCTCCCCACACTCCCAGCAGACAAATGGGACTGCTTGGGTCCGAACAGTGAACTCTTGAAATCTGGCATGTTAAGAGCTCACCTGAGCGAGAAATGCATAGGAAGGTTGTTTTATTGGTCTGTGTTTGGTCCCAAGTTTTTATAGATAAAGTCTGATATGTTACACTGAAGTTGTAGAACCTTTCCCAAGTGATCACAGCTGTATATTGCTATGTGCGACTTTTCCTAGTATATATGATAGTATAGTGATGAGATGGAGGGGAGACGCCCTTGCTGGGCTCAGGGGTGGAATACGGTGCTTAAAATCATCTATGAAAGAATAATTTTCACAAACATAAAATGTCCTAACAAACTCCACCAAGCCGGGCTCCGCAGTGATTCTCCCCTCACTACTTATACACATAATGGGTACCAGCTCTCCCTCATCTCCATCAGTTCTGAGGAAACATCATCTAAAGGAAGAAGAAAGATCGGCCCAAACACAAACATGTAAGTTATACAAGTAAACTTTTATGAACAGTTAGAAACAAGTTTAGAGACGCAGTTATATGTATCAGTGTGAAATACTCTATGTACACGGCTGATATAAAGGTGGGATATCTGGATTATGTTTGTTTCTGGATAACGGATGTTTATCGGTAATTACATACATTTCTTATTCAACACTTACTGCTCTGAATTACTTCCCTTTTCTTTATGACATGTCACTTTACTTTTAACTTTTTTTTGTACAGTTTGACAAAACAGGCTTTAAAAATAGCTTCTCTCCGGTGTGAACTTTTTGATGCCTCAAAAAATTTGATTTGTAAGTAAAACATTTCCCACATTCTGAACATGAAAACGGCCTCTCTCCTGTGTGAGTTCTCTGATGTGTAACAAGCTCCGATTTCACTGCAAAACATTTAGCACATTCTGAACATGTAAACGGCTTGTCACCTGTGTGAGTTCTCAGATGTTTAGCAAGGACAGATTTAATTGCAAAGCATTTCCCACATTTTGAACAAGAAAATGGCTTCTCTCCTGTGTGACTTCTTTGATGATCAATAAGTTGTTGTTTCTGTGTAAAACATTTCCCACATTCTGAACATGAAAATGGCTTCTCCCCTGTGTGTCTTCTTTGGTGTACAAGAAGACTTGCTTTCGAGCCAAAACATTTCCCACATTCTGAACATGAAAACAGCTTCTCTCCTGTGTGACTTCTTTGATGATCAATGTGTTGCTGTTTCTGTGTAAAACATTTCCCACATTCCGAACAAGAAAACAGCTCTTCTCCTCTGTGACGTCTCTGATGTTTAACAAGAAAGGATTTCTCTCTAAAACATTTCCCACATTCTGAACATGAAAATGGCTTCTCTCCTGTGTGAATTCTCTGATGTATAACAAGATTTGATTTCAGTGCAAAACATTTCGCACATTCTGAACAAGAAAACGGCTTCTCCTCTCTATGAATTCTCTGATGTTTAACAAGAACTGATTTCATTGCAAAACATTTCCCACATTTAGAACAAGAAAACGGCTTCTCTCCTGTGTGAGTTCTTTGATGATCAATAAGTTGTTTTCTCTGTTTAAAACATTTCCCACATTCTGAACATGAAAATGGCTTCTCTCCTGTGTGACTTCTTTGGTGTACAAGAAGAGTTGCTTTCAAGCCAAAACATTTCCCACATTCTGAACATGAATATGGCTTCTCCCCTGTGTGACTTATTTGATGTACAAGAAGACTTGCTTTCATACTAAAATGTTTACCACATTCTGAACATGAAAATGGCTTCTCCCCTGTGTGACATTTCTGATGTTGAATTAAATTTGATTTCTGAGTAAAACGTTTCCCACATTCTGAACATGAAAACGGCTTCTCTCCTGTATGAATTCTCTGATGTATAACAAGATATGATTTAGCACTGTAACATTTTGCACATTCTTTACATGAATACACCTTAAACCCTGTGTGAGCTCCCTGATGTTCTCCTTTTCTGTGACTTTTCTTCTGCTTATCAGTCTGTGATGAAGCAGAAGATGGAACCTGTATAAGTGGATCAAATGATGGATCTTTGCTGTGAGGGGTTGAGGGGATATCTGGGATAATGGCAGGTTCTTCATATGTATCTTGTGTGATACCACAATCCTCTGCTTTAAAATCTGCATATATCAGACGTCTCCCTGCGCTCCCGGTACCGTCATCTGCCAAGAATAAAGTTGATTATTCTTTAATACCATAAACCTTAAAAATTATACTAATATTTTTTAACATTTCTATAGAAATTGATAGTGATGTAGCAAAAGGTAATTATCATCTAAGGGTACTTTAACACAGACTGACAGTCAATAGAGTAATCACTCAAGAGCCATTACGGATGACTTTCAATGCATTACCGGTCCGGCCATTAGACTCTTCCTGATTCTGAACAAACTCCTTGGAGCCATTAGAGAACACATCTGTAAGCCGTTACTTTATCTCCAACCCCCTTATAATCGGCTCAGACGTTATATTAGGATGAAACTACTCGGAATGTGTTTCCCAATTGTGCCCATTTATGGCAACTGGAAAAGTATTACGGTGAGATCACACACTGCGGAATTGTATAATCTGCAGTACAATGTAAGGGAGTGGGATTCTAAGAAACCGCATTCACTCCCAGCTGAGAGATAAGATGTGACACCGGAAATATGATTTATCTGGTCGGCCATATTCAGATGGCTGAGTGCGAGTTGTGCTGAGAACTCACATTGGACATCACATGGACACATACGGACTGTGTGCTGCCCCATGCTGGCCGGCAGTAGACATTGCATGTGTGATTCTGGTCCTTGAATCAAACCAGAATAGGACATGCTATCCTATCGGCAGGACAGACAGCTCACATCAAGGTGAAGACTGAGCAAATGTGGGGACTCTGTACACAGGACAAGGATGGGCATTATCCTGAGCTTGGATGGGCTAGAGATCCCTTGCCTGGAGATATTCCTGGAGGTGGAAAGATCCAGGCCTCCTCTCCTAAACTCCGATTCCTAGACCTCCCTACCTACCTGGTGAAGATGGGAATCCAGAGTCAAATGCACTGAGCCAAGCAGATATGCAGAAGTGGATGTAAGGTGGAACCCGGAGACAGTCTTGTGCAGAGATACAGGGAATAGAACAACAAACAAGAACCCTGCAGCAAAACACACAGGGAGCCGGGACCACCACAAGGACACAGTATAAACTAGTAAAGGATACACAAAGAACTGAGTGCAGACAGGATAGCAGCACCAGCAGCTTGCATGCAGGCACACAGGGAATGAACAACACCACCAAGCATTGTGGGTAAGGTCTGGAGGGTTTAAATAGGAAGCTGATTGCAAATCCCCACATGCTGGGTGGAGGAGTTAGACACAGTAACCCTGTGAATGCTAGAAGAAACAAAAGCAGACTCAGGAGACAGGACGATGCCTCGGTCTGCTGGACCTAACATCACAATCACTCACAAGTCCCACCAAGAAGGATTTCTACATTATAGATACAACCTAGCAGCTCTCACTGGTGATGCCAGATCCCTCCTCCTTCAATCCTGCAGGCACTAAATGCAAAGCGGAGGAGGAGCTGGTGGTGATAGTCTGGGGGTTGGGGGTAGCATGGCCGAAGGCCGCCTAATACTGTAGATGTAGGGCTGTTGGAGCAGAGATCTTCTGTAGCCACATTCTCCTGCTGCTGTTTGATACAGCAGCTGTCCGCGGTGCAGTCACTGACTAGTGTCACTGTATTAGCGATACATAGCAGCCATTAATAAAATGTGTATTGCTGACATGTTCTTTAATCAACAATTGCGTCGTGGGTGGGCGACTTATCCACTAATCCAACTAGCGCAGTTTTCTGGATGGCCTGTCCTTACTCCGTAGAAGCACCAGGGGCACATGCCTACGCAGCTAAGATCTTGCTAAATAGGTGCATTACCTGGTGATGGGAGCAGCTGGCGGGTCTCCATCATGGCCTCCTTGTACAGATCCTTGTGTCCTTCTAAATACTCCCACTCCTCCATGGAGAAATAGACAGCGACATCCTGACACCTTATAGGGACCTGACAACACAATATACAGTCATTACCCAGAAGCCTCCAGTGCTGTTACTGTATAATGTCCCAGCATTCCCTGCAGCGTCACCTCTCTAGTCAGCAGCTCAATCATCTTGTTGGTGAGTTCTAGAATCTTCAGTACCTTGATATCCTCATGTATCAGGGGGTGAGGTTGGGGCCCCTTGGTTGGGCTCAGGGGTCTTCCCCATCCATCACACACAGGGGCCCAACAGCCATCACTAGAGGTCTTCCTCATTACTGTGTAATCCTGTATATGGGGATACAGTAATAAATATCACTACAGACATTTCCAGAGTCCATCACCTCTCCAGTGACATCAGTTATTACCATAGATAAGAATGACATATGACATCACCAGAATCTCTCCCCCCTCCAGTGACATCATCTGTTATAACCATAGATAAGAATGATGTAATGTGACATCATCAGAATCTCTCCCCCCTCCAGTGACATCATCTGTTATTACCATGGATAAGAATGATGTAATGTGACATCATCAGAATCTCTCACCTCCCCAGTAAGCTGGAGGAGTATCTCTAGGGTGAGGTTGAATACACTCTCCGCCATCTTGTTTCTGTCCTTCTCCATCTTTGATGAATCAATCCTGTAGGGACCTGAATGGAAAAAATGTAAACTAATGTAAAAACCACAAAAAAAAAAGGAAAAGAAAAACATTAAAATAAATTAACTGGAGATAATAAGGAGAAACATTTAAAAGTATTTATTCTATTAGTTAATATTGCTTCACAACTCCCGTGTCCTTCCTGGTTGCTGCTGACCAGGACATGTGACTGCTGCAGCCAATCACTGGCTATAAAAGGGTCACTGCTGTAACCAGTGATTGGCTGCAGCAGTCATATGTCCTAGCCAACAGCAACAAGAAAGGACAGATTGGTAATGTAGCAAATCATGGGAAAACCCCTTTAAGTAGTTATTAAAGGGAACCTGTTTTGTGAGTTTTATGAAGTCTGAACTACAGGCAACACAATACACCGACAGGGATCTCCTCACCCGGATCAGTTGGGCTGATAGCTGACCCAGGCAGGGAGACGCCGGCAGCGACCCCCCCACTGACTCTACTCCAAGTTCAGAGCTGCTTTTTACGGGGTTTTCTCTGAAGCGCTGCAGTGTTTTCGCGCACAATATAGATGTCTGCAATGTACATGCGTGTTGGGATGTATGTGTGACATCGGGCAGCAGAATCCTCCGGACAGCCTCCCGTTAACCCTTTTCCACCAAAGGACGTAAACGTACGTTCTGGCAGAGGGGTACTTTATGCAACAGGACGTAGAGTTATTTCCTGAGGATAGCACAAGATCATAAGATAGCCAGCCTCCTGCTGCAACAGCGGGGGTGCAACGGGACTGCGACCCCGCTGTTAACCCCTTCCCTGCTGCAATTTACTTAGAAAAACACACCTTTTTTTGTGCTTTTTCCCATATATTTTTTTCAAATTAAAATCCCAATAATTTGGCATCGCCGTATCCGTAATGACACATACAATAAATTGAACATGCTTTTTATCCTGCACAGCAAAAGGCGTAAACCCCCCGCCTAAAAAACGGAGGCAAAATGCTTATTTTTATCATTTTCCCCTCACAAAAAAACAAAATAAGGGTGCATTCAGACGACCGTTTATCGGCCGGGTATTCACGCCGGCCGATATACGGCGTCTCTCTCTGCAGGGGGAGGAGGCTGAAAGAGTTGGGAGCAGTGCACTGAGCTCCCATCCACTCTCTGCCTTAGTGACGGCCCCATAGTGTTTTTACATCTTAGCTAACTGGGCTTTAATCCTAGAGAACGTAAAAACATGCATCCTGTTAGGATTAAAGCCACATGGGCTATGGACATGACAGCACCATGCTGTCAGTTCCCGGGGGTAGCCGACAACATTGAGCTGTCATTCCTGGCCGCGGGAAGCCCTCCTTCGCCGCCCGGTAATACGATCAACACTATCCAGTGGATAGCGCCAATCGCTAAGTAAAAAAAAGTTGAAGATTCTGCTGTCCTGATGGATCGACTATCAGGGCAGCTGAGATTACTCACCCTGATGTCCAGCGGTGAACTGGTCCTCCGGGACCCGAAGCCGCTCTTCTGTGCATGCGCATCAGACGTATGACGTCACACGCAGAAGTCCAGGAGCACCGGCAAATTTGAAGTCTCCTGGCTCCTGAAGGTAGCCGGGAGGCAGGAGATATCGGCAGGGACCACGGTCCCCAGGCCCGTGATCGTCGGTATCCACTGGAAAAAGTGAAGAAAAAAAAAAAAGGAAAGCTCCAGCTGCCCCCGTGGATTGGATCCATGAGGGCAGCTGAAAATACTCACCCCGATCCTCCATGATGTCCCACGGTGATCGGGACCTCCCGTGGGCTGCTGTGCATGCGACCATGTGGCGCACATGCGCAGAAAGCCAGAGGGCCGGGCAAATTTAAAATCTGCCTGCACACAGCTGTCAAAGATAGCCAAGTTCAGAGAGATGTGACTGGGGACCGCTGTATGCGGTTCCGGTCATATGATCACTGCTAGCCATCGAATAACAGTGATCGTGGAATGGTAAAAAAAAAAGTTTAAAAGGTTCAAGTTTCATCTCCCCTTACGGATCGTATCTGTGAGGGGAGATGAAATTACGTAACTAAGGTCCCCAGATTTTCCCACAATGGGATCTTTATCCGTGGATCTTACCCTGGCTTCGGCGCATGCGGCCATCAGCAAAATGGCGGACGCATATGCAAAAGTCGGGGATTGCCCAGGAAATTTAAAATCTCCCTGTTCCTGGCTACCGAAGAAAGCAGAGAGCCTGGAGATGTCACGGGAAGCTGTGGTGAGTGGTTCCTCAATGGATAATGGCAATCAATCAACCGCATTGGATTACACAATTCCGCTCACATTAGTGGGTTGGAATTACGTAATCCACTGGCAGAAAACAGAAGGTTCTATTTTACGGCGAATATCAGCAACACAGAGCCCATTGTGCTCCATGGTCGCGGATATACCCGCTGCCCATACGCAACTACATTGTATACGGGCTGCGGGTACCCCCGTCATCGCTAAGCGACGGTGCGGGAAATAAAAACAAAAAGGTGTACTGCGCATGACCGCCTGTGTGAGTACGCAGTTATGCGCAGTACATTACGCGGCCGTACGCAGGGTCACAGCCGGGCTCACAGCTGGGATCCGCTGCGGGCCTCCGCAAGCGGATTCCACCTACGGCTGTGTGAGCCCGGTGTTACTCAGACCGCTACCTGTAATACGTATTTTACAAGAAGCCCCGGGAACGCTCGCCTTCATGCAGTTCCAGGAGCACCTTGTTGAGCGCCTTCTATGTGAGACCGCCGCACCTCATCAAGCTTACGGAGACCCACAGAGCGCCACTTTTTACACCCCATCCCCGCGGCTGAGGTCACAAAATAGCCCCCAAAAAGCATGAGAGGAGGGGGGATACCCGGTTTTATTGCCCAATGTACCCATCCCAACCAGCCTCCGTAATTACCCCTGTCTTCGGACATACCACACAGTTTACATTATAACATTTGTCTAAGATTTGGGGAACGCCAAGAAGGGCGCGGAGGGGTTATTTTTAGGGAGTCAACTGTTTTTCGCACAAATGAGCAATGGGGCCTGGGATTTATTCAGTTGTGCCCTGACATCCGATGGGTGTTCCCTCCATTATAGGCCTTGCCATGGGCCCTGTAAGCAGATTAGGGCCACAATGGGTATGTTTCTGAACACGGGACAAATGTGGTGAAAGTCTTCATTGATATGTGTGCTGTACAAAAAAAAAACGGTTTCTGAATTGACACAATTGCCAAGAAAAATGAAAATTGCAACTTTATCCTTCTGCTTTACTTTCTCTCTCACATACTGGAACGAGCATCAAGCTCGGCAGAGTATGTTCGCTCAACTCTATTACTGACGCCTTTTGTAGGGACTAGACATATGCGATACATAGAAGCGGCGGTCGGGCTACATTATAGTTATTTCAATTGGATTATGTCATTTACGGGCATCTTGAGTTACGATTTATCCCACGCATACCATCGTTAACATGGCCAGAATGGTTTACAACTTACCTGATAGGCTGAGGAAATTAAAGGAGGAGCTAGCAGCCTATGTAACTTCGGGCCGAGCCATCAGACACATATAGCCCAGGCCTACCATCGAGGCCACAGGCTCTGTCTCCATCTTGTTTTGTTAGGTTTTTTCAGCAAGCCCCTATATCGGTGACAGCATTGTTTTACCGGCTTTCCAGTGCCATTCAGTCAGTGCCGGTGTTATTCTGCACACAGACATATTGTTCCCTGACATCGGAGTCCTGCAATCTGTTAAGCAGACATCTCGCTCGTTATGCATCAGCCATTATACCAGCGACGACATCATCGTCTCACCGGCTTTTCAGTATTCCTGAACCAGCGCTGTTCGGTGTATCGCCAGCACCGTGTCCCAGAGGATTACTGTTACAATGGTCTTGCACGGTGCTTTTTATGCAGTTCTCCATTGAACAGTATTTATTGTTCCTCTCAGCCTTTTGGGGATTTTGTGATCAGTGAGTAATTTGGGAAGCAGATGTTATAAAGCGGCTCATTACACTCCTGATGGTCGGCTGGCATCAAGCGGTGAAACGCGTTGACTATTGAAATACACAAGAGCCCCATGACTGCCCGTAACATCGGAGCTTTATGATAGCGCTATCATCTCATTCATCGGTCTAAGAAGTCTCTAAAACATCGGAGGTTTACTATAAATATCATTACTATACAGCCCAAAGAACTAAGAGCTACGGCAATTTACGTCTGGCCGCCTACTTGATTGTTTTACTATTAGGGGATTTATATTCTCTGCGCACCAATATATATATATATATATTATATATAATATACACACACACACTATCTAGACAGACGCTAGTTGGGACCTCTTGCTAGATGATATTGATCCGTCACCATCAGTCATTAGCGCAGGCTCACTGGCCGGAGATCGATCAGTCAGCCACTCCGGAGATCAGTCAGTCAGCCACTCCGGAGATCAGTCAGTCAGCCACTCCGGAGATCAGTCAGTCAGCCACTCCGGAGATCAGTCAGTCAGCCACTCCGGAGATCAGTCAGACAGCCACTCCGGAGATCAGTCAGACAGCCACTCCGGAGATCAGTCAGACAGCCACTCCGGAGATCAGTCAGACAGCCACTCCGGAGATCAGTCAGACAGCCACTCCGGAGATCAGTCAGTCAGCCACTCCGGAGATCAGTCAGTCAGCCACTCCGGAGATCAGTCAGTCAGCCACTCCGGAGATCAGTCAGTCAGCCACTCCGGAGATCAGTCAGTCAGCCACTCCGGAGATCAGTCAGTCAGCCACTCCGGAGATCAGTCAGTCAGCCACTCCGGAGATCAGTCAGTCAGCCACTCCGGAGATCAGTCAGTCAGCCACTCCGGAGATCAGTCAGTCAGCCACTCCGGAGATCAGTCAGTCAGCCACTCCGGAGATCAGTCAGTCAGCCACTCCGGAGATCAGTCAGTCAGCCACTCCGGAGATCAGTCAGTCAGCCACTCCGGAGATCAGTCAGTCAGCCACTCCGGAGATCAGTCAGTCAGCCACTCCGGAGATCAGTCAGTCAGCCACTCCGGAGATCAGTCAGTCAGCCACTCCGGAGATCAGTCAGTCAGCCACTCCGGAGATCAGTCAGACAGCCACTCCGGAGATCAGTCAGACAGCCACTCCGGAGATCAGTCAGACAGCCACTCCGGAGATCAGTCAGACAGCCACTCCGGAGATCAGTCAGACAGCCACTCCGGAGATCAGTCAGACAGCCACTCCGGAGATCAGTCAGACAGCCACTCCGGAGATCAGTCAGACAGCCACTCCGGAGATCAGTCAGACAGCCACTCCGGAGATCAGTCAGACAGCCACTCCGGAGATCAGTCAGTCAGCCACTCCGGAGATCAGTCAGTCAGCCACTCCGGAGATCAGTCAGTCAGCCACTCCGGAGATCAGTCAGTCAGCCACTCCGTGTTTTACACGTTATCTATGTGTGTCTGTTTCCCTCACCCAGGACATAGAACCTCCGTTTTTAGTTCTTTGGGGGCTTTTTGTGCCCGATAGTGTTTGTTTTTAGCAATGGTGAATTAATAAAATGTATATTTTAACTTAATCTAATCTGTGAAGGGCCCTATCCAATCGGGGCCCAATCCGTAGCAGAAAGTAGGCCGACCGCTTCTATAGCGAAACCCGTTACACACTGCCGTCACAGAGATAACAAATATCACTAGTGAGGAACGGCTAATACATTCCTGATGACAGATGGAAACATCCTGGGCGCCATCATGCCAGGAGGTCGGAGCGGTGAGGTGCAGCCTCTGATTGGTCACTGTGGCATTTACACCTTGTAAGCTAGGCAGTACTTCTGCACCACCCTAGAGGGGTGACCTGGGCACCGGGTTACCGTGAAGAGCTGAGAGGGGTAAGAGCTGACATGTCACGGTGGCACTTACCAGGCTCTGGTCCCAGAGGAGAAGACATAACCAAGGCCATTGTAGATTGCAAGCCAAGCTTTAACCCTGGGAGTGCCAATAAGGGGGATGAGGAGGGTGGTAGTAGATATCACTCGTGACGCCACCGTTCCCACACACCGTTATTCTACGCAGCAGAGTAATAACACAGCCACTTGTGTGTAGGACCTCGGGTCCTCAGGAATGGTTAGGGCCCGGTAAAACCTTTACTAGAATAGACTTTAACAACAGGTATTATTCACTCGCAGCAATGACAGGCTTCAGCTCAGCAGTAGGGAGGATACAGAGGAACAACACGGCCTTATAGTCCACGTTATCTATATGTCACCAGTCCTGGAATCAGGAGTACTCCGGAGGAGGAATGGGGGTAGGGGTCACTCCACAAACACTGTCAGACAAACTACTCAATAACATGGCTTAGTCTTAATGCACCCACACAATATCTGCGTGGGGGTCACAATGAAGTACCTCTGTGCGGTGATCCTAATGACGGACAGCCGCACAGGAAAAAAACACCTGTGATGTAAATAGGTACTGCTTTTAGTAAATTGAGAGTTGTGTGCTCTCTTTCTGGAAGGCACTCCCTTCTCTCACATCCACTCCCCAGACGCTACAGCTAGTCGTTCCGCTTCCCCCATCTTCACCAACATTGAAGCTTAAGGTGTTTCTATGCGGCTGTTTTAGCACTCTGCAGCAGCGCAGATGGAAGACCTCCTCTAACACAGATGGAAGACCCCTTCCCCCTCTCTGACACTCACATTTATACCATCATTCGTACCACAGGTCACAGCAGCAGACACAGGTGACAGGCAAGGATTTTATCACAGTTAACCCTTCAGACCCCACAGTTGTGCAACACGCATACACAAAATGACATGACGGCCAACATGGCAACACATGTATGACATGTATGGAGGGGATCAGGGTGGAGTTCGGGGACACTACACTTCTACATGGGAAAAGTTGAAAATTGTCCAGTTACCAGAGGTGCAAAATGTCCAAAATCCCTGGTAGCAAAAGGGTTAATAATCCCCTCCCCCAGCGGTGGAGACATGAGAGACTTGCTTTTATCACACATGCTGGCAGTTCATGCAGGGATCCAATCTCTTACCCTATCTTTAGCACATAGCAGTGTAGGGCTGCATGGTAGCACCCACCCTCTGCAGCAAGTGTTAGTCGTGAGCCAGATAGTTGTGCATAAGACAGGATCCTGTGTCTCTCAGACCGGTTTGGCCTCTCGTCTTACAGTCGCTCCACATGGAGACTCCGAGCTTCTTAATTCATCGCTGCTCCAAAATATGTTATTACATATCAATAAGAGTTACTTTATAAGACGACCCAACGGAGGCTTCAGCTTATGGCAGAGGCTGCGCTGGGATTGGTTACCGCTTTACCCTAGTGGGCCCTGAAACGCATCTACCTACCTCTTACTGCCAGCGGCTCCACTCAAACAGCTCAACACCTGCAGAGCCGGGCGGCCGTGTGCTATCAGGACCTGTGATGATGTCACCACCATATGATCACTGGTGTGGGAGGGGTCAGGGATCACATGATGGTGGGGGAGGGGTCAGGGATCACATGATGGTGGGGGAGGGGTCAGGGATCACATGATGGCGGGGGAGGGGTCAGGGATCACATGATGGTGGGAGTGTCTGCAGGCCTCTGCTGCTGGATGAGTACAGGGTGTACTGTTTAGTGTGCATGTAGCAGAGCTGTATGTGTGTAATGTACACGCTCCTGTACTGTGTGTGTATTGTGGATGTAGCAGAGCTGTATGTGTGTAATGTACACGCTCCTGTACTGTATGTGTATTGTGGATGTAGCAGAGCTGTATGTGTGAAATGTACACGCTCCTGTACTGTATGTGTACTGTGGATGTAGCAGAGCTGTATGTGTAATGTACATGCTCCTGTACTGTATGTGTATTGTGGATGTAGCAGAGCTGTATGTGTGTAATGTACACGCTCCTGTACTGTATGTGTATTGTGGATGTAGCAGAGCTGTATGTGTGTAATGTACACGCTCCTGTACTGTATGTGTATTGTGGATGTAGCAGAGCTGTATGTGTGTAATGTACATGCTCCTGTACTGTATGTGCATTGTGGATGTAGCGGAGCTGTATGTGTGTAATGTGCACGCTCCTGTACTGTATGTGCATTGTGGATATAGCAGAGCTGTATGTGTGTAATGTACACGTTCCTGTACTGTATGTGTATTGTGGATGTAGTAGAGCTGTATGTGTGTAATGTACACGCTCCTGTACTGTATGTGTATTGTGGATGTAGCAGAGCTGTATGTGTGTAATGTACACGCTCCTGTACTGTATGTGTATTGTGGATGTAGCAGAGCTGTATGTGTGTAATGTACACGCTCCTGTACTGTATGTGTATTGTGGATGTAGCAGAGCTGTATGTGTGTAATGTACACGCCCCTGTACTGTATGTGTATTGTGGATGTAGCAGAGCTGTATGTGTGTAATGTACACGCTCCTGTACTGTATGTGTATTGTGGATGTAGCAGAGCTGTATGTGTGTAATGTACACGCTCCTGTATTGTATGTGTATTGTGGATGTAGCAGAGCTGTATGTGTGTAATGTACACGCTCCTGTATTGTATGTGTATTGTGGATGTAGCAGAGCTGTATGTGTGTAATGTGCACGCTCCTGTACTGTATGTGTATTGTGGATGTAGCAGAGCTGTATGTGTGTAATGTACACGCTCCTGTACTGTATGTGTATTGTGGATGTAGCAGAGCTGTATGTGTGTAATGTACACGCTCCTGTACTGTATGTGCATTGTGGATATAGCAGAGCTGTATGTGTGTAATGTACACGTTCCTGTACTGTATGTGTATTGTGGATGTAGTAGAGCTGTATGTGTGTAATGTACACGCTCCTGTACTGTATGTGTATTGTGGATGTAGCAGAGCTGTATGTGTGTAATGTACACGTTCCTGTACTGTATGTGTATTGTGGATGTAGTAGAGCTGTATGTGTGTAATGTACACGCTCCTGTACTGTATGTGTATTGTGGATGTAGCAGAGCTGTATGTGTGTAATGTACACGCCCCTGTACTGTATGTGTATTGTGGATGTAGCAGAGCTGTATGTGTGTAATGTACACGCTCCTGTATTGTATGTGTATTGTGGATGTAGCAGAGCTGTATGTGTGTAATGTACACGCTCCTGTACTGTATGTGTATTGTGGATGTAGCAGAGCTGTATGTGTGTAATGTACACGCTCCTGTATTGTATGTGTATTGTGGATGTAGCAGAGCTGTATGTGTGTAATGTACACGCTCCTGTATTGTATGTGTATTGTGGATGTAGCAGAGCTGTATGTGTGTAATGTACACGCTCCTGTATTGTATGTGTATTGTGGATGTAGCAGAGCTGTATGTGTGTAATGTACACGCTCCTGTACTGTATGTGTATTGTGGATGTAGCGGAGCTGTATGTGTGTAATGTACACGCTCCTGTACTGTATGTGTATTGTGGATGTAGCGGAGCTGTATGTGTGTAATGTATACGCTCCTGTATTGTATGTGTATTGTGGATGTAGCAGAGCTGTATGTGTGTAATGTACACGCTCCTGTACTGTATGTGTATTGTGGATGTAGCAGAGCTGTATGTGTGTAATGTACACGCTCCTGTACTGTATGTGTATTGTGGATGTAGCAGAGCTGTATGTGTGTAATGTACACGCTTCTGTACTGTATTTGTATTGTGGATGTAGCAGAGCTGTATGTGTGTAATGTACAGCCTCCTGTACTGTATGTGTATTGTGGATGTAGCAGAGCTGTATGTGTGTAATGTACACGCTCCTGTACTGTATGTGTATTGTGGATGTAGCAGGGCTGTATGTGTGTAATGTACAGCCTCCTGTACTGTATGTGTATTGTGGATGTAGCAGGGCTGTATGTGTGTAATGTACAGCCTCCTGTACTGTATGTGTATTGTGGATGTAGCAGAGCTGTATGTGTGTAATGTACACGCCCCTGTACTGTATGTGTATTGTGGATGTAGCAGAGCTGTATGTGTGTATGTACATTCTCCTGTACTGTATGTGTACTGTGGATGTAGCAGAGCTGTATGTGTGTAATGTACAAGCTCCTGTACTGTATGTGTATTGTGGATGTAGCAGAGCTGTATGTGTGTAATGTACACGCTCCTGTACTGTATGTGTATTGTGGATGTAGCAGTGCTATATGTGTGTAATGTGCAAGCTCCTGTACTGTATGTGTATTGTGGATGTAGCAGAGCTGTATGTGTGTAATGTACAGGATACTGTACTGTATGTGTATTGTGGATGTAGCAGAGCTGTACGTGTGTATGTACATGCTCCTGTACTGTGGATGTAGCAGAGCTGTATGTACAGGAGCATGTACATACTCTCCTGGATGCTTATAAGATGAAAATGGTGAATTGGTTAAGAATGATGTTGAGAAGGCCGAACTTTTAAATTCCTATTTCGTATCTGTTTTCTCTCAGAAAGTAGATGGAACATCAACTGATCTTCCCTGTGCTATTGAGAGTATACAAGAATGCAGGCTATCTATAAGCAGAGAGATGGTGAGGGAACACTTAGCTAACTTAAATGAATTCAAGTCTCAAGGTCCAGATGAATTACATACTAGGATACTAAAGGAAGCAGTGGAGGTAATTGCTGAACCACTCGCCATAATCTTTGAAAATTCCTGGAGAACAGGAGAAGTCCCAGAAGATTGGAAAGGGGCAAATGTTGTCCCTATCATCAAAAAAGGGAAGAAGCTGGATCCAGCTAACTACAGGCCTGTGAGCCTGACTTCTATACCGGGAAAGATCTTTGAACAAATTATTTACCAGCAAGTATGCAAGTACTTAGATGAGAATGGAGTAGTTATCCAGAGCCAGCATGGGTTTGCAACAAATAAGTCATGCCAGATGAATCTAACTTCCTTCTATGACAGAATCACCAACTGGGTTGATCAGTGGAATGCGGTGGATATAGTATATCTTCACTTTAGTACAGCATTTGACAAAGTATCTCATACCATACTTATTGAAAAAAATGACCAAATATGGGATTGACAAGGCAACTGTTAGGTGGTTTCACAACTGGCTGAGTGATCGTACTCAAAGAGTGGTCATAAATGGCTGCACATCCAAGTGTAAGAATGTATCAAGTAGGGACCACAAGGCTCTGTCCTAGGCTCAGTGTTGTTCAACATTTTTATTAATGATCTGAAGGAGGGAATTGATGGGAAACTGATCAAATTTGCTGATGACACAAAGCTAGGAGGGATAGCTAACACTAGGGAAGAGAGGATTCAAAAAGATCCAGAAAAGCTTGAACAGTGGGCGGCAACTAACAGAATGGTATTTAACAAGGAGAAATGCAAAGTCCTACATGTGGGGAAGAAAAATGAAAAAAGCACATACAGAATGGGAGGAATTGGACTAAGCAGCAGCACATGTGAAAAAGACTTGGGTATACTAATAGATCACAGACTGAACATGAGTCAACAATGTGATGGAGCAGCCAAAAAGGCAAACACAATTCTGGGATGTATTAAGAGAAGCATAGAGTCTAGATCATGTGAGGTTATTATCCCCCTCTACTCTTCCTTAGTCAGACCTCATCTGGAATATTGTGTCCAGTTCTGGGCACCCCACTTTAAAAAAGACATAGACAAACTGGAGCAAGTTCAGAGAAGAGTTACCAAGATGGTGAGCGGTCTGCAAATCATGTCCTATGAAGAAAGGTTAACCCCGTAGTGACCAGCCCATTGCCTTTTTACGTCCTGCCCAAGTGGGCTTTATTCTCTGAGGACGTAAAAACATGTGTCCTGCAGAGAATAAATCCACGTGGGCACTGGACGTGACAGCTCCATGCTGTCGGTGCCCACAGGTAGCCGACAGCATGGAGCTGTCATCCCGGGCTGCGGGGACCCCCCCGGCATTGCGATCGACGCTATCGAATAGATAGCGCCGATCGCAATAAAGTGAAAAAAAGTTTTTAAAAAGTTAAAGATTCAGCTGCCCTGATGGATTGGATCCATCAGGGCAGCTGAAATTACTCACCTGCCTTCTCCGGGGTCTTCTGCGGTGACGGAGTCCTCCCGGACCCGCCGCCGCTCTTCTGCGCATGCGCGCCAGACGGATGACGTCACGCGCATGCGCAGAAGCCCGGGCGCCCCCGGCAAATTCAAAATCTCCTGGCTCCTGAAGGTAGCCGGGAACCAGGAGATGTTATCGGCGACCGCGGTTAGCGGTCCCCGGCCCCGTGATCACCGCTATCCAATGGATAGCGGCGATCACGAAAAAGTTTGAAAAAGTACAAGTTTCACCTCCCCTCATGGATCTGTCCATGAGGGGAGGGGAAAATACTCACCTCGGGTCCGCCGATGTCCCCGGTGTTCCGGGACCTGAAGTCCCCGTCTACGCATGCGCGCCCGATGATTGACATCGGGCGCATGCACAGAGGGAAATTCAAAATCCCTCTGCTCCTGGCTGCCATGTGTAACCAGGAGCAGAGAGATTTCACCGGGGACTTGATCACTGTTATACAATGGATAACAGTGATCATGTAAAGTTAAAAAAAAGTGTAAAAAAGTTTTTAAAAAAAGTTTAAAAAGCGTCCGTTTCATCTCTCCTCACGGATCATATTCATGAGGGAGGATGAAAGTACGTACATAAGGCCCCCAGATTTATCCGCGGACCTTACCCCAGCTTCTGCGCACACGCCCATCACCAAAATGGCGGATGCATGCGCAAAAGCTGTGGATTGCCAGGATAATTGAAATTCTCCCTGCTCCTGGCTACAAAACTAAGCCAAGAGCCTGGAGATTTCACGGGGGGCCGCGGTGAGCGGTTCCTGGTCACGTATTCGCTGTTATACAATGGATAATGGCGATCACGTAAAAGTTTTTTAAAAATTGAAGTTTTATCTCCCCTTCCTGATGCGATCGGTGAGAGGAGATGAAACTTTTTACCGGAGGCCTCCGTATTTGAACCCCGACGCAATCCTCCTTTGTGAACCTTCCCGAATTCTGCACATGCGACCGCCGGCAAAAAGCCGGACACATTCGCAGGAGTCGGGGAGCCCAGGAAACTTAAAATCTCCTTGCTCTGGAGCAGTGTCCTTGTTGAGCGGTCACCGGTCACGTGATAAAAAAGTAGCGATCTAACATAGGTCGGTCTCACATGACGCAGATCAATCGCATTGGATTTCACAATTCCGCTCACATTAGTGGGTCGGAATTGCGTAATCTACTTGCAGAAAAGAGAACGCAGCAGGCTCTATTTTACTGCGGATATCAGCAACACAGAGCCCATTGTGCTCCATGGTCGTGGATATACCCGCAGCCCATACGCAACTACATAGTGTACGGGCTGCGGGTACCCGCGTCATCGCTAAGTGATGGTGCAGAAAATACAAACAAAAAAGTACTGCGAATGACCGCCTGTGTTAGTAGGCAGTTATGCGCAGTACATTACGCGGCCGTACGCAGGGTCACAGCCAGGCTCACAGCTGGGATCCGCTGCGGGCCTCCGCAAGCAGATTCCACCTATGGCCGTGTGAGCCCGGCGTTATTCAGACTGCTACCTGTAATACGTATTTTACAAGAGGCCCCGGAAACGCTCGCCTTCATGCAGTTCCAGGAGCAGCTTGTTGAGCGCCTTCTGTGTGAGACCGCCGCACCTCGGCAAGCTTACGAAGTCTCACGGAACGCCACTTTTTACACCCCATACCCGCCACTGAAGTCCGGATACCGGTTTTATGGCCCCATGTGCCCATTCCAACCACCCTCCGTAATTACTAGAGATGAGCGAACCTACTCGGTTTGGGTGCTTTTGGACTCGAGCACCACTTTTTCTGAGTAACTCACTACTCGGATGAAACGATTCGGGGGTGAGCATGGGGTTGCAGAGGGGAGTGGGGGGGGGGGGGAGAGAGCTCCCCCCTGTTCCCCACTGCTACCCCCGCTCCACCACACCGCCCCCCGAATCTTTTCGTCCGAGTATTGAGTTACTCAGAAAAAGAGGTGCTCGAGTCCAAAAGCACCCGAACCGAGTAGGTTCGCTCATCTCTAGTAATTACCCCTGTCTTCGGAAATACCACACAGTTCACATTATTACTTTTATCTAAGATTTGGGGAACGCTGAAAAGGGCGCGGAGTGTTTGGGGGAGGGGAGGGGGGGGGATATTTTTTGGGAGTCAATTTTTATTCCATACAAGTGAACGATGAGACCTGGAATTTATTCAGTTGTGCCCTGCAATCCAATGTGTGCTCCTTCCATTATAGGCCTTGTCATGGGCCCTGTAAGTAAATTAGGGCCACAAGGGGTATGTTTCTGAACTCGGGACAAACGGGGGTATCCATTTTGGGATGACCGTCTTCATTCCTATGTGCACTGTACAAAAAAACTGTTTTTAAAATTGAAAAAATTGCCCAAAAAATTGAAAATCGTAATTTTTTCCTTCTGCTTTCCTTAGATTCATTCAAATACTGTGGGGTCAAAATACGCAGTATAACCCTAGATGAATTTTTTAAGGGGTCTAGTTTTCAAAATGGGGTCATTTGAGGGGGTTCCTTATCGTTTTGGACGCTCAATGGCTCTATAAGTGGGCGATGGGGCCTGGAATTTATTCAGTTGTACCCTGAAATCCAACAGGTGCTCCTTCTATTATAGGCCTTGCCATGTGCCCTGTAAGTAGATTAGGGCCACAATGGGTATGTTTCTGAACACAGGACTAACAGGGGGATCCATTGTGGGGTGGAAGTCCTTCATTCATTTGTGTGCTGTACGAAAATAAATATTTTTAAATTGACGCAATTGCCCAAAAAATGAAAATCGTAATTTTTTCCTACTGCTTTGCTTAGATCTATTCAAAAATTGTACAGTTAAAATACACAGTACACCCCTAGATGAACGCGTTAAGGGGTCTAGTTTTCAAAATAAGGTCATTTGTGGGGGTTCTCTATTGTTTTGGCCGCTGAAGAACTCTACAAGTGTGGTATGGGGCATAAAAGGCCTTCAAGCAAAATTTATGTTCTAGAAGCCATCGACTGCTCCTTTCATTTTGGGCCCTGTTGTGCATCCAGACAGAAGATTAGGGCCACAATGGGTATATTTCTGAAAACCGCACCAAGAGGGGTATCCATTTTGGGGTGCAAGTCTTCATTCACATATGTGCTGTACAAAAAAAGTTGTTTTTATAGTGACAGAATTGCCAAAAAAAATGAAAATCACAATTTCTTCCTTTTGCTTTGCTTGAATTCATTCAAAAACTGTGGAATCAAAATATGTAGTGCATCCCTAGATAAATTTGTTAAGGGGTCTAGTTTTCAAAATGGGGTCATTTGTGGGGGTTCTCTATTGTTTTGGGCGCTCAAGAGCTCTACAAAGGTGCTATGGGGGCCTAAAAGGTCTTCAAGCAAAATCTCTGTTCTGAAAACCACACCTTCTCTCGTCCCCTACCTCCTCTAAGCCAAAAGAGGCCCCCCACTCCACCTGTCACCGATGCCTGTTCCAATTCCACCCAGAGTTTTGTTGACTGTCTATTAAGAAGGTCTATTACAGTCTTACCCATTGCTGCTCTATAATAGAGACGTAAGTCTGGGAGGCCTGTGCCCCCTTTATCTTTCCTCGGAGTAAGGATTTTATAACTCAGTCGAGGTCTAGACCCACCCCAGACAAAATGTGTAATAGCCTTTCTTATATCCTTGGGGTCTGAATAGGGAGGGTTTGAAAGAGATACACAAATTTTGGCAGGAGATTTTTGATGGTGTTAATTTTTTCCGAACCATGAGAGCGTCAACGGACGCCATCTCTCTAGGTCTTTCAGACATGTGGTGTACAGGGGCTCAAAATTTAATTTAAATAGGTGCCCTGGGTCAGAGGAAAGCTTAACCCCTAAATATTTAATATGGTCATCACACCATTTCAATGGAGAGAGGGATTTAAGTTGAGTAACATCAGTCATCGGGAGCGTTATATTCAGTCCTTCACATTTATGCATGTTGACCCTGAAATTGCTAACCCTACTATATAACTTAAACTCACGGAGAACAGCAGGAAGGGCGCATTGAGAGTTTGTAATATAGATTAGGAGATCGTCAGTGAACAGTGCCAATTTATGTTCCATAGATGCTACTTTATAGCCCTGTATATCCCGATTTGCTCGAAGACCATTTGCTAGGGATCCCATTACTAAAAGAAATAATGTTGGTGATAGCGGTCAGCCCTGCTGTGTTCCATTTCTAATAATAATTGAATTTGAGTGTTTCCCATTGACTCGTACCTTTGCCGAGGAGGATTCATAAAGTGACATTATCCAACTCTAATCTATCACCCAGTCCTATCTTTCGTAATGTAGCCTCCAGGAAGTTCCAATTGACATGGTCAAATGCCTTCTCAGCATCAACTGAGAGAAGACATAGAGGAATGTCCATAAAATGTTCTTGGTGAAAAGAGATGCGCCTTAAGTTCACGAATATTACTCACGTGGAAACATTTTCCAACTTCGGTATGAAATATCAGACTTTATATCTGCAGGATTAAAAATTTGTGATGTACAAGCCATTAAGACCAACCACCTATGCCTTTCAAATTAAAGTGAGCTCTTAACCATAGCTTGACAGATTTCAAGTGAGCCAGCAGTTTTATACGTACATTTCTGGGTAAAACATTTCCCACATTCTGAAAAAGTAAACTATTTCTCTTTTGTGTGAGTTCTGCAATGGTGAACTAACTTTGATTTCTCTGCAAAACATTTCCCACATTGTGAACATGAAAATGGCTTCTCTCCTGTGTGAACTCTTTGATGTGTAACAAGGATTGATTTCTGAGTAAAACATTTCCCACATCTTGAACAAGAAAACGGCTTCTCCCCTGTGTGAGTTCTGTGATGCCGAATAAGATAGGATTTCCCTGTAAAACATTTCCCACATTCTGAACATGAAAACGGCTTCTCTCCTGTGTGAATTCTCTGATGTGTAACAAGATTTGATTTCTCTGCAAAACATTTCCCACATTCAAGACAAGAAAATGGCTTCTCTCCTGTGTGACTTCTCTGATGATTAACAAGGTCCGATTTCACAACAAAACATTTCCCACATTCTGAACATGAGTATGGCTTCTCTCCTGTGTGACGTCTCTGATGTGTAACAAGATGGGATTTCTCTCTAAAACATTTCCCACATTCTGAACATGAAAATGGCTTCTCCCCTGTGTGACGTCTCTGATGTCTAACAAGGGCTGATTTCTTAGTAAAACATTTCCCACATTCTGGACAAGAATGAGTCCTTTGATGTTCTCCCATTCCGTTACTTCTCTTTTGCTGATCAGACAATGATGAATCAGAATATAGGAGCTGTATAAGAGGATCAGATGATGGATGTTTGATGTGAGGGGTTGAAGGAATATCTGGGATAATGGAAGGTTTGTCATATGAATCTTGTGTGATACCACAATCCTCTGCTTTACAATCTGCAGATATCAGGCATCCCTCTGAGCTTCTGGTATTGTCATCTGCCAAGAAGAAAGTTGATTATTCTTTAATACTACAAACCTAAAAATTGATTATGATATTTTATAACAGTTCGATAAATAACAAGTCGCACATTTGGAAGCCCAAATCCTGCATCTAAATGAGATGTAGTTCAAAACATTGCGGATGCGATTGACAGATTACTGGGAGGGGCTGGTGAGGATCCAGCGGTCATGGTGCACATACGCACCAATGAACAAATTACAGGTCAATGGAGGGCCCTCAAAAAACGATTTCAGGGACATAGGATCCAAGCTCAGGGCAAGGACCTCCAAGGTAGTTTTCTCGGAAATACTACCTGCACCACAAGCCACACTAGAAAGGCAGCAGGATCATAGGGAGGTAAACAAGTATCTCCGGAGTTGGTGTAAGAAGGAGGGATTTGGGTTCCTGGAGAACTGGGCTGACTTAGCTGTCGGCTATAAGCTCTACCACAGAGACAGGCTGCATCTTAAAGGGGAGGGCGCAGCTGTGCTGGGGGAGTATTTAAACTAGGGACTGGGGAGAGGGCAAAAAAAAAAATGGGGGGTAGATAGCGACCTAGAACCAAGTAATGGGAATGGGGTCGAGCAGGGGGTGGCGTAAGTATAGTTCGAACTGACAGAGTAGGTATGCTGACAACACCCAACTATACACCTCTTTCCATGAGATCTCTGAGCCTTTCCTCCAAAAGATTACCGACTGTCTGTCTGCTGTCTCTAACACTATGTCCTCCATTTTTCTCAAACTTAACCTCTCTAAGATGGACCATCTCGTCTTTCCACCTTCCAACCGACCTCCCTTCAACATCTCCATTCCAGTGTCTGGCACCACCATAACCCCCAGACAGCACGACCACTGGCTTGGGGGTCACACTGGATTCTGACCTCTCCTTTACCCCCCCACATCCAATTTCTGGGCCAAACATGCCACACGCACCTCAGAAATATTGCTAAAATCCATCTGTTCCTCACCACAGACACGCTAAAGACACTCGTGGTTGCCCTTATCCACTCCCGACTCAACTACTGCAACTCGCTACTCATCGGCCTCCCCGCACCAGACTCGCTCCGATCTAAACCATACTAAATGTGGCATCTAGGCTCATTTTTCTATCCAGCCGTTACTCAGACACCTCTGCACTATGCCAGTTGCTGCATTGGCTGCCCATCCAATGCAGAAGTAAATTTAAACTCCTCAACCTCACCCAAAAAGCTCTTCATGTCACCGCCCCACCGTACATTACCTCCCTTCTGTCCGTACACCACCCAGCCCACACAATCTAGTCCGCTAACACACTTAGACTAAACACCCCTGTAATACAAACCTCACACGCTCGCCTACAGAACTTCACCAGAGCAGCACCCATGCTCTGGAACACTCTACCCTAAGGCATCCAGACAATTCCCGATGCACGAAATTTCAGACATGCCTTAAAAACTCGCCTCTTCAGGAAGGCATACCAAATCCCCTGATCTAGTCCCCTTGCCCCTCCCTATGCCTCCCCACACCTTTCACCCTGCCTATCACATACGACCTCTAACCCTGCACCTCTTTACAGACCCAACCTGTTTGCTTTCTAATAACTGATTTTCATATGAAATCCCCATACTGCCTATGTTCCCCCATACCAAGCCCCCCTTGTACCTCCTGTATCATCCCTACCCCATTTGTTTCAAACTAATTGTATATCATATCTAATTATTGTATTGTTTGTGTTTCTCCCATGCTTGAAAGCGCTACGGAATAAGTTGGCGCTATACAAATAAAGATTATTATATTTATTATTATAATAGTGCCATTAGTAGCACAATAAATATAAAGAACAACCACCATATAAATGGTATGGCAACAAATGCAAGAAGTCTGATCGGTAAAGTGGGTGAGCACAAAGTGAGAATGACTGATGAAAATTACAATATAGTGGGAATACCAGAAACATGGCTTGATGATAAGTGTGATTGGGCGGTGAATTTACAGGCTTACAATCTCTTCAGAAGAGACCATGGGAACCACAAAGGGGGAGGGGTGTGTCTGTACGTGAAATCATACTTATTGCCGAGGCTACGCGAAGATATAGGAATAGCAGATGAACACGTGGAATCTCTATGGGTAGAAATGCAGGGAAATCCTGATAGGGGTTTTCTATAGACCACCAAAAGCAACAGAAGAAACTGAAACCCTATTACTAAGGCAGATAGAAGAGGAGTCAAACTGCAACGAAGTAATTATTATGGAGTTGTTTAATTATCCAGATATAATATGGCAAAACGAAACCTGCAAATTTCACAAGGGTGATAAGTTCTTGAGAACAATTAAAGATAACTATCTTATCCAACTTGTGCGGGAGCCAACTAGAGGGAGGGCCACTGTGGACTAATGAACTGAAAAAACAGACAGAATCTCGGGGGTGCAGGTTGAGGGGCACTTGGGAAATAGTGACCACAATATAAATAACTTCCAGCTGTCATACAATAAGTTTTATCAGGGAGCGACAAAAAAATTAAACTTTAGAAAAGCAAAATTCAATCAGCTCAGAACTACTATCGGTAACATTAATTGGGACAACATCCTCAAAAATACCAGTACGGAGGACAAATGGGAAAAGTTCAAAAGGATCCTAATCACTTCTTGTGAGCAGTTCATTCCCTTCAAAAATAAAAGTACTTCAAGTAGAAGGAAACCAATGTGGCTCAACAAGACGGTAAGAGGGGCAATAAACGAAAAAAAGAAAGCGTTCAAACTACTAAAGCAAGAAGGCAGCGAAGAAGCGCTGAAATCATACAGGGGAAAAAACTAAATATGCAAAGATAGGATCAAAACTGCTAAGGAGGAGGCAGAAAGACTGATCGCCAAAGAGAGCAAAAACAACCCTAAACTATTCTTCAATTATATTAACAGTAAAAGGATTTGCACTGAAAGCACTGGCCCTTTAACAAATAATGCAGAAGAAATCATTGAAGATGATGGAGGGAAGGCAAATCTATTAAATAGTTTATTTTTAAGTGTATTCACGAATGAAAAAGAAATGTCACACGAGATGCAGAGGAATGAAATGAACCCCTCGCTAAATATTGCATGCCTAACACAGGAGGAAGTGCAGAGTCGGTTAAAGAGGATTAAAATCAATAAATCACCGGGCCCAGATAGAGTACACCCAAAGGTTCTAAGGGAACTAAGTGACGTGATAGCTGGATCGCTACTTCTTATATTTAGGGACTTTATTGAGACTACATTGCCAATGTAGTTCCAATATATAAAAATGGGTCTGAAATAGAGTCTGGTAACTACAGGTCGGTAAGTCTCACTTCAATAAATGGAAAAATATTGAAGTGGTTTCTGAGAGACGCCATCCTAGAATACCTCAAGAAAAACAACAGCATAACCCCTCACCAGCATGGGCTCATGAAGGGTCGCTCATGTCAGACCAATCTGATCAGCTTCTACGATGAAGTAAGCTCTGGGCTGGACCTGGGAGAGTCTGTTGATCTCGTATATCTGGATTTTTCTAAAGCATTTGACACTGTGATATACATTTTATATATCAATAGGTTGATATATAAAATGAGAGAGCTCAGTCTGGGCGAAAGCGTGTGCATCTGGGTAAAGAATTGGTTAAAAGAAAGAAAGCAGAGGGTGGTAATAAATATTTATCAATGACCTGATAGAGGGACTACACAGTAAAATATCAATATTTGCAGACGATACAAAACTATACCAGGTAATTAATACAATGGAGGACTGCAAAAAGACCTAGATAAACTGGGGCTTAAGTAGAAAAATTGCAAATGAAGTTCAATATTGATAAATCTAAGGTTCTGCACATGGGCAGGAGAAACGGATGTCACCAATATACACTAAATGGGGTACAGCTAGGGAAAAGTGAGATGAAAAGGACCTGGGGGTACTAGTGGACTGTGGATTTAACTGGAGCAATCAATGCCAATCAGCTGCTGCAAAAGCTAATAAAGTCTTGAGGGGCATTAAAAGAAGTATAGCAGTGAGGGACGAGAACATTATTCTTCCTCTACATAACGCACTTGTCAGGTCCCACATGGAATACTGTGTACAGTTCTCAGGAAAGATGTTGTAGTGCTTGAGGGGGTTCAATGAAGGGCAACTAAATTAATAAATGGAATGAAGGGACTGGAATACCCAGAGAGGCTACCCTCTTCTGTGTTAGTGATGAAACCTGTTTTCTTCTAGACGTAGCGGATGTCCTCTTGTTACCGTCATGGTCCTGGGTATAAACAGATCCTGGGAGAGATCCTTGTATTGTCCCCTCATGTATTTATACAGAGTTATTTGATCGCCTCTTAACCTTCTTTTTTCCAGGGTTAATAATCCCAGTTTTGGTGCCTCTCTGGGTATTCCAGTCCCTTCATTCCATGTATTAGTTTAGTTGCCCTTCTTTGAACCCCCTCCAGCACTGTAACATCTTTCCTGAGCACCGGTGACCAGAACTGTACGCAGTATTCCATGTGGGGACTGACGAGTCCCTTATATAGTGGGAGGATAATGTTCTCGGCCCTCACCCCTATACCTCTTTTAATACACCCCAAGACTTTATTAGCAGCTGACTGGCATTGGTTACTTCAGTTTAATCTACAATCCACTAGTACCCCTAGGTCACTCTCAATCTCACTTTTCCCTAGTGGTATCCCATTAAGTGAATATTGGGGACATCCGTTTCTCCTGCCCATGTGCATAACCTTACATTTATCAATGTTGAACTTCATTTGCCATTTTTCTGCCCAAGCCCCCGGCTTATCTCGGTCAGTTTGTAGCCGCACATTGTCCCCCGTTGCATTAATTATATTGTATAATTTTGTGTCATCTGCAAATATTGATATTTTGCTGTGCAGCCCCTCTATCAGGTCATTGATAAATATGTTGAACAGAGTGGGGCCTAATACTGAACCCTGTGGCACCCCGCTAGCGACTGTGGTCCAATCAGAGTACGAACCATTTATTACCACCCTCTGTTTTCTATCATTGAGCCAATTTTTAACCCAATTACACACGTTTTCACCCAATCCAAGCTGCCTCATTTTATATATCAGCCTATTATGCGGTACTAACATAGAAAAGGGTTCTTTACTGTTAGAGCAGTTAGACTGTGGAACTCTCTGCCTGAGGATGTGGTGATGGCAAAATCCATAGAGGAGTTTAAGAGGGGATAAGTGCAGGAATAGTGCAAAATATTATAACTAGAATCTAGTCACTGCTTTGGACTCTAAAACATAAATTTTAATATTATTGTTAAAAAATGTTTTACAAAAACTCACAAACAAACAAACATCTCATTCTGATGAGCTATTAAATTCTTGGAATACTTCTCACATATAGTGGGTGATAAAGTCAGGACCTAAGTATATGGTTGTGTTTGGTGTCACTGTACCAAAAATACTTTTTTTTTTTAAATATATAGCGCCCCCCTGAGGCTACGGAAGGCATAAATCAGATCACTCCCCAGAAGATGAAGAGGAGGAAATAGTACTCGACAGTAAATCGTTCCTGCTCCGACGTGTTTGGCTCAACAAGGAGCTCTACAGGGACCCCGATATACCTCAATACAATATGTACTGGTGACTTTCCAAAACCAATTGTATAGCAGCTATACAATAATTGGTTAAGAAAAGCTCACCTGCAGATTTAATGGTGAGGGCGGAATAGTGGATAATACACCATATATCCACCAAATAATAGGGGGATGTCGTATTATCTTATTCTTGCCAAGGTAAATAATAGCAAGAATTACATTGTGAAGTAAATATTGTCACCCTCAATAATCTGCTAGGAGCCCTTCCTTCACTACAATGCTCCCGTGACTTCTGCCCAGTGTTCTCCTGGATGCTACTTTAGATGCCTATATCTCTGGAAGCAATCACTGTCTGCCCGCAGCTCAGCTTCCGATTATTATAGTGGAGACTGCTACACCCAATTGGTTTCCACCCTTCAATTTCTAATGCCGTCTTTCTTTCAAATAACTACTTTCTATTTGTTTGCCTGATACTTCTAATTTCTTATTTCCTATAGTTGCCTCTTACCGTATTTTCCGGACTATAAGGCGCACATAAAATGCTGAGAATTTCTCAGAAATAGAAAGTGCGCCTTATAATCCGGTGCGCCTTATATATGAACCCGACAGTAAAGAAAGGGGTTCATACAGGATCCTTTACCTCTATCGTGGGCGGCATACCACAGCACACACCATGCTCCTCCCCCCCCCCCCCCCCGTGCGCCTATGAATTTATTCTTCACTTGGGTTTTTACAGTACAGGTGCTCCCCGACTTGCGAACAGGTTCCGTTCCGGGAGCCCGTTCGCAAGTCCGTTTTGTTCGCAAGTCAAACAAGTAGTAGTATGGAGCGGGATCGCGGGTGGATCCAGCTCCATACAACGTCGGATGCCGGCTGTTCTTACAGCGGGCACCCGGCGGCAGCAGTTCCGACGAGCCGCGCCGCTTGTCAGAACTGTTAACACTTTAAATACCGCTCTGACAGCGGTATTTAAAGTGTTAACAGTTCTAACGAGCGGCGCGGCTCATCAGAACTGCTGCCGCCGGGTGCCCGCTGTAAGAACAGCCTGCAACCGATGTTCAGGGGGCCCGTACAGCGTCCCACGATGAGATCGCGGGACGCTGTGCGGTTGCTAGGCAGCCGGGGACCTCCTGAAAGGCCCCAGGGCTGTCTATGCAGAGTGCCTATCAAGCGCACGACTTGCATATCTGTGCTTTAGCGTTAACTATACCCACTACCCCAAAAAATGCCTCCTGTTAAGAGACATGCTTATGATGCAGGTTTCAAGCTTAAAGCTATAAGTTATGCAGTAGAGCATGGAAATAGGGCAGCTGCAAGAGAATTCAACATTAATGAATCCATGGTGCGTAAGTGGAGAAAACAAGAAGATGTCCTCCGCCAAGTAAAGAAGACCAAAATGAGTTTCCGAGGAAACAAAGCAAGGTGGCCACAGTTGGAGGACAAAATAGAACAGTGGGTTATGGAACAGAGAAACGCAGGTAGAAGCGTCTCCACTGTCTCTATTCGACTCAAAGCCACTGCTTTAGCACGTGACATGGAGATCAAGGACTTTCGAGGAGGTCCTTCATGGTGCTTTCGTTTCATGAAAAGGCGTCATCTCTCCATTCGCAGCAGAACTACTGTGTGCCAGCAATTACCAAAGGATTATGAAGAGAAGCTGGCCATTTTTCGCACCTACTGCATAACCAAGATAAATGAAAAAAATATCCAGCCAGAACACATTATTAACATGGATGAGGTTCCCCTCACTTTCGATATCCCCGTAAACCGTACTGTTGAGAAAACAGGGACCAGTACGATATCTATACGTACCACAGGAAATGAGAAGTCATCTTTCACTGTAGTTCTCGCTTGCCAGGCTAATGGCAAGAAACTACCACCCATGGTAATTTTCAAGAGGAAGACTTTGCCTAAAGAAAATTTTCCTGCTGGTGTCATCATTAAGGCTAACCCAAAGGGCTGGATGGATGAGGAGAAGATGAGTGAGTGGCTGAGGGAGGTCTACGTCAAGAGACCGGGTGGCTTTTTTCACAAATTCCCATCCCTATTGGTCTGTGACTCGATGCGCGCCCACGTGACCGATACTGTCAAAGCCCAAGTGAAGAAAACTAATTCGGAGCTTGCTGTCATCCCTGGTGGATTAACCAAAGAGCTCCAGCCGCTAGATATCAGCATCAACAGGTCATTTAAAGTTAAATTGCGAGCTGCATGGGAGCATTGGATGACAGAAGGTGACCACACATTCACCAACACAGGGAGGCAACGCCGTGCGAGTTATGCCACTATGTGCCAGTGGATCGTGGATGCCTGGAAGAATGTATCAGTCTCCAGTGTCATCCGAGCTTTCAGGAAGGCTGGAATCACCACTGAAGAGCCTAGCAGCAGCAACGAGACCGACTCGGATAATGAAGAGGAGGACCCCATGCTTGATGCCGAAATCGCCCAACTGTTCAACTCCGACACTGAAGATGACGGATTTGATGGATTTCTGGTGGAGGAATGAACTGAAAAAGTACGGTAAACGTTTTGATTTGCAATTACAGCTGAACCAGTTGCAAGTTATTGTTAAAAAGTGTAATAAATTTTGACTTGCAGTCTGAGCAATGGTTTATTTAACGGTAATGTGCTGCGCCTTATAATCCAGTGCGCCTTATATATGAAACAAGATTGCTTATAATGCGCTCATAGAAAGTGCGCCTTATAATCTGGTGCGCCTTATAGTCCGGAAAATACGGTAATTGCAAATAGCTCAGCAGTAATGAGAAGAGAAAACAAAAAAAGAAATAAAATGGTGGAGCAGCAGACCAACAGCCTTGGTGGTAGGCTAGTGGTATCCACCAAGGCTGTTGGTCTGCTGCTCCACCATAGGGCGCCGTAAATGCCCATCATGTGTTATCACCTATAACGGTATCACAGGTCATCCATGTTTAGTTTGTACTCCGGCTGAATGGGGATATATACAGCGGAATCTGACAGATCCCAGAGCTTATAAATCTACATAGCTATCAGCAGCCGCTGACCGAGGAGAATCTGTGACTCTTCTCTGCTGTATTTAGTGGTTACTACTCACCTGGGCGGTTACCTGTAGGAATCTCCTCTTTACCCTGCTGATCGCCCCTCACATTTGTCTCTGTAGCATTAATATTGGTCAGATCTTCATCCTGATACAAAAGCTGTGAGGCAAGCATTATAAAAGTCAGCAGACATATGAGCCTGAGGTGACATCTGGGGAACTATTTTTGTTGATATATGGGTATCCCTAGGGGCTACTATAATGATGGAGATCCTCATGCTGTTAAGCATGCAAACAGTATACCATCATGGTTTGGTTTGTGACAGCAGAAGGTACACAAGTAGGTTGTTATTAAACTATTAACAACCACTTGTCAGTGAATATGTGAGTGCTTCTGATGCTCCGCCCCTGGTGACATCATCACTCCACCCCTGGCGACCTCCTTGCTCCGCTGCCTGGTGACACCATCGTTCCCCCCTCTGGTGATGCTGGTGCTCCACCCCTGGTGACATCATCACTCAACCCCTGGCAACCTCCTTGCTCCGCTGCCTGGTGACACCATCGTTCCCCCCTCTGATGATGCTGGTGCTCCACCCCACCCCCCAGGTGACGTCATTGCTTTGCCCCCATCCCCAGGGACCTTTCAGCTCCGGCCCTAGTGACATCATCACTCCGCCCCCTGGTGACATCAACACCCGCCCCCACCTGGTGACATCATAGCTCCACCCCCATTATGTAATTGCTCTGCCCTCTTGTGACATTATCGCTCTGTTCCATGGTGACATCATTGAAGGTCCTACAACATATATAAAATACAGAGCCTGACCTACAGAAAAACAACGCAGTTAGGGCTCTTGAAGAGGGAAGGACAAAAATAACAAAATGAGAATACAACTAAGCCGTTATTATGTCAGACAAAACTCAGCGGTCCTGACAGGAGACACTGTCCTACTGCCACCACAGAAATCCAGGGGGCTAAAGGCCCTGTGGTGATGTCTCTGCTGTGGGAGGAGCCATTGTGCAACTTGGTAGAAAGTACTGTATACAGGATAAGCCGACAGCAACTACCACCAGGATCTGTGATGACGTCACTGTCATATGATCACCTGTGTTGTTGGAGTCAGGAATTGCATGACCAGGGTCTCATCACTGTAACCAGTAGTTTGGTGATGTGTGGAAATCAGGATGGATGTGGATGTAGCACAGTTGTGTGTGTGTCATGTCTGGGAATCAAGATGGATGCAGTAGAGCTGTGTGTCATGTGTGTGAATCAGGATGAATGTAGTAGAGCTGTGTGTGTGATGTGTGTGGATCTTGATGTAGCAGAGCTATGTGTGTCGTGTGATGTGTTGGGTCAGGATGGATGTAGTAGAGCTGTATGTGTGCGGATCATAATGGATGTACCATGTAGCAGAGCGGTGTGTGTAATCTGCTGTGTGTAATGTGTGGGAATCTAGATGGATATAGTAAAGCTGTGTGTGTGATTTGTGGGAATCATAATGGATGCACAGTGTAGTAGAGCTGTGTGTGTAATGTGCTGTGTGCGTAATGTGTGGGAATCAGGATGGATGTAGTAGAGCTATGTGTGTCATCTGTGGGAATCAGGATGGATGTAGTAGAGCTATGTGTGTGATGTGTGGATATCATAATGGATGCACCATGTAGTACAGCTGTGTGGCGCATTGCACCGCCACAAACACTGGTACTATAATTTCTTAATAATTACTAGTGCTCTTATATAAATCAATATGGTAACACTAGGGAGCCCCAGGTTACTTCCTCGGGCCAGTGTGGGACATTAATATTAGATAACATTGTTATCTGTCCATATAGAGAAAGGACTACATTTTGATCCTTTAAAAAGACATAGTACATGAAAGTTATGTAATACATTATATGTACCCAAAAATTATACCATCAAAAAGTACAACTTGTCCTGCAAAAAACAAGCCCTCATACGGCCGAGTCAGTGAAAAATGAAAATGTTATGACTTGGAACGCGACTGCAAAATTAATTGAAACTAAATGATTGGCCCATTTAAAAAACCTGCCCTGGTGGGTCTGACAGGGGAAATAAGAAACCCACCACTCAAGGGGTTAAGGGCTTATTTACATGAGCGTTTATTGGCTGGCCTATATATGCTACCATCTGAGGTGTCTTCCCCCTTCCCTCCCTGGCTCCCTGCCTCTCTCCTCCTCTTCGGCTGTTTGCAATGGGAGGGTGCAAGACAGGGGGTGGGGGGTAAGGGAAGCCAAGCTCCGCCCCTCCCACTTCCATTGCTGGCTGTGGTCAAAGGGCAGGGAGAGGGCGGGAGCTTAGCTCCACCTCCGCCACGTCCCCTCGCATTGCAAACAGCCGGTGGGGCTTAGAGAGTCAGAGAGGCGGTGGGGGGAGGGAAGGGGAAGACAGCTCAGACTGTAGCTTATATCGGCCAGCCATGAAAACAGCGGCCGATATATGTTCATGTGAATAAGACCTAAAGGCCTTGTGCTTTTGGGTCAGTAGAGATGCCATGTTGGAGTTGAGGGATGAGGGCCTTAAAGGGGTTGTCCCGCAGAAGCAAGTGGGGTTATACACTTCTGTATGGCCATATTAATGCACTTTGTAATATACATCGTGCATTAAATATTGGCCATACAGAAGTTATACACTTACCCCCTCCTGATGCTGGCGTCCCCGTCTCCATGGCGACGAGCAAACTGCTTCTCTGGTCGCACGAACAGTCGGACCATCCAGACAGGAATCCCCTTCTGTAAGGTCCTTTCTCACGAGCTGCGTCTTGGCTCCTCCCCCTTCTCAGCGTCATTGCGTAGCTCCGCCCCCGTCACATGGTGCCGATCAGCCAATGAGGTGGCTGGAATCGGCAATGGAGCTCTGACAGCTGAAGAACATCCACAGTGCACCATGGGAGAAGACCCGCAGTGCACCATGGGAGAAAACCGCGGTGCACCTTGGGAAAGGACCGGCGGCCATCTTGAAAGAAGAATTTTATAAGTTCACGAAACTAGCTAATGGTGAGTAGAAATGCTCTTTAAAAACACTTTCCACGGGTAGTGTAGTATGTTTGCTTTAGAAGGGGGACTGGGAAGAGAAAAAATTTCTGCCGCGGGACAACCCCTTTAAGTTTTCAGTATGTATCTTACTATATAAAAGGGAACCCCGGTGCTGCTGCCACCAGATCTTGCTGCAGGTCTTTTGTAGCCACTCAAGGGTTTTTAACCATTTGCCTCCTCAAGAATCTGGTGGCAGCTTTCTCTTTCTGCCATGTCTGGATAGTGTAGCCAGTGTTCCTGTAACTTTGAACTTGTGAACTGCCTCCAGCTATATCTCTAGGAACATTCAGTGCCGTTGTATTTCTATGCATCTTTTTCTTTCTTTGCACAAGGCAGTTTTTTAATCTTTTGGACCAGTTTCTTGTCTTACCTGTATTTCTAACATGCAATCAAATGTCTCAATTAGCAAAGCTCTTGCCAGTCCAGGTATCTGATGCATTTTCTCTCAAGCACACCTGATGCAACTAATAAAGCCCTTGATTAGTTATATTCGGTGTGCTTGAGACAACAACTGATTTCCAAATCTGTGCTGTTACGAGGGATTCTATTCAGGGTGTGAATTAGGGTGTCTTCACACTTACAATCGCGATAACGCAGCATTTTTAATGCAGATGTCAATAGGACTTTCTAATGTTAAAAACGCATCGCACAAAAATCGCGAAGCACAAACTTGCAACTTTTGTGCGATGCGCTTTTAACATCAGAAAGTCCTATTGACATCTGCATAAAAAAAACCGCTGCAATATCGTGATTGTAAGTGTGAAGACAACCTAATACTGAGATGGCAGTTTGATGGCAAATGTAGCATTTTGAGGTTAAGTTGAAAGATCACTTGTTACTTTAGTTGTGTTGAGCTATTTACATGAGAACCCAGCTTGGTGGGGGGTAATAAGTAATAATTACCTAAAAACGCTGCGGAATAAGTTGGCGCTATACAAATACCAAGATTTATTTATTTTTATTGTTTCCTTTTGCAATCACACAAAAGCAAACAAAAAAGTTTGTACTTTTGGCAATGGGAGTTGAAGAATTATGATTCCAACTTCAAGAATCTAACAACTAACTAAATTCTTCAGTACACGACAATATTCTGTTAGCTTTAGCACCAGCTGATTGGAATTGTGCAGTTAGTCTATAATTTACACTGGAGAACTTTACATTTGTTCAATACTAAATCTCAACTGGATGTGGAAACAGGTGGAAGTTCAATAATATCTTTCGGTAAACCAGACATCATTTATAACCCTCACCTAACATAGCCATCAATATGAAAAACAGCGTAGAGAAGTTTAGTAGAAAGATGCATTACCATCTATAGAGGATTTGAGGAAATCTCAGCTTCATCTACCTGATGGTTCTCTGGGACACTTGGCTTTTCTTCTGGACAGTTCTGGGAATATAGGCGGCTGGGACATTTCTCTGGTGGGTTTCCTTCCATGAGTCCATCTGTAGGAAACACACAGTGACAGAATAGATTATCTGCATGTGATGAGCAGATGATGGGCTCTAGGTGACCTTCAGTGACGTCTCCCCTCCTTACACTGATGATCAGCCGTTATATCCATCTCTTCTGCTTCATCTTTAACCTCAACCTTAATATCAATCAGATTTTCACACTAAAACAGAAAAAAAAAGTAAAATGATCCTTGGTTCCATCACTTTATGGTCAGATTCTGGTGAGACATCAGCGTCATCTACCTGCTGGTTCTCTGGGACATTTTCCTCTCGGCAGTCCTGAGAATATGGATGGTTGGAACATCTCTCTGGTGGGTTTTCCCTACTGGATCCATCTATAGGAAATAACCAGAGACTGAATACATTATATATGTGATGATGGGTGAATCTAGGTAACTGTCATACCTGCTTTCCTCTATAATCAAGAGACGTCTCCTCTTACCCCGAGATGTGAGCGACTAGTGGTTCTTCATCATGGCGTCCTCTTACACATCTTGGTGTCCCGCTAAATACTCCCACTCTTCCATGGAGTAATAGTCAGCTCTCCTCAGCTGTATTTACTGGTTACTACTCACCTGGGTGGTTACCTGTAGGAATCTCCTCTTTACACCGCTGATTGCCCCTCACATTTGTCTCTGTAGTAGTAATATTGGTTAGATCTTCATCCTGATACAAAAGCTGTGAGACAAATATTGTAAAAGTCAGCAGATGGTTGGAGAAGTCGTGTGGAAGGTTTTATGACATAATGACCTGACAGAAGTAGTTATCTGAGCCACATAGCTGCCGGTCTAGAAGCCGGACATAGATATTAGATGGCGGCTCAATGACCCCTCAGGATCCTCATAAACATGTATATCCGGCATGGCTAGACACGCTGCACATTGTCTCAGTGGAGGAGATCAGCGTCTACCAGACACATTCGCTGCTTGTCTCGTGGGAAATAAAGGAGCAGATAGATATAAATCCAACCTGTTGGCTCCTTATTCCCACCAGCAGTCTCCACCGCCAGAAAACTGGGAGAAGATCCAGACAAGATGTAACGTCTCTGGTCAGCGGTAATCCTGCCATCTCCACCGGCCTCATCACACAAGGAGAAGACATCTAATCCTGATACAAAAGCTGTGAGACAAATATTGTAAGAGTCAGCAGACGGTTGGAGAAGTCGTGTGGAAGGTTTTACATGACCAGAAAAGCAGCAGTTATCAGTCATGTCAAAGTGGATGGACTTTTTTAGGCTACAATTTTTCCTTAAAGGGATTCCATCAGCAGCTTTGTGAAGTTTGGCTTGGAGTTAAGCTCTGAGTCACAGAGAGGGTCATGCTGGCTTTTCCCTCCCACATCATGTAGACTGACAGCTCTCTGCCCTTTTGTGTATAGGAAGAGAGCCATCACTCTATATGCTGCAGGCTGGGAGAGGCCAACATGGCCCACCTCCTTGACTCGGAGCTCATAAACAAGTCACACTCCATTAAGCTGGTCCAGGCATCATCCTCTAGGCATCATTCTTCAGGCATCGCCACTCACATTCTGAGCACCATGATGCCAGGAGTTTGGGAATGGGACTCTGATTGCGGTCGGCTGCAATGAGCTTACTTAGCCTCAGCATATGTCTGTGAAGTTATTTTAGTTTGTTCTCGAGTTAGCCGTCTATAGGAGGTCCAGCAGGAAACCTCTTGTCCCAGTGGGTTATATTCTAACTACAATGACATTATTTGTAGGTTCCCACGGAGATTCCCCTAGCTTTATCTCCCTCTGGCCAAAGCGGTGTCCCATGTGTCCTCAGGAATGGGGGAAAGAAAAAACGACTGGTGAACGCCATTGTTACTCATCTATTTTTCCTCCCTTCTTTGAGAGACTTGGACATTTAGACAGGGCTGTGAATTTGATGAAAATAGGCAGCGCCCCCTACTGGAAAGTGATATATTTTATGTTCTTCATGTGTGGCTATTTTAACCCCTTAGTGATGACTAATACACCTTTTCACTGACCTCACTAATGGGCTTTTAACCTGCACATACACCTCTTTAAGGCAGTGACTAAACTGGCTGACAGCCAGGATCCTGCTGTAAATGCCATATGTGGAGAAACCTTAGAGTCTGGCAGTTTAACCCTTTATATACCGCAATCAATAGCAACTACAGCATTTAAGCAGATGACAGGGAGAGCGGGCTCCTTCTGTCTCCCATCAGCACCCTGCAGTGCGATTGCAAGGTAACAACAGGTTCCCATAGTAGTTGGAAGCCTAAACAAAGGCCTCTGTGTCTGCCATGTAACTCTGCCTATTAGGCTCCGCCTCCAGCAAAGTTTAATAGGCTTACTAGAATGCACTGCATAAGTAGTGCAGTGTACTATCCTAGCAATGGAATGATCGTCTCCTTGAGGAAATAAGAAATAGCATCAAAAGAAGTTCTATAAAGTTTGATTGAAGATAAAAATGTATGTATTTTTCCCCACAATAACCCTTTTTCAATAGATAAAAAATTAAATTAAATTAAATTAAATTAAAAAGAAGCAGCGCATAATGGGTTCATGAACGACCCAGACAATAAATATTTTATTTATCGCCATAAAAATAATTTTAAAAGCTAACACCAAATTGCTATTTGTCTTTTGTTTACCTCCTAAACGACACAATAAAAAAGCAATCCAAAAGTCAAATTAGCACCAATAGAAAATACAGTCCTTCCCACAAAATACGAGCCCTCGCAGAACCCAGTCGGCAGAAAAATAACAATATTGATCTTAGAATGCGGTGATGCAAAATAAATTTACTTAAAAAAAATTGTTATTGTGCAAAAGTAGTAAAAAAAAAAAATGAAAAAAATCAAGAAATCTACTTAAAGGGGTTGTCCCGCGCCGAAACGGGTTTTTTTTTTTTTTCAATAGGCCCCCCGTTCGGCGCGAGACAAACCCAATGCATGTGTTAAAAAAAACAAAACGTTTATTACTTACCCGAATCCCCGCGCTGCGGCGACTTCTTCCTTACCTTACCAAGATGGCCGCCGGGATCTTCACCCACGATGCACCGCGGGTCTTCTCCCATGGTGCACCGTGGGCTCTGTGCGGTCCATTGCTGATTCCAGCCTCCTGATTGGCTGGAATCGGCACACGTGACAGGGCGGCGCTACGAGGACCAGCTCTCTGGCACGAGCGGCCCCATTCACCAGGGAGAAGACCGGACTGCGCAAGCGCGTCTAATCGGGCGATTAGACGCTGCAAATTAGACGGCACCATGGAGACGGGGACGCCAGCAACGGAGCAGGTAAGTGAATAACTTCTGTATGGCTCATAATTAATGCACAATGTACATTACAAAGTGCATTAATATGGCCATACAGAAGTGTATACCCCACTTGCTTTCGCGGGACAACCCCTTTAACCCCTTAGAAACCACCCATACGTGTTTTCTCGTCCTGGGTGTCTAGGCTTTAATCTACATCACCGTATAACCACGCCAGACCTGTAGATTACATCCCGTGGTCTGAGTTATCACCGCCCCTCACACCTGAATCACCCTGCTTCACCCATAAAGTGAAGAACATCCACGTCCATTTTTTTTTCATTTGACTACAGTTTTGGTCCCTGAGGTGCCTCAGCGTCAAGCATCCCAGACTGTGTTAGGACCTGTGTGCAGAATTGTCCCAGAATTGAAGAACAGCCGTGTTAGTTTTTGCCAGAACTTTGCCGATGTTTGTAACTGCCGAATGCTCTTTTATGACCCCCACTTGTGCCGGGCCTACCAACGATGTCATGAATTACCGAGTCTGCCAGCCATAATTTTAGACAATAATTTGATACTTGTTGATAAGTGATACTGGGCTAAACGATTTGGCTTTGCGATTTATTTGATTGTCGTTAGATTGGCTTTGTCTGACTGTTTTCCAGTTTGCAGTATTTGATTAACCCCTTAAGAACCAGGTTGTTTTGTACCTTAAGGACCAGACACTTTTTAGGGATTTTACCCATGTGGCGGTTTTACTGCTCCATTTTTTTTCCTTTAGCTACCAAAATTATTTTTGCAGCGTTTTTTTTCCGTGACATATAGGACTATTTTTTTAATATCTTTTTCACTGACTTTTTTTCTGTTTTTTTTTTTAGTTTTATTGGGGGTAAAATGCTAAAAAAATGATTTTTTTTTAAACATTTATAGTTTTTTTTAATTATGTTTATATTTACACGAAAATAAAGTATGGGAATGGGTTCCTCCATTTGTTTCGGACGTTTTGATATATAGTATGCATGGTTTTGGTTTACAGGGTGCATACGGCGACGGTTTTTGTTGGCGTCTGCTTTGTGCTATTCTCTTTCTTTTGTCTGTATTGTTGTTTTATTCTGTTATTTTGTTTTACGTATTTCTGTAATTGTGTATTTTACTATCTGTGTTCCCCATGACGTTATATAAGACCTCTGGGGGACATTCACATATTTTTTTTTCCCCTTTATTTGACACTTTCCCACTGTAGCTGGGGCATCCATAGGAGCCCTAGTTACAGGGGAAAGCAACCCCTGTGGTGACATTAGTCACCTGCAGAGATGCCAGGGTCTAGTCTGACCCTCCAGCTCTGCATAGCAGGGAATCCAGGGAGGTCACATGACCCCCCCATCCTCCCGTAGTGAAAGTACATGTTACTTTCACTTTCCCCATACAGTGCTCATTGAGCACTGTATATCGGGGAAGCAGAAGCCAGGAAGGGTTAAAAACCCCTCCTGCCTTCAGCTCTGGGTTATCAGCTGTCACTAACAGCTGATAACCCTTTCCTGCCTCTGACTGATTGCAGAGGAAGGAGACTTAAAGCACCGCCGTAATTTTACTATCGGTGGTGCTCTAAGCCCAGGACCAGCCGCCGTAAATTTACAGTGGCTGGTCCTAAACGGGTTAAGGAGGTTTGCTAGTGTGGGAGATATCATCATCTTAAGGGAATTGTAGACTTCCCCAGACTATCCATCTGGGCCTGGTGCTTTACTATTGAGTAATAGCATTATTATCTGCTGGATCCCCTCATTTGTTAATTTTTCATTTAGTAACACAAGTTGTGCTTAACTTGGGTGGGGTGGAGAAACATTCTTCAGGAATTATATCCTACATTCTAAAACATTTCTGGAGTATTGTGTTTGCCTTGGATGCTTTTGTATTTCACCATTTTCGTCCGTCATGGAGGTTATGTGCGTGTTGGAATGTTCATCCCCTGTCAAAAAAGCTGGGAATCTCCATATGTAATCTGTGCCCTTTGGGTATTCATTTTGTAGCTTTATCATTACTGGTGCATGGTCAGACATTACCATGTCCAGTGATTCTGCTTCCTGCACTTTGTGCATTAAATGTTATAATATAAGTATGTAATCAATACGAGAACACGATTGGTGGGCATGCGAGTAAAATAAACATTCCCTGCCATCGGGATGTAAATATCTCCATGTATCACTTGGGTCGGCTATTTGGGTGAGAGGTTTCAGGATTCTATCCCTATTAAGCACTAGTTCATATGATCCCCTTCGGTCTTCTAGCGCTTTCATAACTGTGTTTGTGACCCCACATACTACTTTTTGATCCATGGGGCCATTGTGAAGTAAATCGCTCTATTTGTTTAAAGAAAGGCTTATTTTCTTCATTTGGGGCATAAATGTTGTATACTGTACTTGGTTCCCTCATGTTCCAGAAGCACGTGAGACCACCCACCCTCCTGATCCTTGTTATCTGTAATCAAGGTGCCCTGGAGAGATCTGTTAATTGGAGTAACATCCCCTGCTCTTCCACTCACTGCTGATGCTCAAAATACTTTACCCACCCCAAATGTTTAATGTGATAAAAGTCTCTTTCAAGTAAGTGTGGCTCCTGTAGGAAAACTAAATCAAGTCAAAAGACGCAGTACCATATTTCTTTTGTGGGGAAAGCTTAGGCCCTTGACATTCCACAACAGTATTTACATAACTATCTAACTCTATAAGAACTCCCAGTTTAACCCTTTCCAATGCATTTATTTTTTCTCATCCATTCTCCCCAGCTCCAAATAAATTAGAGCTGGGGAGAATGGATGAGAAAAAATACATTTTCCCTTCACCCTCCTGAACTGACATAGTTCAGGAGGGTGCCGGTGCTCACTGCACCGTGGTGGGAATGCGGAAGTAATACTTCCGCATTCTCCCTTCTGACTCCTGGCTCGGCGATCATGTGACCGCTGGGGTCAAGTGGCACCCAGTGGTCACATGATCGCCAAGCAGAATGCGGAAGTAATACTTCCGCATTCTCCCTTCGGCCTCCCGACTCGGCGTTCATTTGACCCCTGGGGGTCAAGTAACACTGGCGGTCACATGATCGCCGGCCGGAATCGATCTGCATTACATAGCGCTAATGGAGCGCTATGTAATGTGTAAAGGAGAAGGCAGAAAGGGTTAAAAATCCTTTCTGCCTTCTCCTCGGGGGTCATTGATGAGGACCAGTGCAGGAGAGTCTATCTGCACCCGATGTGTCTGACGATCCGGTGCAACGTAATATCCAGACGTAGTGACAGCAGCACAGATCCAGGTGCTGCTCGTGACTGTGCAGCCTCAAAGCCTCCCCTTGAGAGGGTATTTTTCCCATTTTTGTGCTGTTGGTTCTTCATTTCTATGACGATCCGGTGCAGATGCACTCCTGCACTGCAGTGTCGGGCCTGTCCTGACATCGGAGCTGTGGAGGGAAATGATGATGTCGGGGCAGGCCCGGCATTGGATTGGAAAGGGTTAATGTATATAACTCCCTTTTTTCTCACATTGGTGAGCTGCGTCCACCCAGTAAGTATAACAAAATATGTCACAGCTCACTCATCAGTGCTTAGCAAGTACTAAACAACCAGCTTAGGCCCATGGGTAGTGACACACAAGTCCTGGAAAGCTTCTTTTCTCATTTTTCTTTTTTCCTTTTATCTAACCTGTTGCAAAGACAGTTCTTTTTCTGCCTTGATCATGCATTCTTGTATCTGAATTCTGAGCTTCTACGGAGAAGGTGAGTAGTTAGGATGATGTTGATATTCAGAAGGTTTCAGTGGTGCTTGCTGGTGACCTTTGTGAAGTATGACATGTCACACTTGATGGACTAATCGATCCACTGGTCCGTTTCTCCCTTTTGTTGCTTGCGGGGGTTCGAGCCGAAGTATCATCTCATCGCATCGTGGCGTTTCCTCAGATGTTGTTAAATCCATGCCTTTGTTTACCACTCTTACAGAAAAGTCCTCAAGTAGTAGTACTTCATGGCTTCTAACATGCATTGGATGGCTTCTGGTTCTGGAAGCTCTCATCGGGGCTGTTTTGATATTGAAGTCCAAGAAGGCCATAATTATTTGACGTGGTCTTTGCAGCCCCTCTAACAGTTGGTGGCTCCAGACCTACATGATGAACCCTTTCTATTGTGCAGTAGTAGTCGAGGCCCGGTGTCTCTGGAAGTTCTTTTTCACAGATTTGAAAAAAGTCCACTTGGCGGATTGCTTCAGGCAGTCGCACTAATCTCAGATTGTTGGGCCTTGATCGGTTGTCCGGATCATCGATTTTGTCCACCATGCTCTGGATATTGATGGATTATTCCCGAATCGTTTGTTTTAGATTTCCCATCTCTCTTTGCTGTTGTATCGATTGCTCCAGTTCATCGCCTTGTTTGGACTTAGACGCTAGTTCAGCTTGAATATGAGTGAGAGGGGTTTGCAAGGCCTGTTCTAAGGTTTTTTGTATGCCAGGCATTATACACGATGCCAATTCTGATGCAATTTGACAGAAATCTAGAGAAAAGTTTGGGGTTTGCTAATCTGCTGCCTGGTGTTCTGTTTGTTTGCATAGGTCGGCTGTCTGTTTCTCCTGGGCCATTCCTGGGTATCAGGCGCCGTTAGTGTGAATGACATATTAGTAGAGATGAGCGAGCACCCAAATGCTCAGGTCCGCGTTATTCGAGTCGAGCTTTTCGTAAAATTCGAGAGCTCTACTCGAGTAACGAACCCCATTGACTACAATGGGAGACTTGAGCATTTTTGTATGTGGGACGCCGGGTGCCGAGCTTTTTTTGGGGGTTTTTTTCTTGGTTCGTCTCCGTCTATCTCTCTCCCCCTCCCCTTCCCTCTCCGCCTCCCTGTCCTGCTCCCTCTCCCTCCCCCTTCCCCTTCCCGCCAGACCAAAATTTTTCAAATGACGCGTGCTGCGTCACAGCATGGAGGCGGCAAAACAGGCACGTCACAACGGGGAGGAGCCAAAAGCTGGGGCGGGGTCGAAAGCAATTTGATGCTCGTTCGAATAACGAGCACCATAGAGTACGCTAATACTCGACCGAGCATCAAGCTCGCCAGAGTATGTTCACTCAACTCTACATATTAGACATGTTCTCGGTGTTTGGGTCTATCGTTTTGGTTGCAGTTTGCTTCTGGCCACTCCCTAGTAAGTATCGTTCCATACAAGTTTTTGTTAGGTTTAATCATCATATATAGTCAGACAGTGAGAGGAGACTTGCAGTCAAATTTTGTTTTGCTTTTCGACCCCTTAACTTCATCCTTCTTGTCTTGAATATCTTTTTTCTTTAGGCGTCTGCCAATTTGCTTGTGAATCAATACCCTGCAGACTATTGGTCTTCTCTGTGCGGCTGGTGTTACCATGTCCTACTTCCCTCAAACGTGTTCCTCAACTGTAATCAGGGCCACAATTGGAGCCACTGTCTCCTATTTATTGCGGGGTTAGCAGTATTGTTTGAGCTCAGTTTTCCCTACTGTGATTTGTGCTGCATTATGTGGCCAGATATATATTTTTGTCTTATTATTTAGATTTTTTTTATTGCAAATATGGCAAAAGGGATTTAAATGCCGCTGTCAGAGCTGTTGCCGCTGGGTGTTGGCTGTAAGAAACAGCCGCTGCCCGCGATGCATGAAGGGAGATCACCCCCCGATCTCCCTTCATACATAGACCGCTGATACAGGATGTCAAAAGGTGTATTCAGGGTCACTAAGGGGTTAAGGAAAAAATAGAAATAGTTTTATTTTAAAATATAAAACTTTCAGCCATGTTTTCACTTTAGAAATGTTCCCTACATGAATTATAGGATTCAAATATTCTGTCTCAAAAATAAAATTAGCAATGGTCAGTAAAAGTGGACCTTGATCATTCTTTCCCCCGAGGCCTTCATCTAATGTCTCTGGTCAGCGGTAATCCTGCCATCTCCACCGGCCTCATCACACAAGTAGAAGACATCTAATAAGACTGAAGACAAGAGCTTCACAGCCTTCTACAGATCAGAGGGACATCTCCATCTACCTGATGGTCCTGTGGAAGAAGAGGACGGGGACATCTCTCTGGTGAGCTTCTCTTACTGGATGGAACTGCAGGAAACATAAAGAGACACTGAAGTCATTCGTCACATACAGATAATAAGACATGATTACCGGATTCTTCTGACCATAAGACATATCATTACAAGCATTCATCTTCCTGAAGTCTCCCTGCACCTTATAATCTGATGGTCTCCCCCTTCCCTGTCCCACGTAGAGCCAAGCACATAGAGGGGAGGTAGATTCTCCTCAGTATATACACATAGAAGGGAGGTAGATTCTCCTCAGTATATACACATAGAGGTGAGGTAGATTCTCCTCAGTATATACACATAGAGGTGAGGTAGATTCTCCTCAGTATATACACATAGAGGTGAGGTAGATTCTCCTCAGTATATACACATAGAGGTGAGGTAGATTCTCCTCAGTATATACATAGAGAGGTGAGGTAGATTCTCCTCAGTATATACACATAGAGGTGAAGTAGATTCTCCTCAGTAAATACACATAGAGGTGAGGTAGATTCTCCTCAGTATATACACATAGAGGTGAGGTAGATTCTCCTCAGTATATACACATAGAGATGAGGAAGATTCTCCTCAGTATATACACATAGAGGTGAGGTAGATTCTCCTCAGTATATACACACAGAGGTGAAATAGATTCTCCTCAGTATATACACATAGAGGGGAGGTAGATTCTCCTCAGTATATACACATAGAGGGGAGGTAGATTCTCCTCAGTATATACACATAGAGGGGAGGTAGATTCTCCTCAGTATATACACATAGAGGGGAGGTAGATTCTCCTCAGTATATACACATAGAGGTGAAGTAGATTCTCCTCAGTAAATACACATAGAGGTGAGGTAGATTCTCCTCAGTATATACACATAGAGGTGAGGTAGATTCTCCTCAGTATATACACATAGAGGTGAGGTAGATTCTCCTCAGTATATACACATAGAGGTGAGGTAGATTCTCCTCAGTATATACACATAGAGGTGAGGTAGATTCTCCTCAGTATATACACACAGAGGTGAAATAGATTCTCCTCAGTATATACACATAGAGGGGAGGTAGATTCTCCTCAGTATATACACAAAGAGGGGAGGTAGATTCTCCTCAGTATATACACATAGAGGGGAGGTAGATTCTCCTCAGTATATACACATAGAGGTGAGGTAGATTCTCCTCAGTATATACACATAGAGGTGAGGTAGATTCTCCTCAGTATATACACATAATGGTGAGGTAGATTCTCCCCACTATATACACATAGAAGGGAGGTAGATTTTCCTCAGTATATACACATAGAGGTGAAGTAGATTCTCCTCAGTATATACACATAGAGGTGAGGTAGATTCTCTTCAGTATATACACATAGAGGGGAGGTAGATTCTCCTCAGTATATACACATAGAGCTGAGGTAGATTCTCCTCAGTATATACACATAGAGGGGAGGTAGATTCTCCTCAGTATATACACACAGAGGTGAAGTAGATTCTCCTCAGTATATACACAATGGTAAGGTAGATTCTCCTCAGTAAATACACATAGAGGGGATGTAGATTCTCCTCAGTAAATATACATAGAGGGGATGTAGATTCTCCTCAGTAAATACACATAGAGGGGATGTAGATTCTCCTCAGTATATACACATAGAGGTGAGGTAGATTCTCCTCAGTATATACACATAGAGGTGAGGTAGATTCTCCTCAGTATATACACATAGAGGTGAGGTAGATTCTCCTCAGTATATACACATAGAGGTGAGGTAGATTCTCCTCAGTATATACACATAGAGGGGAGGTAGATTCTCTCCACTATATACACATAGAAGGGAGGTAGATTTTCCTCAGTATATACACATAGAGGTGAGGTAGATTCTCCTCAGTATAAACACATAGAGGTAAGGTAGATTCTCCTCAGTATATACACATAATGGTGAAGTAGATTCTCCTCAGTATATATACACAGAGGTGAGGTAGATTCTCCTCAGTATATACACATAGAGGTGAGGTAGATTCTCCTCAGTATATACACACAGCTGAGGTAGATTCTCCTCCGTATATACACATAGAGGTGAGGTAGATTCTCCTCCGTATATACATATAGAGGTGAGGTAGATTCTCCTCAGTATATACACACAGCTGAGGTAGATTCTCCTCCGTATATACACATAGAGGTGAGGTAGATTCTCCTCCGTCTATACACATAGAGGTGAGGTAGATTCTCCTCAGTATATACACATAGAGGTGAGGGAGATTCTCCTCAGTATATACACACAGAGGTGAAGTAGATTCTCCTCAGTATATACACAATGGTAAGGTAGATTCTCCTCAGTAAATACACATAGAGGGGATGTAGATTCTCCTCAGTAAATACACATAGAGGGAATGTAGATTCTCCTCAGTAAATACACATAGAGGGGATGTAGATTCTCCTCAGTATATACACATAGAGGTGAGGTAGATTCTCCTCAGTATATGCACATAGAGGTGAGGTAGATTCTCCTCAGTATATACACATAGAGGGGAGGTAGATTCTCTCCACTATATACACATAGAAGGGAGGTAGATTTTCCTCAGTATATACACATAGAGGTGAGGTAGATTCTCCTCAGTATAAACACATAGAGGTAAGGTAGATTCTCCTCAGTATATACACATAATGGTGAAGTAGATTCTCCTCAGTATATATACACAGAGGTGAGGTAGATTCTCCTCAGTATATACACATAGAGGTGAGGTAGATTCTCCTCAGTATATACACACAGCTGAGGTAGATTCTCCTCCGTATATACACATAGAGGTGAGGTAGATTCTCCTCCGTATATACATATAGAGGTGAGGTAGATTCTCCTCAGTATATACACACAGCTGAGGTAGATTCTCCTCCGTATATACACATAGAGGTGAGGTAGATTCTCCTCCGTCTATACACATAGAGGTGAGGTAGATTCTCCTCAGTATATACACATAGAGGTGAGGGAGATTCTCCTCAGTATATACACACAGAGGTGAGGTAGATTCTCCTCAATATATACACACAGAGGTGAGGTAGATTCTCCTAAATATATACACACAGAGGTGAGGTAGATTCTCCTCAGTATATACACATAGAGGTGAGGCAGATTCTCCTCAGTATATACACAGAGAGGTGAGGTAGATTCTCCTCAGTATATACACATAGAGGTGAGGTAGATTCTCCTCAGCATATACACATAGAGGTAAGGTAGATTCTCCTCAGTATATACACACAGCTGAGGGAGATTCTCCTCAGTATATACACATAGAGGTGAGGTAGATTCTCCTCAGTATATACACAGAGGTGAGGTAGATTCTCCTCAGTATATACACATAGAGGTGAGGTAGATTCTCCTCAGTATATACACATAGAGGTGAGGTAGATTCTCCTCAGTATATACACATAGAGGTGAGGTAGATTCTCCTCAGTATATACACATAGAGGTGAGGTAGATTCTCCTCAGTATATACACACAGAGGTGAAATAGATTCTCCTCAGTATATACACAGTGGTAAGGTAGATTCTGCTCAGAATACACGTAGAGGGGATGTAGATTCTCCTCAGTATATACACATAGAGGTGAAGTAGATTCTCCTCAGTAAATACACATAGAGGTGAGGTAGATTCTCCTCAGTATATACACAGAGCTGAGGTAGATTCTCCTCAGTATATACACATAGAGGTGAGGTAGATTCTCCTCAGTATATACACACAGAGGTGAAGTAGATTCTCCTCAGTATATACACACAGCTGAGGTAGATTCTCCTCCGTATATACACATAGAGGTGAGGTAGATTCTCCTCCGTATATACATATAGAGGTGAGGTAGATTCTCCTCAGTATATACACACAGCTGAGGTAGATTCTCCTCAGTATATACACATAGAGGTGAGGTAGATTCTCCTCAGTATATACACACAGAGGTGAAGTAGATTCTCCTCAGTATATACACATAGAGGGGAGGTAGATTCTCCTCAGTATATACACATAGAGGGGAGGTAGATTCTCCTCAGTATATACACAAAGAGGGGAGGTAGATTCTCCTCAGTATATACACAAAGAGGGGAGGTAGATTCTCCTCAGTATATACACATAGAGGTGAGGTAGATTCTCCTCAGTATATACACATAGAGGTGAGGTAGATTCTCCTCAGTATATACACATAGAGGTGAGGTAGATTCTCCTCAGTATATACACATAAAGGGGAGGTAGATTCTCCTCAGTATATACACATAGAGGGGAGGTAGATTCTCCTCAGTATATACACATAGAAGGGAGGTAGATTCTCCTCAGTTTATACACATAGAGGTGAGGTAGATTCTCCTCAGTATATACACATAATGGTGAGGTAGATTCTCTCCACTATATACACATAGAAGGGAGGTAGATTTTCCTCAGTATATACACATAGAGGTGAAGTAGATTCTCCTCAGTATATACACATAGAGGGGAGGTAGATTCTCCTCAGTATATACACATAGAGGTGAGGTAGATTCTACTCAGTATATAAACATAGAGGTGAAGTAGATTCTCCTCAGTATATACACATAGAGGTGAGGTAGATTCTCCTCAGTATATACACATAGAGGTGAGGTAGATTCTCCTCAGTATATACACATAGAGGGGAGGTAGATTCTCCTCAGTATATACACATAGAGGTGAGGTAGATTCTCCTCAGTATATACACATAGAGGGGAGGTAGATTCTCCTCAGTATATACACACAGAGGTGAAGTAGATTCTCCTCAGTATATACACAGTGGTAAGGTAGATTATCTTCAGTAAATACACATAGAGGGGATGTAGATTCTCCTCAGTATATACACATAGAGGTGAGGGAGATTCTCCTCAGTATATACACATAGAGGTGTGGTAGATTCTCCTCAGTATATACACATAGAGGTGAGGTAGATTCTCCTTAGTATATACACACAGAGGGGAGGTAGATTTTCCTCAGTATATACACATAGAGGTGAGGTAGATTCTCCTCAGTATATACACATAATGGTGAAGTAGATTCTCCTCAGTATATACACATAATGGTGAAGTAGATTCTCCTCAGTATATACACATAGAGGTGAAGTAGATTCTCCTCAGTATATACACGTAGAGGTGAGGTAGATTCTCCTCCGTATATACACATAGAGGTGAGGTAGATTCTCCTCCGTATATACATATAGAGGTGAGGTAGATTCTCCTCAGTATATACACAGAGAGGTGAGGTAGATTCTCCTCAGTATATACACATAGAGGTGAGGTAGATTCTCCTCAGCATATACACATAGAGGTAAGGTAGATTCTCCTCAGTATATACACACAGCTGAGGGAGATTCTCCTCAGTATATACACATAGAGGTGAGGTAGATTCTCCTCAGTATATACACAGAGGTGAGGTAGATTCTCCTCAGTATATACACATAGAGGTGAGGTAGATTCTCCTCAGTATATACACATAGAGGTGAGGTAGATTCTCCTCAGTATATACACATAGAGGTGAGGTAGATTCTCCTCAGTATATACACATAGAGGTGAGGTAGATTCTCCTCAGTATATACACACAGAGGTGAAATAGATTCTCCTCAGTATATACACAGTGGTAAGGTAGATTCTGCTCAGAATACACGTAGAGGGGATGTAGATTCTCCTCAGTATATACACATAGAGGTGAAGTAGATTCTCCTCAGTAAATACACATAGAGGTGAGGTAGATTCTCCTCAGTATATACACAGAGCTGAGGTAGATTCTCCTCAGTATATACACATAGAGGTGAGGTAGATTCTCCTCAGTATATACACACAGAGGTGAAGTAGATTCTCCTCAGTATATACACATAGAGGGGAGGTAGATTCTCCTCAGTATATACACATAGAGGGGAGGTAGATTCTCCTCAGTATATACACAAAGAGGGGAGGTAGATTCTCCTCAGTATATACACAAAGAGGGGAGGTAGATTCTCCTCAGTATATACACATAGAGGTGAGGTAGATTCTCCTCAGTATATACACATAGAGGTGAGGTAGATTCTCCTCAGTATATACACATAGAGGTGAGGTAGATTCTCCTCAGTATATACACATAAAGGGGAGGTAGATTCTCCTCAGTATATACACATAGAGGGGAGGTAGATTCTCCTCAGTATATACACATAGAAGGGAGGTAGATTCTCCTCAGTTTATACACATAGAGGTGAGGTAGATTCTCCTCAGTATATACACATAATGGTGAGGTAGATTCTCTCCACTATATACACATAGAAGGGAGGTAGATTTTCCTCAGTATATACACATAGAGGTGAAGTAGATTCTCCTCAGTATATACACATAGAGGGGAGGTAGATTCTCCTCAGTATATACACATAGAGGTGAGGTAGATTCTACTCAGTATATAAACATAGAGGTGAAGTAGATTCTCCTCAGTATATACACATAGAGGTGAGGTAGATTCTCCTCAGTATATACACATAGAGGTGAGGTAGATTCTCCTCAGTATATACACATAGAGGGGAGGTAGATTCTCCTCAGTATATACACATAGAGGTGAGGTAGATTCTCCTCAGTATATACACATAGAGGGGAGGTAGATTCTCCTCAGTATATACACACAGAGGTGAAGTAGATTCTCCTCAGTATATACACAGTGGTAAGGTAGATTATCTTCAGTAAATACACATAGAGGGGATGTAGATTCTCCTCAGTATATACACATAGAGGTGAGGGAGATTCTCCTCAGTATATACACATAGAGGTGTGGTAGATTCTCCTCAGTATATACACATAGAGGTGAGGTAGATTCTCCTTAGTATATACACACAGAGGGGAGGTAGATTTTCCTCAGTATATACACATAGAGGTGAGGTAGATTCTCCTCAGTATATACACATAATGGTGAAGTAGATTCTCCTCAGTATATACACATAATAGTGAAGTAGATTCTCCTCAGTATATACACATAGAGGTGAAGTAGATTCTCCTCAGTATATACACGTAGAGGTGAGGTAGATTCTCCTCAGTATATACACACAGCTGAGGTAGATTCTCCTCCGTATATACACATAGAGGTGAGGTAGATTCTCCTCCGTATATACATATAGAGGTGAGGTAGATTCTCCTCAGTATATACACATAGAAGTGAGGGAGATTCTCCTCAGTATATACACACAGAGGTGAGGTAGATTCTACTCAATAAATACACACAGAGGTGAGGTAGATTCTCCTCAGTATATACACATAGAGGTGAGGAAGATTCTCCTCAGTATATACACAGAGAGGTGAGGTAGATTCTCCTCAGTATATACACAGAGAGGTGAGGTAGATTCTCTTCAGTATATACGCATAGAGGTGAGGTAGATTCTCCTCAGTATATACACACAGCTGAGGAAGATTCTCCTCAGTATATACGCATAGTGGTGAGGTAGATTCTCCTCAGTATATACACATAGTGGTGAGGTAGATTCTCCTCAGTATATACACATAGAGGTGAGGTAGATTCTCCTCAGTATGTACACATAGTGGTGAGGTAGATTCTCCTCAGTATATACACATAGTGGTGAGGTAGATTCTGCTCAGTATATACACATAGAGGTGAGGTAGATTTTCCTCAGTATATACACACAGAGGTGAGGTAGATTCTCCTCAGTATATACACACAGAGGTGAGGTAGATTCTCCTCAGTATATACACATAGTGGTGAAGTAGATTCTCCTAAGTATATACACATAGAGGTGAGGTTGATTCTCCTCAGTATATACACACAGAGGTGAGGTAGATTCTCCTCAGTATATACACATAGTGGTGAGGTAGATTCTCCTCAGTTTATGCACATAGAGGGGAGGTAGATTCTCCTCAGTATATATACATAGAGGGGAGGTTGATCCTCCTCAGTATATACACATAGTGGTGAGGTAGATTCTCCTCAGTATATACGCATAGAGGTGAGGTAGATTCTCCTCAGTATATACACACAGAGGTGAGGTAGATTCTCCTCAGTATATACACACAGAGGTGAGGTAGATTCTCCTCAGTATATACACATAGTGGTGAGGTAGATTCTCCTCAGTATATACACATAGTGGTGAGGTAGATTCTCCTCAGTATATACACACAGAGGTGAGGTAGATTCTCCTCACTATATACACATAGAGGTGAGGTAGATTCTCCTCAATATATACACATAGAGGTGAGGTAGATTCTCCTCAATATATACACATAGTGGTGAGGTAGATTCTCCTACGTATATACACAGAGGTGAGGTAGATTCTCCTCCGTATATACACATAGAGGTGAGGTAGATTCTCCTCAGTATATACACATAGAGGTGAGGTAGATTCTCCTCAGTATATACACACAGCTGAGGGAGATTCTCCTCTGTATATACACATAGAGGTGAGGTAGATTCTCCTACGTATATACACATAGAGGTGAGGTAGATTCTCCACAGTATATACACATAGAGGTGAGGTAGATTCTCCTCAGTATATACAGATAGAGGGGAGGTAGATTCTCCTCAGTATATACACATAGAGGTGAGGTAGATTCTCCTCAGTATATACACATAAAGGTGAGGTAGATTCTCCTCAGTATATACAGATAGAGGGGAGGTAGATTTTCCTCACTATATACACATAGAGGGGAGGTGGCTTCTCCTCAGTATATACACATAGAGGGGAGGTAGATTCTCCTCAGTATATACACATAGAGGGGAGGTAGATTCTCCTCAGTATATACACATACAGGTGAGGTAGATTCTCCTCAGTATATACACATAGAGGTGAGGTAGATTCTCCTCAGTATATACACACATAGAGGTGAGGTAGATTCTCCTCAGTATATACACATACAGGTGAGGTAGATTCTCCTCAGTATATACACATAGAGGTGAGGTAGATTCTCCTCAGTATACACACACAGAGGTGAGGTAGATTCTCCTCACTATATACACATAGCGGTGAGGTAGATTCTCCTCAGTATATACACATAGAGGTGAGGTAGATTCTCCGCAGTATATACACATAGAGGTGAGGTGGATTCTCCTCAGTATATACACATAGCGGTGAGGTAGATTCTCCTCAGTATATACACATAGAGGTGAGGTAGATTCTCCTCAGTATATACACATAGAGGTGAGGTAGATTCTCCTCAGTATATACACATAGAGGTGAGGTAGATTCTCCTCAGTATATACACATAGAGGTGAGGTAGATTCTCCTCAGTATATACACATAGAGGTGAGGTAGATTCTCCTCCGTATATATACACATAGAGGTGAGGTAGATTCTCCTCCGTATAAAGATCATTTCTCTAGGCTTAATGGTTTCTGAGAAAATAACTATCATATATTGCGGAGTTTCATACAGTTTTTCACGCTTAGAATTGAATCAAGTTGCAACCCCTTTACTTTTTCTATTTAGGACCTATATAATGGTCATTCCAAATTTCAAGTTTGTACAACATCGGGAAGTTAGAGAATTGGTGGCGCGTCAGTGAGTCAGTAAGGGTTTTCGCCTTCATATATATATAGAAGACATCAGGCCTCTCCCTTCTTTCCTTCAGTCTATGCAGATTAATTTCTTTAACTCTGAGAGGAGACTTGTCTAAGTTCTACCATCTGTGGACAACCCCCCCCCCCCTAACATAACAAACTGTCATACACTCACTTATACACGCTCCAGCTGTGTTCCTCAGCGATACTCATTTCCTGCTCCGGTCAGTTTACAGCTGCAGTCCCGCCCAGTTTGTGGGAGGTCCCTGGGACTACAGCCAATAAGAGCTCAGAGATTCACCACTCTGATATCTATCTGCTAATCAACTGTGTATCTACTGTACGATCAAAGAAATAAGTCTCATGCTCAATAACTTATCTATGAGGTCTTCATGTGAAATCCAGACAGGTGATAACAACGACATCCCTTTAAGGCTAATCTCACACGGGTGAGTGCGACATCCGACCATCAATCACGGCCATGAATCTTGCAGTTACCAACATGCGATTTTGCAGAGGATGCAGGGCGTTTCTGGAACAAAACTGCCCTGCATCACTTCAGTGAATTAGCGATATTCTGCCGGAGGTGGTATCCGCGGTAGAGGATCGCAGAGTTTCTCCTATTGTTTTCAAAGTGAGACCTAACGTGCTGCGATGCTGCCGCCAGCCCCATGGGAAACAATGGACACGCGATGTGAGAGTACACAGCAAGATAGAACATACAGCGATTTGTACACACATTGCGAGGCAGGAAAAATATTGCTCATGTGCATAACTCCATTCCAAAGAACAGCTATAATCCTGCCAAACACATCCATTACCTGGTGATGTGAGCGGCTGGCGGGTCTCCATCATGGCCTCCTTGTACAGATCCTTGTGTCCTTCTAAATACTCCCACTCCTCCATGGAGAAATAGACAGCGACATCCTGACACCTTATAGGAACCTGACAACACAATATACAGTCAACACCCAGAAGCCTCCAGTGCTGTTACTGTATAATGTCCCAGCATTCCCTGCAGCATCACCTCTCCAGTCAGCAGCTCAATCATCTTGTTGGTGAGTTCTAGAATCTTCTGTACATTGATGTCCTCATGTATCAGGGGGTGAGGTGGGAGCCCTGTGGTTGGGCTGAGGGGTCTTCCCCATCGATCACACACAGGGGCCCAACAGCCATCACTAGAGGTCTTCCTCACTACTGTGTAATCCTGTGTATGGGGAGACATTAATAAATATCACTAGACATTTCCAGAGTCCATCACCTCCCCAGTGACATCATCTGTTACTACCATAGATGAGAATGATGTAATGTGACATCATCAGAATCTCTCCCCCCCTCCAGTGACATCATCCGTTATTACCATAGATAAGAATGATATAATGTGACATCATCAGAATCTCTCACCTCCCCAGTCAGCTGGAAGAGTATCTCTAGGGTGAGGTTGAATACACTCTCCGCCATCTTGTTTCTGTCCTTCTCCATCTCTGATGAATGAATCCTGTAGGGACCTGAATGGAAACAATATGAACCAATGTAAAAACCACAAAAAAATAAATTTGCAGGCGATAATAAGGAGAAAACATCTAAACATGTTTTTCCATTAGTTAAAATTCCTTCCCAACCCCTGTGTCCTTCCTGGTTGCTGCTGACCGGGACATGTGACTGCTGCATCCAATCACTGGTTATTACGGTTCACTGCTGTAGCCAGTTATTGGCTGTAGCAGTCACATGTCCCGGTCAGCAGCAACCAGGAAGGACACGGGGGTTGTGAAGCAAATCATTCGAAAACGCCTTTTAAGAGATATTAAAGAGATCCTGTTTTGGGATTTTTATGAAGCCCGAACTACAGGCAACACAAAACCCTGACAGGGATCTCCTCACCCGGATCAGTTGGACTGATAGCCGACCCAGGCAGGGAGACGCCGGCAGCCCCACTGACTCTTCTCCAAGTTCAGAGCACCATTTAATGCATGGAGAAACATTACAGATAGTCCCCGACTTGCGAACATTCGAGTTACGAGTTTTGCTAGTTGCGAACTATCTGTCCTGCACAGTATGATGTAATGCTATGGCTCAGTATGATGTCATGCTATGGCATTACATCATACTGTGCAGGGACCGGACAAGCTTCTATCAAGCCTGATAGAAGCCTGTCCGGTCAGATCGCGGTTGCTGGGCAGCTGGGGGCCATCTGAAAGGCCCTAGGGCTGTCTATGCAGAGCGCCTATCAAGCCGTGCGCTTAATGGGCACTCAGCATAGGCAGCCCTGGGGCCTTTCAGGAGCTCCCCGGCTGCCTAGCAACCACACAGCGTCCCGCGATCTCATCGTGGGACGCTGTACGGGCCCCCTGAACGTCGGGTGCAGGCTGTTTCTTACAGCGGGCTCCCGGCGGCAGCAGTTCCGATGAGCCGTGCCCCTCGTCAGAACTGTTAACACTTTAAATACGGCTGTCAGAGCGGTATTTAAAGTGTTAACAGTTCAGACGAGCGGCTCGACGGAACTGCTGCCGCCGGGTGTCTGCTGTAAGAACAGCCGGCACCCGACGTTGTATGGAGCGGGATCCACCCGCGATCCCGCTCCATATAACCATTTGTTCGACTTGCGAACAAATCGACTTGCGAACGGGCTCCTGGAATGGAACCTGTTCGCAAGTCGGGGAGTAACTGTATTAAAAATTAATTTTAGAAGAAGTGTCTAAATATTTGCTGGAATTATTAAAAAAAACATAATTTCGTCACAGATTTTTGAGCTTGTTTTTGCTTACATCACTGTGCAGTAATTGTCCGTTTTTCTCATTCAGTGCGCCGGTGTGAATATGGTGATGTATAATCCCTATAGTTGCTCTTATCTTTAACTGCTCTGAACAAATTACCCATTTTTGGTTCAATTCTTCTCTGTCACCAAATTCTGAACCCCAGAACCTTTTTACATTGCCCTTTGATGGATCTGTGTGAGATGTTTATTGCCGACTGAGCAGGAGTTTGTATTAGTGCCAATAGGACTTCTAGATAATTTTTCATTCCACTTAGGGGCAGACGAGGCGACTACAAATAAGCCATGTTAGCAGTTCCTTTTCTTTTTGTTACTGTGTGGCATAAATAACATGCTGCTTTAACCCTTTTCTTGCTGACCATGAATCTCCCAGAGAGGCACTCTATTAGGTAGTAACATAGGTGGAACATCCTTACTACTAATGGCTGTAGCTAAGGCTGTACTATGGCTGGAGGACCGATTTTATGTGGATTTAAGGCCAATAATGTGGAATCTTGGTCCTGACCGCAATACAGCCTGAGATAGAGGAGAGTGAAGGGGAGATGTACTGACAGCTGTGCAGACCAGCAGCTCTCAGTCTGGTCATTCCTGGGTTACTATAGGCTTTATCTCAGGTTGTGTTGCACATAGAGCATCCATCATGGCCTCGTTTTACATCCAAAAAAGTCTAACAAAATCAGGCTTGACAGTCTTATAAAGCCATTTGCTACACAGCCTGCGGTAGAGAAAGTGTAAATGGTGCCGCCTCCTTTAGCCAGCTTTCAGTTTAATGGCCCTTTTAGAATAAACAATATTGTTCTAATGAGCAAAAGTGAAGAATAATCATTCAGTCTTAATATGATCTAACGACTGAAGGATGAATGAGAAATATCCACTTTTTGCTTGTTGTTCATTTTAGCAAGCATAAAGTTTGTGGCTCATTCACTTATCATTCAGCTTAAACAGCGCTTGTTCAGTCTTTCACTTATTCCTTCGCTCATCTTAAAGTAGCCTTGGTTCAGTGTGGTGAGAAGGGCTGCAGGGGGCCGACAGCTACAGGCAGCAGAGACAGATCAGATCTGCCTGTGTCTCTGTACATCACCCCACGGGAGGGGAACAGGGACTTTTCTTCATGTTATCCCCCCCACCTTTCCCCTCATCAGTCATAATATACTTTCCCTCATACTTGGGGTTTATACTTTTTACATCGCCCAATCTTTAGCAGAAAATATGCCAACCGCTTCTATAGCGAAACCCGTAACACGCTGCCGTCACAGAGATAACAAATATCACTAGCGAGGAATGTCATCCTATACATAAACATCCACAATATACGCGGCCTGGCACATTTGCGTTTTTAATGGTATTTGCTATTCTAGTTCACAATTAAAGGGGTGGAAAATCTTGCCTTAGTTTTAGTGCTTGTGCATGCACAATAGAGCTTTACATGCATCATATTGAGGTTGGATGCCCTCCATGACCACAGCCAGAGTTGTGAACATACTTGCGTCATGGTGAAATCCCATGCATGTGCAATGTATTGTCAGACGCATCATACTGTGGCTGGTCGCGCGATACTATGGGTGACTGGTGCATGTGCGTTATGTACATAGAATGCCGGCAGCCTGCGAGGACATGGAGAAGGCTATCCGAAACATGGACCCTTCAGCTGTACTGGTGATTATGTATGTATGTATGTATGTTCAGCTGGAGGTAGTTCACTGTTTGATGTGAGGGGGGGACTCTCTTTTGTGATTGGTGTTTTCTTTGTCAATTGTATTTAGTGACATAATGTTGGTGGCATATCAGGCCTGAGAAAGACCTAAAGGTCGAAACGTTGCCTGTTTTATCTTAAAACAAGGAATGATAAATTAGTGACATCAGATAGTGGTGACAGTAGTGACATAATAGTGACCGGTGACATCAGATAGTGGTGACAGTAGTGACAGGTGACATCAGATAGTGGTGACAGTAGTGACTGAATAGTGACCGGTGACATCAGATAGTGGTGACAGTAGTAACAGAATAGTGACCGGTGACATCAGATAGTGGTGACAGTAGTGACAGAATAGTGACCGGTGACATCAGATAGTGGTGACAGTAGTGACAGAATAGTGACCGGTGACATCAGATAGTGGTGACAGTAGTGACAGAATAGTGACCGGTGACATCACATAGTGGTGACAGTAGTGACAGAATAGTGACCGGTGACATCAGATAGTGGTGGCAGTAGTGACAGAATAGTGACCGGTAACATCAGATAATGGTGACGGTAGTGACAGGTGACATCAGATAGTGGTGACAGTAGTGACAGAATAGTGACAGGTGACATCAGATAGTGATGACAGTAGTGACAGGTGACATCAGATAGTGGTGACAGTAGTGACAGAATAGTGACCGGTAACATCAGATAATGGTGACGGTAGTGACAGGTGACATCAGATAGTGGTGACAGTAGTGACAGAATAGTGACAGGTGACATCAGATAGTGATGACAGTAGTGACAGGTGACATCAGATAGTGGTGACAGTAGTGACAGAATAGTGACCGGTGACATCAGATAATGGTGACAGTAGTGACATAATAGTGACCGGTGATATCAGATAGTGGTGACAGTAGTGACAGAATAGTGACCGGTGACATCAGATAGCGGTGACAGTAGTGACATAATAGTGACCGGTGACATCAGATAGTGGTGACAGTAGTGACATAATAGTGACCGGTGACATCAGATAGTGGTGACAGTAGTGACATAATAGTGACTGGTGACATCAGATAGTGGTGACAGTAGTGACATAATAGTGACCGGTGATATCAGATAGCGGTGACAGTAGTGACAGAATAGTGAGCGGTGACATCAGATAGTGGTGACAGTAGTGACATAATAGTGACCGGTGACATCCGATAGTGGTGACAGTAGTGACATAATAGTGACAGGTGACATCAGATAGTGGTGACAGTAGTGACATAATAGTGACCGGTGACATCCGATAGTGGTGACAGTAGTGACAGAATAGTGACCGGTGACATCAGATAGTGGTGACAGTAGTGACAGAATAGTGACCGGTGACATCAGATAGTGGTGGCAGTAGTGACATAATAGTGACAGGTGACATCAGATAGTGGTGACAGTAGTGACAGAATAGTGACCGGTGACATCAGATAGTGGTGACAGTAGTGACAGGTGACATCAGATAGTGGTGACAGTAGTGACTGAATAGTGACCGGTGACATCAGATAGTGGTGACAGTAGTGACTGAATAGTGACCGGTGACATCAGATAGTGGTGACAGTAGTGACAGAATAGTGACCGGTGACATCAGATAGTGGTGACAGTAGTGACAGAATAGTGACCGGTGACATCAGATAGTGGTGACAGTAGTGACAGAATAGTGACCGGTGACATCAGATAGTGGTGGCAGTAGTGACAGAATAGTGACCGGTGACATCACATAGTGGTGACAGTAGTGACAGAATAGTGACCGGTGACATCACATAGTGGTGACAGTAGTGACAGAATAGTGACCGGTGACATCACATAGTGGTGACAGTAGTGACAGAATAGTGACCGGTAACATCAGATAGTGGTGACAGTAGTGACAGAATAGTGACCGGTAACATCAGATAATGGTGACGGTAGTGACAGAATAGTGACAGGTGACATCAGATAGTGGTGACAGTAGTGACAGAATAGTGACAGGTGACATCAGATAGTGATGACAGTAGTGACAGATGACATCAGATAGTGGTGACAGTAGTGACAGAATAGTGACCGGTGATATCAGATAGTGGTGACAGTAGTGACAGAATAGTGACCGGTGACATCAGATAATGGTGACAGTAGTGACATAATAGTGACCGGTGATATCAGATAGTGGTGACAGTAGTGACAGAATAGTGACCGGTGACATCAGATAGCGGTGACAGTAGTGACATAATAGTGACAGGTGACATCAGATAGTGGTGACAGTAGTGACATAATAGTGACCGGTGACATCAGATAATGGTGACAGTAGTGACATAATAGTGACCGGTGATATCAGATAGCGGTGACAGTAGTGACAGAATAGTGAGCGGTGACATCAGATAGTGGTGACAGTAGTGACATAATAGTGACCGGTGACATCCGATAGTGGTGACAGTAGTGACATAATAGTGACAGGTGACATCAGATAGTGGTGACAGTAGTGACATAATAGTGACCGGTGACATCCGATAGTGGTGACAGTAGTGACAGAATAGTGACCGGTGACATCAGATAGTGGTGACAGTAGTGACAGAATAGTGACCGGTGACATCAGATAGTGGTGGCAGTAGTGACAGAATAGTGACCGGTGACATCACATAGTGGTGACAGTAGTGACAGAATAGTGACCGGTGACATCACATAGTGGTGACAGTAGTGACAGAATAGTGACCGGTGACATCACATAGTGGTGACAGTAGTGACAGAATAGTGACCGGTAACATCAGATAGTGGTGACAGTAGTGACAGAATAGTGACCGGTGACATCAGATAGTGGTGACAGTAGTGACAGAATAGTGACAGGTGACATCAGATAGTGATGACAGTAGTGACAGGTGACATCAGATAGTGGTGACAGTAGTGACAGAATAGTGACCGGTGACATCAGATAGTGGTGGCAGTAGTGACAGAATAGTGACCGGTGACATCACATAGTGGTGACAGTAGTGACAGAATAGTGACCGGTGACATCACATAGTGGTGACAGTAGTGACAGAATAGTGACCGGTGACATCACATAGTGGTGACAGTAGTGACAGAATAGTGACCGGTAACATCAGATAGTGGTGACAGTAGTGACAGAATAGTGACCGGTGACATCAGATAGTGGTGACAGTAGTGACAGAATAGTGACCGGTAACATCAGATAATGGAGACAGTAGTGACAGAATAGTGACCGGTGATATCAGATAGTGGTGACAGTAGTGACAGAATAGTGACCGGTGACATCAGATAATGGTGACGGTAGTGACAGAATAGTGACAGGTGATATCAGATAGTGGTGACAGTAGTGACAGAATAGTGACCGGTGACATCAGATAGCGGTGACAGTAGTGACATAATAGTGACCGGTGACATCAGATAGTGGTGAAAGTAGTGACATAATAGTGACCGGTGACATCAGATAATGGTGACAGTAGTGACATAATAGTGACCGGTGATATCAGATAGCGGTGACAGTAGTGACAGAATAGTGAGCGGTGACATCAGATAGTGGTGACAGTAGTGACATAATAGTGACCGGTGACATCAGATAGTGGTGACAGTAGTGACATAATAGTGACCGGTGACATCAGATAGTGGTGACTGTAGTGACATAATAGTGACCGGTGACATCAGATAGTGGTGACGGTAGTGACAGAATAGTGACCGGTGACATCAGATAGTGGTGACAGTAGTGACATAATAGTGACCGGTGACATCAGATAGTGGTGACAGTAGTGACAGAATAGTGACCGGTGACATCACATAGTGGTGACAGTAGTGACAGAATAGTGACCGGTAACATCAGATAGTGGTGACAGTAGTGACAGAATAGTGACCGGTGACATCACATAGTGGTGACAGTAGTGACAGAATAGTGACCGGTAACATCAGATAGTGGTGACAGTAGTGACAGAATAGTGACCGGTGACATCAGATAGTGGTGACAGTAGTGACAGAATAGTGACAGGTGACATCAGATAGTGATGACAGTAGTGACAGGTGACATCAGATAGTGGTGACAGTAGTGACAGAATAGTGACCGGTGACATCAGATAGTGGTGGCAGTAGTGACAGAATAGTGACCGGTGACATCACATAGTGGTGACAGTAGTGACAGAATAGTGACCGGTGACATCACATAGTGGTGACAGTAGTGACAGAATAGTGACCGGTGACATCACATAGTGGTGACAGTAGTGACAGAATAGTGACCGGTAACATCAGATAGTGGTGACAGTAGTGACAGAATAGTGACCGGTAACATCAGATAATGGAGACAGTAGTGACAGAATAGTGACCGGTGATATCAGATAGTGGTGACAGTAGTGACAGAATAGTGACCGGTGACATCAGATAATGGTGACGGTAGTGACAGAATAGTGACAGGTGATATCAGATAGTGGTGACAGTAGTGACAGAATAGTGACCGGTGACATCAGATAGCGGTGACAGTAGTGACATAATAGTGACCGGTGACATCAGATAGTGGTGAAAGTAGTGACATAATAGTGACCGGTGACATCAGATAATGGTGACAGTAGTGACATAATAGTGACCGGTGATATCAGATAGCGGTGACAGTAGTGACAGAATAGTGAGCGGTGACATCAGATAGTGGTGACAGTAGTGACATAATAGTGACCGGTGACATCAGATAGTGGTGACAGTAGTGACATAATAGTGACCGGTGACATCAGATAGTGGTGACTGTAGTGACATAATAGTGACCGGTGACATCAGATAGTGGTGACGGTAGTGACAGAATAGTGACCGGTGACATCAGATAGTGGTGACAGTAGTGACATAATAGTGACCGGTGACATCAGATAGTGGTGACAGTAGTGACAGAATAGTGACCGGTGACATCACATAGTGGTGACAGTAGTGACAGAATAGTGACCGGTAACATCAGATAGTGGTGACAGTAGTGACAGAATAGTGACCGGTGACATCAGATAGTGGTGACAGTAGTGACAGAATAGTGACAGGTGACATCAGATAGTGATGACAGTAGTGACAGGTGACATCAGATAGTGGTGACAGTAGTGACAGAATAGTGACCGGTGACATCAGATAGTGGTGGCAGTAGTGACAGAATAGTGACCGGTGACATCACATAGTGGTGACAGTAGTGACAGAATAGTGACCGGTGACATCCGATAGTGGTGACAGTAGTGACATAATAGTGACAGGTGACATCAGATAGTGGTGACAGTAGTGACATAATAGTGACCGGTGACATCCGATAGTGGTGACAGTAGTGACAGAATAGTGACCGGTGACATCAGATAGTGGTGACAGTAGTGACATAATAGTGACCGGTGACATCAGATAGTGGTGACAGTAGTGACAGAATAGTGACCGGTGACATCAGCTAGTGGTGATAGTAGTGACAGAATAGTGACCGGTGACATCAGATAGTGGTGACGGTAGTGACAGAATAGTGACCGGTGACATCAGATAGTGGTGACAGTAGTGACAGAATAGTGACCGGTGACATCAGATAGTGGTGACGGTAGTGACATAATAGTGACCGGTGACATCAGATAGTGGTGACAGTAGTGACATAATAGTGACCGGTGACATCACACACGTCTTCTATGGTCCTGATGGCGGATAGAGTTATGTCGCTCACCGGCGGATCCTCCGTGTTTCTCTCTACAATTTCTGCGTTCGCTCCGGACGTTCCGCAGGTTTTTCTCCTCTTCTACAACTTCTGACTTGCAGTGTAATAAACAATGGCGCTGCTCTCCATAGACGGCGCCTCCCTGTGTGGGAGACTCACAGCGACCTACAGATGACAACGTGCCGCCTTCTTACTGTCACTGCAGAAAGCCCCTGAGCTGCCGTCTGTTGGAGATCCCTCAGTGGGCCCCTTCCTCACAGCCCCTATAGGACTCAGTGGCCAGTGCAGGGTTACAATGATTAACCCTTAAACTCCTAATTGTCCCCCCTGCTGTGTGAGGAGCATATGTCACCTCTGAGGCAGTGAAAGGGTTACAGCTGGTAACTTCCAGCAACGACTCCCTCCATCCACCAGGGGGCGTCGGCTCCTTCATGATACCCGATCATATGGCCTGCTGATGGCAGAAGGTCTCACAACCCTCCCGTACCTCCACCGGTATAGATGCTGGAATGTAGGGGCTCCTAGGAGGTCTGAGGACAGGAAGTCACATGGTCTGAGGTCACATGACTGGGAGGGGAGGGGCTTACTAATTATGCAGTTTTGTGGAGAGGGAAGAAGAGGCTGCCGGGAGGGCTGTGACTGACATTGCACCTTCTATGATCCCCCTGCGGGCGGCTTCACACGGACGATTTGGAGTGTATAGAATGTACAGGGTAACCACAGACCGCGCTGATATTAATGTGTTCCTTCACATTGCTATTATTTGTACGCCTGTCCACGGCCGCTACAGAATCTACTCCGCCACGGGGGAGCGCTGTAAGGTGTCCGCAATGATCTAACTGATAGGCTCACCCCGGCCTGCCGCCATTTTAACCCCGCTAGCTGTAATGGATTAATAGATTAAACACATTAGTCCCACTGGGTTTAAATGAAAGTCTTGAAAACCTCCATGATTAATTAGGCTTTATTGTTTTTAGTGCAGGAACCAACAAGAGGGAGAGCCATTCTGGACCTAGTACTAACAAACCGGACCAAATAAAGGGGGTGCAGGTTGAGGGGCACTTGGGGAACAGCGACCACAATATAATCAACTTCCAGCTGTCAATCAATAAGAAGCCTTATCAGGGAGCGACAAATAAACTAAACTTCAGTAAAGCAAAATTTGATCAGCTCAGAGCTACTATCGGTAACATTAATTGGGACAACATCCTCAAAAATGCCAGTACGGAGGACAAATGGGAAAAGTTCAAAAGGATCCTAATCACCTCATGTGAGCCCTTTAAAAATAAAAGAATCTCAACTAAAAGGAAACCAATGTGGCTCGACAAGATGGTAAGAGGGGCAATAAACGAAAAAAAGAAAGCGTTCAAACTACTAAAGCAAGAAGGAAGCGAAGAAGCGCTAAAACCGTACAGGGAAAAAACAAAATATGCAAAGATAGGATCAAAATTGCTAAGGAGGAGGCTGAAAGACTGATCGCCAAAGAGAGTAAAAACAACCCAAAACTATTTTTCAACTATATTAACAGCAAAAGGATTTGCAGGGAGAGCACTGACCCTTTAAAAAACAATGCAGGAGAAATCATTGAAGATGATTGAGGAAAGGCAAATCTATTAAATAGTTTCTTTTCAAGCGTATTCACAAGCGAAAAGGAAATGCCACATGAGATGCAGGGGAATAAAATAAACCCCTCGCAAAATATGTCATACCTAACGCAGGAGGAAGTGCGGAACAGGTTAAAGAAGATTAAAATCGATAAGTCGCCAGGCCCAGATGGAATACACCCAAGGGTACTAAGGGAACTAAGTGATGAAATAGCTATACCTAATATTTCTAGACACTATCAAGACCGGTGTTGTACCATTGGATTGGCGCATTGCCAACGTGGTTCCAATTTATAAAAAGGGGACCAAAAGTGAGCCTGGTAACTACAGGCCGGTAAGTCTCACCTCAGTAACGGGAAAAATTTTCGAGGGGATTCTGAGAGACGCCATCGATGAGTACAAGGAGAACAAGGGAATAATTCCTCACCAGCATGGATTCATGAAGGGTCGCTCGTGTCAGACAAATCTGATCAGTTTCTACGATGAAGTAAGCTCTAGGCTGGACCTGGGAGAGTCTATTGATCTCGTATATCTGGACTTCTCTAAAGCCTTTGACACCGTGCCACATAATAGGCTAATATACAAAATGAGGCAGCTCGGACTGGGCGAAAACATGTGTAAGTGGGTAAAGAATTGGCTCAATGATAGAAAGCAGAGGGTGGTAATAAATGGTTCGTACTCTGATTGGACCACAGTCGCTAGCGGGGTGCCACAGGGTTCAGTATTAGGCCCCACTCTGTTCAACATATTTATCAATGACCTGATAGAGGGGCTGCACAGCAAAATATCAATATTTGCAGATGACACAAAATTATACAATATAATTAATGCAATGGAGGACAAGGTACGGCTACAAACGGACCGAGATAAGCTGGGGGCTTGGGCAGGAAAATGGCAAATGAAGTTCAATGTTGATAAATGTAAGGTTATGCACATGGGCAGCAAGAATGGATGTTACCAATATACACTTAATGGGGTACCGCTAGGGAAAAGTGATATGGAAAAAGACCTGGGGGTACTAGTGGATTGTAGACTAAACTGGAGCAACCAATGCCAGTCAGCTGCTGCAAAGGCAAATAAAGTTTTGGGATGCATTAAAAGAGGTATAGGGGTGAGCGACGAGAACATTATCCTCCCACTATATAAGGCACTTGTTAGGCCTCACATGGAATACTGTCTACAGTTCTGGTCACCGGTGCTCAGGAAAGATGTTACGGTATTGGAGGGGGTTCAAAGAAGGGCAACTAAACTAATACATGGAATGACGGGACTGGAATACCCAGAGAGGCATCAAAACTGGGATTATTTACTCTAGAAAAAAGAAGGTTAAGAGGCGACCAAATAACCATGTATAAGTACATGAGGGGACGATACATGGATCTCTCCCAGGATCTGTTTACACCCAGGACTGCGACGGTAACAAGAGGGCATCTGCTACGTTTAGAGGAAAGCAGGTTTCATCACCAACATAGAAAGGGGTTCTTTACTGTTAGAGCAGTTAGACTGTGGAACCCTCTGCCTGAGGACGTAGTGATGGCAAAATCCTTAAAGGAGTTTAAAAGGGAACTTGGTGTCTTTCTGGAGAGGAAGGATATTATAGGCTATAAATCTTAGGTTAATTGTTAATTCGGGTATACAGGCAGGTAGGAACTATTAGGGGTTGATCCAGGGAACAGTCTGATTGCCATTAGGGAGTCGGGAAGGAATTTTTTTCCCCAAAAGGGCTATTTGGCTTCTGCTCTTGGGTTTTTTTTGCCTTCCTCTGGATCAACAACACAAGAGGATAACAGGCTGGACTAGATGGACATTGTCTTCATTCAGCCTTACGAACTATGTTACTATGTAAAATATATGCTAGAAAATGTCCCCGCAATGTATCATCTTATTCCTATTCACTACAGAGGTACGTACGGCCCGTTATATGCAGGCGATACATGCTTCACATTTCACTCTCCCTCTTGTTTCTATATATAAAGAACAATATATAAGCAACTGAATCGATCAGACCATTTTTTATTGTATTACCGAGGCGCTCACAATCCACTATATACAGACAATCCATGAAACTCATTTTAATTTAATACATTTATAGATATTTTTGAAGTACATGCCGTTATTAACTTAAATTACAAATGGTTTAAAAAATTAAAAATAGAGTAACAGTATTTGAGCCAACCACCAGTTTTCAAGTGATACATTTGCTGCTGGTTCTGCTGTCCAGCTAGCATGCATTCCTTACTTCCAACCCTACCGGCTGATTACTACACTCTTCCAATGTATTCAGAGCCCTTCCTCTTGTACATCTCTAGATACATCCTTACTATCCATAGGACCGCGGCTCGTTAGTCTCCCCGAACCCAACTGCACATGTGAATAGGGGTCACGGAGAGCGCCAACAACTATGTATAATACCACAATGATGCTCGTGTGGTAACTCACCTGGTGCAAGGCATATCACCCTCAGGTGGTTATGCCTGCACCTAACATCCTGGTGTGCTCGTAAGAATTATTTTATCCAGGGTGTACCAAAAAACAGATTAAGCAAGAAGAACGATCCAAAACTTTCTGGAGAGCTGCGGGTCACAGTATAACTCCGTTCCTCCTAAGAGGTCGGATAAGTCAAAAGGAAACTACAGAAAAAACTATAGACCTGCGCTACTTGAAATATCGAATAAATTATGCATGTCTCAATAATCAGTGTTTCCAATAGAGACAAACAAAAAACACTGTTTTTATTTTAAACAAACAAATAAAAGAAAAGAGGTAGCAACCTCTTCAATTAGATATATAAAAATACTTGCGGGATCCTTATACATGCAACGCGTTTCGGCGCAATATACGCCTTTCTCAAGCTGCTTGAGAAAGGCGTATATTGCGCCGAAACGCGTTGCATGTATAAGGATCCCGCAAGTATTTTTATATATCTAATTGAAGAGGTTGCTACCTCTTTTCTTTTATTTGTTTGTTTAAAATAAAAACAGTGTTTTTTGTTTGTCTCTATTGGAAACACTGATTATTGAGACATGCATAATTTATTCGATATTTCAAGTAGCGCAGGTCTATAGTTTTTTCTGTAGTTTCCAACTGCACATGTGCACTCCTTACAAAAACATTTCCCGCCGTTACCGCTGGAAATTTATTTCCCCCTCCCAGCAATCCAGGCCGCACCAATTACTTTTCTTTCTAATAGTCCAGTAAGCCTAATAACTTCCCCATTTCATTTTCCTTGCTATTGGCACAACACTCTTTCCAGCCGTTAGCGCCTCCTCCAGCTGCACTACCCACATCCCTCCCTTTCTTGCCGCCCCAGCAATTAGCGCTGCACCTACTATCCCTCCGTCCCCAATCTCTCCCTCATCTCTCCCCATCGGCACTTCAATCACCTTTCCGACCTTTAAATTCAGCAGCGCTACCTACTAGCATAAACATATTTACTCTTACTGTTTCTAGCTGTTAATCTGCTCCAACGCTGCGCCCCTTCCCATTGTAGTTTTATACCCCTTAGGCCCCCTGCACACGGGCGGAAATTCTGCGGTGGGATTTGCTGCAGAATTTCTGCCCGTGGCCGCTGCCATAGGATTGCATTAGAAAACACAATCCTATGCAGACGGCCGCGATTTGTCCCGGTGAAATCCCACGCGGAAAACAAACCGCAGCATGTTCTATTTCTGTGTGGGGCTCGCAGTGGTCCATACAGAAATGTCAGTGGTGAGGGATCGGCTCCTCTTGTAGTAGACATGATGATTAGTCAGCGTAAAATGTCTATTGATTTGTAGTGAACTGGAAGTATTACGCAGCTGTAGTGATTTACTCTATAGAGGCTAATGACTGCATAATTTCATTATGGTAATTGCTGGACAATGTGTGTTTTATAACTTCAGCCTAATATAAAACTCTACTACATAAGGAAAGAGTTAAATCACAGTGCTATATGTATTGCTTGTATTCATCTTGGATGTTTCCCCAGCCCTGCCCCCACACAGTACCTTCTTAAACAAAGACTGCCACGTACACTGAGACCGCATGCTGAGAGGACAAAGTCCACACTACACTGGACTTGAGAGAAGGAGGGGAGGGAGGCGGGGAATTATATATGACCCAGCGAATAAGAAAATGTATATGTTACTGATGTAATCTGTTAAACGCCCATAAAGGGCAGGTGTTATGTGTTTCAATAAATTAGGGCTCTGGGGATTATAACTCCAGAAGAGCTGCTTGAGATTCAAGGCGGATGACTTGTGTCTGACTGGTTTCTTTCATTATGTGTGCACACTATACAATTAGGAAGCTACAGAATACCCTGAAACCTGCTGGAGGAAAATATGAATCAGTTCACGCTCTGCGCTTGCGCCGGCTGGGCGGCAGCCAGCACACAGCGCAGAGAGAAGACACCGGGAGCGGGTGAGCCACAGGCCTCTGCAGGGGCATGGGACCGCCCCTCCAGCTAGTTATGACATAATCTATGGTCCTGCTGCTACTACTGTCTGTCCCCATGTGTACAGAGGAGCACCTGCCCCCAGGAAGATATGAATCATCTGCTGGAGAGGATGGACCAGGCAGGAGAGGAAGGACTGTTTAGCTGCAGTATGCATGGCTCCAGAGTTCTCCCGATGACCCTTCAGCATACTGTCAGATTATTTAGGCAGCGGTCAGGGCTCTCTGGATCTATCAAACCCCCCTGCCCCTGGAAAATAAAGAGAAGATGCTATTAAACAATATTTTATCTTGCTGAAAACTGTGTCTTACATTTAGAAAAAAAAATACAGTAATTACAGTAATGGGATTCGTTTTTAACAGCAATAGTAATTGCTTATGAAAATTTGAGTTGTAATGGGGCGGTGGTAAATGGTTCTATCCCACCACTGGGTCTCACTCCCGCTTATCCAACGAAGCAGTAAAGAGTTAACAAACATCTACCATAGTATCACGGGGTGGGGGTGCTGCATAGGGAGATACCCTGACTTCTCCCCTTGGTCTCCTGTTCTAACATGCAGGAGACAGGGGAAGAGCCAGATGATCTTCCATCCTCCACATCCTTTGATACTGTGAGAATAGATTTGTTAACTCTTTGCTGCTTGGACAAAATTTGGGACCAGAAGTGGTGGGTGGTAGATTACTAGCACTTGTTCTTCTCTATCAATCATCCAGTCTGCCAATAGCTCAGCATTCCATGCTAGGCAGTGAACGCTACATCACTAAGATGCTCCAAAACAGGAAGAGGAGATCCGGACGGTCAGAGGTGAGGTGACTCGGGGGACTGAGTGATGATTGTTGCGTGTAAATGGGCGTCTAAATAGGTGGAGCACTGTCATTTTAGCAAACCCTCCTTCCTCTACTCATGCGCTATACATACTACTAGTACATTTACCAAATCACACTAACTATATAAATTAATAGATACAGCGATTCTTCACAACCCCCCCAGGCACATAATCTGTTCGATACTTTGTTACTTTTACTCTTCACTAAAGATATGTACTTTTTATGCATCTTTTCTTCTTTCTCTCATTATTTACTCTATTTGTTCTCCTATCCTATTATTGTAGCACTTTACCCATCCATTTCTAAGTAAGGGGCTATGTACGCAAAATGTGTTAATACTGGATGTTTTAATTAAAGCAATAAAGAACAATCGGGTTAATTCCGTTGTTTCAAACATGTTCTTGGTGAAAAGAGTTGCACCTTAAGTCCACAAATATTAGTCACATGGAAACATTTTCCAGTTTCGGTATAAACTATCAGACTTTATACTCTGTATGCAGGATTGAAAACTTGTGATGCACAACCTATTAAGACCAACCACCTATGCCTTTCAAACTCAGTTGAGCTCTTAATAGTAGCTTGTCAGATTTCAAGTGAGCCAACAGTTTTATACGTACGTTTCTGGGTAAAATTCCCACAATCTAGACATAAAATGGCTTCTCTACTGTGTGAGTTCTCTGATGTGTAACAAGGACTGATTTGTGAGCAAAACATTTCCCACATTCTGAACATGAAAACGGCTTCTCTCCTGTGTGAATTCTCTGATGTGTAATAAGATTTGATGTCTCTGCAAAACATTTCCCACATTCTGAACAAGAAAACGGCTTCTCTCCTGTGTGACGTCTCTGATGTTTAACAAGGTCCGATTTTGCTGCAAAACATTTCCCACATTCTGAACATACAAATGGCTTCTCCCCGGTGTGACGTTTCTGATGAATAACAAGATGGGCTTTCTCTCTAAAACATTTCCCACATTCTGAACATGAAAATGTCTTCTCTCCTGTTTGACGTTTCTGATGTCTAACAAGGGATGATTTCTGAGTAAAACATTTCCCACACTCTGGACAAGAATATGGCTTCTCTCCTGTGTGATGTCTCTGATGTCTAACAAGGGCTGATTTATGAGTAAAACATTTCCTACATTCTAAACACGAATACGGATTCTCCCTTCTGTCAGCTCTCTGGTGTTCTTCCTTTCTGTAACATTTATTCCTCTTATCAGTCTGTGATGAATCAGAAGATGGGACCTGTATAAGAGAATCAGACGATGGATCTTTGCTGTGAAGGGCTGAGGGAATATCTGGGATAATGGCAGGTCCCACATATGTATCTTGTGTGATACCACAATCCTTTGCTTTACAATCTGCAGATATCAGACGTCCCTCTGACCTTCTGGTATAGTCATCTGCCAAGAAGAAAGTTGATTATTCTTCAATACTACAGACCTTATAAATGATTCTGATATTTTATAACATTTCTATACAGATAACAAGTCATGTGGCAAAATATAATTATCATCAAAGGGTGCTTTTACACAGGCTGACAGTCGCTAGAGTAAATCACTCAAAAGAGCCACTATGGATGAATGTTGGCCCATGTAAACACGAGTCCTGACAGAGCGAGGGAGTGAGGATCATTCACTCATCGAAGTCACTTGGTTTGTATCTCACTTAAACACCAAGTGATTGTCAGTGCAGAAAACATCACCAAAAACTATATATGTGGATTGAGACGTACAAGTAACTAATTCTGGTTTTCATCAATAACATGGGGCTCCGGGGGAATCTGGAAAAAGCTCATGAAAAGTAATTTACAGCAGAGTCCTTCACAAGCCCCGGGTTCCTGTCTTTGGTACATCTCTGAGCCCAAGCTACAGAAATAGTATATTCCATACGGATGGAGTTCGGCCATTTCTGCACCAACATTAGTTTCTGGTTTTCCATGAAGAACTCTCCCATGAAGCCGGATGTCAGTAACACACGGTGTGCAGCAAATATAGAACTGCTCATCTATGACAGCTTGGTACATACAGTAATTCTATATGTTGTAACGTCAGACCAGGACTAGGCCGGGGTCAGGGAGGCATGTGCCACCCAGGTTCCCCCGCACAGGTTTACATCCACCTAGTTTGCCCCGCTCACAAATATTTGGCGGCTCCTGCCACTCTTATGGCTCACAATCTTACAGCACTGCCATGTCCCATGTCTCATAGGCTGACAGAGAGACCTCACTCCTCCCTTCTCCCTGGCTCCAGCGTTTACTGTAGTCTGAGTGACCGTGTCGGAGAAAGAAGTGAGGTCCTGTGAGAGAGCGCACAATGGAGGATGATGGGGGCAATATAAGATCATGATGGGGGCTGTTTGCAGGACATTGTAGGATGATAGGGGTCTGTTTTGGGGACAGCGGAGGGGAAAAGAAGCTAGATTACGCTGTGAGCCTGTAGAGAGAGTTTGCACAATGGAGAATAACGGGAGCAATAGAAGATGATGAGGGCAAATGGATCATGATGGGGGCTGTTCAGGGACAATGATGATCATGGGGGCTGTTTAGAGGACAGTGAAGAATGATATAAGCTGTTTACAAGACACTGGATGATGATGCGAGCTGTGTTAGGGAGGAGTAGAGGGTGATGAAGGCTATTTGGAGGATATAGAGACTGTTTGCAGGATGATGGAGGATATAAGAGGATGATGGAGCCGCTTGGAGATTGACATGATATGGAATGATATCTTTTCATGTTTAAAGTTTGCTCTGGGGACCATAGAACTCTAGTTATGCCACTGATTGGGGACAGAGAGGAAGTTCACAATACTAATTGAGACCACAGAGTGCGAGTCACATTATTAACTGGGGCCACAGCAGGGGGCACTGTTACTTAGTGAGACCACAGTGGGCATATTATTGGGGGGGGGGGGGCGGAAAATGTTCATTAGTGGTCACAGCAGCATGATGGGAAGAGAGAACTTAAGCAAGCTTTGGCTAGAAGAAATTTAAGTGGCACTCTGGAAGAAATTATTATATTTACCCCCGTGGGGTGGGGTGGGGGAAACATTCAGAGTTTTGCTCTGAGGCCCCATGGGTTCTTTGGGAAAAAGTAGCTGCCTGAATGGGATCTTCATGATGATCAGCACCTTGTTGTCTTCCTGCCAATTCTCTGGTGAGCGACATCCCTGACACTCCAGCACTAGACTTCCATCCTCTAAAGAATCCTCTGTTTTTAGGGTCTATGTCTCCACATTCTGGATTGTATATATATATAGGCCTTTGTCTCCATCTTCGGTATTGTGTTAGCACACAGCAGCTTTATTTAGGAGTCTAATAGGAATTAATAGTTCCTCAATATCCTTTTACATGTCCTGATTGTCAGGTGCGAACATTTGTACACCTGAAACGGACATCCCTGAGCAGACATACTGGTGAACGCTCACTTATCAGCTGGTTGATGATTTTCAGCTTTACATCTCTCCATATTACCGAGATGGCCAGCCGGCCTATGTGCATCAGCGGTCAGACTAAAGATCATTCATTCCCATAGCAGCGATTCTTGTCCCGTGTAAAACAAAAAGTAAACCAGCAGCAACCGACCTGCCTACCGATCAGCGCTGGTTACATCAGATCAGAGTTGGTCAGTGTAAAAGGACCCTTAGTACCGGAGCTGGAAAACCATTTCTCCCTCATCAGTATAGATATCATATAATGAATAGTAGTTCCCATTCACATAGGTGTGTTTCATGTCCGCGCCGTAAATGCCCATCATGTGTTATCACCTATAACGGTATCACATGTCATCCATATATAGTTTGTACTCCAGCTGAATGGGGGAATATACAGCGGAAACTGACAGATCCCAGAGCTTATAAATCTACATAACTATCAGCAGCCGCTGACCGAGGAGAATCTGTGACTCTTCTCTGCTGTATTTAGTGGTTACTACTCACCTGGGCGGTTACCTGTAGGAATCTCCTCTTTATACCGCTGATCGCCTCTCACATTTGTCTCTGTAGTATTAATATTGGTCAGATCTTCCTCCGGATACAAAAGCTGTGAGACAAATATTGTAAAAGTCAGCAAACGGTTGGAGAAGTCGTGTGGAAGGTTTTACATGACCTGAAAAGATCATTATTCATGACAACCAAAAATGACCTGACAGGAGCAGTTATCAGTCATGTCAAAGTGGATGGACTTTTTAGGCTACAATTGTTTCTTAACGGGATTCTGTCACCGGGTTCATGAAGTTTGGCATGGAAGTGAGCTCTGAGTCACGGAGGGGGCCGTACTGGCTTTTCCCTCCCGAATCATACAGACTGACAGCGCTCTCCTGTTTTGTATAGAGGAAGAGAGCCGCACACGATGAGATTGCCTTCTGAAAGGCCCTAGGGCTATCTTAGCAGAATGCCTGTGGGGTGGCTTGATAGACTGCTTGCCCGATCGCAGTATGATGTAATGCTATGGTGATCAAAGTATCGCCAGGTTTCCCCTCTGGGGACTAAAAAAAATAAAGTTAAAATAACATCAATAAAGTTTTACTAACTATTAAAAAAAAAAAAAAAAGTATAAAAAAATTAAAAAAAAAAACCCTTCTGCAATTATTGTAACATAAGAATCTAAATGATAAAATGTAAAAGACCGATCTATCAAAATAATGCATTATTTACCCCACATGATGAACGTCACCAGAGGAAAAAAATAAAGAATGCCAGAAATGCAGTTTTTTTTTGGTCACTCTGTCTCCAAGAAAAAAAATGCAACAAAAAGCGATGAAAAAGTTGTATGCATTTCAAAATGGTAGCAACGTAGTAATCGTACTGACCCATAAAATAAAGTTATGTTATTTTTGTTGCAGTTTGTGCGCCACAGAAACAAGACGCATTGAAAGATAGCGGAATTAAAAAAAAATTTTCTTCATTTTACTCCATTTAGAATTTTTTTAACGTTTTTCAGTAAATCATATGGTACATTAAATAATAACATTGAAAAATGCAACTCATCCTGCAAAAGCAAGCCTTCATATAGCTACGTAGATGAACAAATAAAGGACTTACGATTTTTTAAAAGGGGGGAGGAAAAACCAAAGACAGGGAAAAAAAGGCCATGTCCTTAAGGGGTTAACTGCACTAACAATTATCCCAGATTTACTTCCAGATGTCTTAGTTATCGGACAAGTAATTGGAGTTATGTTTCTATACGGACACGGTTCCTAATAATTAAGATTCACAGGTCTAACAGTTATGCTTATCTGAATGGGCAGGGAAATACATATCACCATTACAGACTGAATAGGAAACCACTAAGTAACACTGACAAGGAGAAGGACTTGGGGATTGTAGGTAACTGTAAACTTAATTGGAGTAGCTATTGTCAAGCAGCTGCTGCCAAGGCAAATAGGATCAAAAGAGGCCTTGGGGCGCATGACGTGAACATAGTTATTCCTCTTTACAGGTCACTGGTCAGACCACACATGGTGTAAGTCTTACCGACGCTGGATTAGAGCCCAGATGTAGTAGCCAAGCCAGCCTGGAGAGTAATCCGGAGGAAGCTAGGTCGTTAGCAGGTGGTCATGGTGCAGTACAGAGGATGAGGCAGGAAGCATAGTTAAATAGAAGCCAAGGTCAGCAACAGTAGGTATTTGTATGCAGTACAATAGGATGAGATGGAAGCGTAGTCAAATAGAAGCCAAGGTCCGCAGCAGTAAGTATCAGTATGCAGTACAATGGGATGAGACGGAAGTGTAGTCAAATGGAAGCCAAGGTCCGCAGCAGTACGTATCAGTATAATTGTAGTTCAGGAGGAAGAGGACCTTGATCAAGGTGGTGGAACATAATAATCATGCACTGAAGAAGTGTCAGGGCTGGGCTAATATAGGGAGTGTAGTCAGGAACAGAGGCGAGTTCAGGACCAGGGGGCAGGAACTAGGTAGCTGGGTCCTGAATAGCCTAAAGGAGAGAGTTGCTGACTGGGACCCAAGAAGTTGTGGGTTCGAGCCCTGACAGTAGCCCCCCTCTTTGAGGATGGCCCCCAGACATCCCAGGTGCTGGTTTCCCTGAAACTCCTTTGTGAGCCTTGGAGCATGCACATTTTTCTTTGGTTTCCAGAAGTTCTCCTTTGGCCCATACCTTTGCCACTTCACAAGGTACTGTATTTTACCTCTGTGAAGTTTGGAGTCTAGAATCTTCTCTACCACAAACTGGCCCTGAACTTCCACAGGCAGGGGAAGCGGTTGATCACTTCCCACAAGTGCTCTCATGAAAAGGTTTTAGTAAGGAAACATGAAAGACAGAGTGAATCCTCAGGCTGCCCGGGAACTTCTGACAGAATGGCATCTAGCAAATCCTTACTGCAATTGGAAAAGGTCCCAAGAATCTTTGACTAAGTTTGGGAGAGGGTACCTTCACCTTCAGGTTCTTGGAGGCTAACCACACATTTGTCCAACCTGGAAGGTAAGAGCTGCTTGCCAATGACGGTTAGAAGCCTTCATGTAGGTATTCTGGGCTTCCTGTAAGGTTTCTTTTAATTGCTTCCGAGTTTCAGCTAACGCCGTCAGTCTATGGTTAACCGCTGGGAACACAGAGGGAGACCAGGAATAAAGACGGGATGTGTACCATAGTTGGAATAGAACGGGCTCTGGGTGATAGAACGGTGTTGAGCATTGTTGTAGGTAAACTCTGCTGTTGACAAATAATCCACCCAGTCATCCTGTAGATGGGAGATAAAGCAGCGGAGATATTGCTCCAAAGTCTGATTTGTTCTTTCTATCTGGCTGCTAGACTGTGGATGGAAGGCAGAGGAGAAATTTACGATAATACCTAGGACAGTGCAGAATTGTCTCCAAAACCTTCAGGTGAATTAGACCCCTGTCAGAGACCACATCATCCGGAATTCCATGTAATCGAAATTCTTCCCGAATCATCAACTCTGCAGTGTACTCGGCCGTAGGAATTTTTTCTATGGGGATGAAGTGAATCATCTTTGTAAGTCAGTCCACAACCACAATGACAGTAGGCATTTCTTTTGAGGGGGGCAGATCCACTATAAAGTCCATGGATATAGATCCCCATGGCCTGGCTGGAACTGGAAGGGGCTGTAGAAAACTCAGCGGACGATCTCGTGCATCTGGTTCTGAGCACATACCTCGCAAGAGATGACATACTTCTTCACATCCCTCCTGCAGTCAGGCCACCAGAAGGAACAAAGTAGAAGTTCTGAAGTTTTTTGACCCCCAGGTATCCTGCCAGTTTGGAATCGTGCACTAATTTAAGGACTTCGAGCCTACCAGCCTCGGGAACATACAGTTGATGTTCTCGCCTCCAAAGCCCTTCTATAAAGAAAAGCTTCACATCCTTAGAAGGATGACTCAAGAAGGGATCCTTTTCATATCCTCCCTTGAGCTTTGTTAGGAGGTCTTTGGAATGTAAGATGCCCAAAAAAGTTTTTGGGTACAGAACGGTCATCTATATTTGCTCTCTCTTCAGATTCTGCATATATCCTGGACAATGCATTTGCCTGGACATTTCAGGAACTGGGGCGGTAGGAAAGAAAAGGAAGAAAAGAGATAAACAAGGACCATCGTGCTCGTCTCGCAGTTAACCTCTTGGCAGTGTGGAGGAATTCTAAATTTGGTGAAAGCCACTTTGATGGTCAGATGCTCCTTGTTCCCACATCGTAGTTTTTTCTGCAGGTGATAACGTGTAGGATAGAAATGTGCAAGGGTGTAGTTGCATCATATCTCCCATTCACTGTGACAAAATGGCATCCACCTCCACAACAAAAGGCAACTCTGGGTTTGGGTGGATCTGTATTGGTGCTGAAGTAAATAGAGAGTCTTTAGTTTTTCAGAAGTGGTTTATGCCTCTGGGAATCAGGAAAATGTGTGCGCTTTCTTTGTGAGGGAGGTGATGGGAGAGAGGACTTTTGAGAAGTCCTTCATAAACTTCCGGTAGAAATTCGGGAAACCAATCAGGCGCTGTACTTCCTTCAAATCTTTTGGAATGGGCCAATCCTGGAAGGCTTTAAATTTATTGGGATCTATACTTAAGCCCTCTGGGGAGATAATGTATCCCAGAAATTGTATTTGGGTCTGTTCAAACTCACATTTCTCTAACATGATGTAGAGGTTATTCCTTTGGAGTCACTCCAAGACCACCGGAATGTGTCTGTGATGTTCCTCCAAATGGTCAGAGAATATGAGGATGTCGTTGAGGTATGCCACCACAAATTGATCCAACAGGCCTCGAAACACTTTGTTGATAAAGTGCTGCAAGGTAGTGGGAGCACTGCTCAGACCCAACGGCACCACTAGGGATTCCAAGTATCCATATCTTGTCCTGAAGACTGTCTTCATCTCGTCTCTGGGACGGATCCACACCAGATTATATGCTCCGAGTTCCAGTTGCGTAAAGACCTTGGCTGCCTGAAGCCTTTCCAACAGTTCTGGGATTAACAGGAGAGGGTAGCGATTCTTAAATGGTGATCTGGTAGTCGATGCATGGCCGAAGAGTCAAATCTTTTTTAAACAAAGAAAAGGAGTGCTTCTGCCAAAGAGGAAGAAGGCCAGATTAAGCCTCTCTCTAAATTTTCATCCAGATGATCTTGAAGGGCCCCTCAACTCTGGTTCTCTGAGGTTGAAGATACGCCCAAATGGAATAGGGAAACCAGGGAGCAGCTCAATAGGATAGTAGTACGTCCGGTGAGGTGGCAGCTGGTCAGCCTTCTTCTTGCTGCAAACATCCTTAAACACTTGGTAGTGAACTGGTCATTTTTCTAGGTCTTGTTGATCGTCCTCGAGATCTTGCACTGGTTTAGGAATGGATGATGCCATCTGGCAGTTTCCCTTACAATAGTCTGAAGGGAAGGCAATGGTCCTGGTTTCCTAATTGATAGAGGGATTGTGGGTAGAAAACCAGGGGATCCAGAGAATCACTGGAAACTTGGGGGATGAGATTAGCTGGAAACGGATTGTCTCATGGTGGTCTGGGCTCATGTGGAGCTCCAATTTAATTTTCTTCTGTATGATGGGGTCTGAAGACAAGGGTGACCCATCCACGGTTTCCATATCTATCGGTATGGACTTGAGTCAGGTAGCAATGTCCTTGTCATGAGCGAATGTTAAGTCCATGAAGTTCCCCTCTGATCCAAAATCCAACATTGCTGAGCAGCAAGTCTTCTCAATGCCTGTTAGAATCTCAATTGGGAGGGCAAAATGGTAGAGCAGGGAAAAGGTTTCTACACTGTCCTGAATTACTGGTACAAAGGTGTGTTGGATGGTATCCCCTTGTTTCACGGTGGCTAGATTGGCCATGTGCTTGGCATGGGCCAAGGCAAGAGTCCTTTGGGGCTTACTTGGACAGTTTAGGGCATAATGTCCATAGCTCCCACAATAGAGGCACAGATTTTCTTTTTCCATGATAGACATCATCTTCAGACCTCTTTCTATCTGCATAAGTTCAGGGGCAGCTTCAGTTCTTGGGTGGGGACTAAACATGGGTTGACTGAAAGACTACAGGGTGCCGGTGCCTGAAACCTGCAATCTCTCCCTTCGCCACTTGAAAAGTCTCTGGTCAATCCGGTTGCATAACTGGATGAGGTGTTTCACTCGTATCAGATAGGAAAAAATTCCCCCGCGCTCGTGGGTTCCAGCGAAGATAAAGGACACACTGTCCGTAAATGACTTTTAACCAATTTATTGATTCCTTTGCTACGCGTTTCTGCGGGCTTACCCGCTCTCATCAGAAACGCGTAGCAAAGGAATCAATAAATTGGTTAAAAGTCATTTACGGACAGTGTGTCCTTTATCTTCGCTGGAACCCACGAGCGCGGGGGAATTTTTTCCTATCTGATACGAGTGATTGTACAAACAGCCCGTTACGGCTGTCAACCCCAGAGACGCTCTCCGGTAATCTGGATTCGGGACTCCAGGGACGTTACGAGCCAGCTCGGATACAAGGTGCCGGTCAATCTCCTGGACAGGAGTTTTGACCGTGCACCAGGTGAGTACCTAAAAGTATCTCACTTGTTTTAAATCGTTCTGTGTGAGTAGGCGCTGATCCTTGTTATTTTGGATGAGGTGTTTCAGATTATTAGGAGTCTCCACTCTGACAAGTTCATCTTTTACCCACTCAGTCTCCGGCAAAATTGGCTCTATTAATCAGCAGGATTCCATGTGGTGTCGTTTGCCCAGTGATGAAATTCAGCTGTATATTCTGCCACAGAATGTCACCCTTGTTGTAGGCTATGCAACCTCCCTTCAGCCGTGGCACAGTGGTTTGCATTATCAAAGATTTGGCCCATAGTGGTCGTAAAGGTGTCGAGGCTGTTGAGGAGGTTGCTGTTAGTCTCTATGTATGGCGAGGCCCAGGCAAGCGCCTCGTCAGTGAGGAGTTCAATATTAAAGAAAAACTTTTTCTGGTAACTGGTAAACATGGTAGGCTGCATTTGGAAATAAATCCAACATTAATGTAAGAAAACCCGATATTAGCGACGGCCACCTGCAAATTTCGCTGGCAGTGGCATGCGGACATATGGCGCAGAGTTTCACATCTCCAAGAGCTGCCTCTGTAGCTCCTCGATCTCCCATTGCATAGCAACAACCTTCTCTTGGTAGGAAGCACAAAATTCCTGAAGTTCGGTGACTTGTTTCCTAAGCGTGGTCACTATGGACCCCATTTTGGGTGTGATTATTTTGTAAATCTTACCGGCGCTGGATTGGAGCCCCGGTGTAGTAGCCAAGCCGGACTGAAGAGTAGTCGGGAGGAAGCCAGGTCGTTAGCAGGTGGTCACGGTGCAGTACAAAGGATAAGGCAGGAAGCGTAGTCAAATGGAAGCCAAGGTCAGTAGCAGTAGGTATCAGTACAATTGTTGATCAGGAGGAAGAATAGCTTGATCAAGGTGGTGGAACACAATAATCACGTGCTGAAGGAGTGGCAGGTCGTGTAATCAGGAACAGAGGCGAGTTCAGGACCAGAAGGCAGGAATTAGGTAACCAGGAAATACAGAACAAGGCTGGGTTTCAGCAAGGGACCTGTACAAGTCCTGAATAGCCTAATGGAAAGAGCTGCTGACTGGGACACAACAGGTTGTGGGTTTGAGCCCTGACACATGGAATACTGTGTATGGTTTTAAGGAGGACACAGACTGGCAAATAAAGCAATAAATGAATGGGTGGACTACAATACCCGGAGAGGCTATTTAATAAAGAAAAAAAAGCCACAAGAAATGGCTGAGAGGCGACCTAATAACTATGTGTAGATATATCAGGGGACAGTACAGAGATCTCCCATCATGTACGTATACCCAGGACTGTAACAAGGAGATTCCCTCTACATCTAGAGGAAAGAAGGTTTCTACACCAACATAGAAGTTACTTATGTTAGATTGTGCATCTGGGACCTGTGGTTCTATAGTTTTCCACAGGTGAGGGTTAATTGAGCTGGCTGGGTGTGGATTCATTATCTCCATTTCCAGGAAAGGCCAGCTCATTTTTCAAGATTTAACTAGCCATGAGAGGGATTGGTTTTGCATAGAAAAACGTTGATATGCTTTGAGGTTGGGTAAACCCACTTCTCCTTGGCAGCAATGTAGAGCCAAGATAGAGAGACATATTCTAGGGCACTTATCATCCCACATATAGTCAGATAGTTGCTTTGGAATTTTACCATTAATGGTTGAGGAATAGGGACTGGGGGGGTACAGAAATAATATAGTTGTTTTGGTAGAATCATCATTTTATATACAACTATGGGGCCTATCCAGGAAATGTGTTTCATTTTGAAATATGTCTATCTCTCGTTGGAGGGAGTTTAGCAAAGGAGATAATTAATTCTGACCATCTCTGAAAGAGGGAGTCCAATGCCTAGATAAGGGATACTTTTACTTTACCATTTGAATGGGAATTCTGTTTTGATATCGTTCCTTAGTCTGTCTGACATATGTATCCCTAATATTTGGGATTTAGAGATATTCAATTTGTAATAGAAGGCGAATGTGAATTGGGTGAGAATTTGTTTACAGCCCTGAGGGATGTCACTGGGTTGGTTAGGGTGAGTAGTATGTCGTCAGCAGAGAGACTTATTTTGTGTTGTCTGAGGCCTGCATGTATTCCGGAGATGGAGGGGTTGATCCTAATTTTCTCTGCAAGAGGTTCAATCACTCAAATAGTAGGGGAGAGAGAGAGCATCCTTGGCAAGTGCCGTTAGTAATGTTGAAAGGCTCAGTCAACGTGCCATCCACCAAGACTCTAGCTGATGGGGAGGTGTCTATAGCAGCACATTTCTATTAGACCTAATAACTCTATTAGGCACCTGCAGTGCGATTGTTCTTGGATATAGCCTGAATTTCACCCTGTGCTTTACCAGCTACGCATTAGGTGTCTGTCTATTGCTCTGTAATATACCTGAACTGACTGCTTCAGGGTCATCAATGGAGCATTATTATAATTATCTATAGACTTAAGCTGTGTTTAATAATAACTCACAAGTTGGGTATCTGTCTATAGTAACTGATACTAGTCATTTTTTTGAGCAACAAAGCACCTCTACTCTGTGCATCGCAGTCCATGCACTGGTTATGCATCCATTGCTCCATATATATGTGACTGGACAGGTCTATGGTTGTGCATGTGAGCTGCAACACAGCTAGTTGTGAATGTGAGCTGCAACACAGCTGGTTGTGAATGTGAGCTGCAACACAGCTCTAATTAGACAGAAGCCTTATCTTCCAATAAAATCTATGTACCTTGGTTTTCACCAAGTGACCTTTGACCTCAGCCATTTCAAGAACAATAAAGTACCTCCACCTCGGGGAATGGGGCCCGTGATAGCCCTTTAGTCGCCATTTGAGTATCAATAGTGGTAACTTACAGATCCAAGCTTTAGGGAAATAATCCCATGCATCTGGGTATTCACCTATCGCATTATATCTGCAGTTATCACACTTATGCAGCTGCTATACGAGCTTTGATGTCAGTTATTTAGTGCATAATAAAGCATCTTGTCTCTGTCAATCAAGGCAGTGTGAACCTTGATGTCAGTCACCTAGCGCATCTGGGTATCTGCTGATTATAATATATCTGTAGATATTACACTCATGCAGTTGTTGTATGCGCCTTGATGTCAGTCATTCAGCGCACAATAACGCATCCTGTCCCTGTCAATCAAGGCTATGTGTAGCCTTATGTCAGTGATTTAGCGCGCTGTAAAGCATCCTGTCCCTGACAATCAAAGCTCTAGAAACCAACAGATAATCCTTCACTCTGAGATCTCTCTGGACGAGCGTACTATTACATCTATATAAATCCAGAACAACGACTGCGATTAGTGAAATCTAAGTGAACTAGAGTATGCACATAGTAGAGCTATCACAATTTAAATTATAATACTCCTGAAGAACCGCTAAGCATCAGCGGAGAAACGCGTCGAGTATACCATAAGATGGAGAGTAACAGCATATTTCAGGTTACTATTGTTCTTTGGTTATTGTAACCTTTAGTCCAGCATCAGAGAGTGCTGACATTGTGGTGCGTTCAGAATACGAGCAGACGATCATCAGTTGGAATGTCAAGATACTATTGACGATAAGTTTTGATACATAACTGATATCTTGGACATATAGTAAATACGGCGTCGAATGATATCTAAGATATCCATTCCGGTCTCCACATTGCGTGATCAAAATTTGGAAAGTCACCGTATGCTTACAAAAACAGCATCCATATGGCTATATGTAACTAAACTAAAGTCCCTCGTATCAGCTGAGTCTACCAGGTAGATTTACGGTAGAGCTGACATTCATCAGTCTCTGCACACAATGTGGTTATGTGTTGTCCTGTGGTATGTATGATACCAGTGTCTGTTTCCATGTACTCGTATTTTCAGGTACTGGAAAACTGTTATCTGTCTGCTCCCCTTTGTTATTATTGTTTTTAACAAGTCACGAATAAAGATTGGTATTTTAATTTAGTCCTAACTGTGAAGGGAGGTGTAAAGGGCCTTAATTGCTTTTAATGAAATTTCCCGTGAAACCAAATTTTTCAAGGATAGAGAATGTAATTCCCCAATGAAGTCTGTCAAATGCTTTATCTGCGTCTAGAGCAAGTTAGACAGACGGAGAGCAGCGTTTTACAAGTATCGTTAGGGGATCTCCAACTCTCCTGGTGGCATCTGGGCCTTGTCTCCCTTTAATAAAACCAATTCGGAGTGGATAATACTGGGTAAAATATGAAGGAGTCTTAAGGCAAGAATTTTTGCGTAGATTTTAATATCACAATTTAACAAAGATATAGGATGGAAATTAGCTGGAGTGTTCGGGTCTTTGCCTGGTTTGGGGATTGCTACAATTGTGGCTTCTGACAATTCTTTCGAGAGATTACCTTCTTGTATGCTTTAGTTAAATGTGTGGGACATATGGTGAACAAGTGTAGGTGCAAATAGTTTATTTGAGAATCCGTCCGGGCCTGGGGACTTCTGAGGTTTTAGAGTTTGTATCGTGTCTAGGATTTCTGTGAGGGTAGTAGGTTGGTTTAAAAAGTCATTTGGAGCCTGAGAGAGGGATGGAAGCTTAACTCTGTTTAGGAAGTCATACATTTCTTGTGGGGACAGTTGGGGAGTAGAGGTATCTTTTTTTTAGATTATATAAACTGCTATAGTATTTATGGAAATTGTCTAGTATTTGTTTAGGGTGAGATATTTTCCCTCCACATCCATTTGGGTTTAAACAGTAGGGATTTTTGCTTTCTCGGACTGTTTCCTTACCAAATTTGCCATCCTACGAGAAGGTCTGTTAGTTGATATATAAAAGTTAGATTTGGATTTTTTCATCATCCTAGCAAAATTTTCCAATAGGAGGAATCTTAGCTTCTGTCTCAAGCAAAATAGTTCAGTGTGCATCTCACCTGAGGGGGAGCCCTGGAGTTTGTCCTCCACTACCCGGGATATTGTTTTGTCAATCTGGGCCCATTTTTTCTTTTTGTATTTTGCACTTATCGCAATAAGGATCCCCCTGATAAAGGCTTTGTCAGTGTTTCAGATTGTGAGAGGGCTCACATCTGGGGTGGTATTGATAGCAAAGTATTCCACTAATTTTTTAGTCATCTCTGTTTTACACTCAGGGGTCCTCATCAAGAAAGTCTTGTTTCTTCATGTCCTGGCTTTATCACCCAGACATTCCCAGGTAATAACCGCCGGGATATGGTCAGACCAGGTTGCAGTGCCGGTCGCAGTGGATACCACACAAGGAAGAGTCCAACGATCCACCAATATCAGATCTATTTTTGAATCTTGGCTTAAGAAGTCTGTGGGCTCTTTCGAGTATCAGGTCCCATACTAGTAAGTCAGGTAGCATGGTTTTCATCAGTTGTTACAGGTAGCCAAGGATATCAGCAGGTAGTATGAACTCTGGAATGCCCCTGAATTTCACATTATTCCGCCTATATCAGTCTTCAAAATAAGCAAGTTTTGCTTTAAGCTGCTCCATTTCATCCGAACAAGCGTAATGGGTGTTATTCAAAGCTGTTAGCTTTAGCACTAGCTGATTGGAATTGTGAAGTTAGTACATGGTTTATGCTGCAGAACTTTACATTCGTTCCATACTAAATCTCAATTGGATATCCAAACAAGTGGAAGTTCAATACGATCTTTCATGAAAATAGACATCATTTATAACCCCTACCTAACATAGCCTTCAATATGAAATACAGCATAGAGAAGCCTAGTAGAAAGCTGCATTACCATCTATAGAGGATTTGAGGAAAATTTGGCTTCATCTACCTGATGGTTCTCTGGGACACTTGGCTTTTCTTCTGGACAGTTCTGGGAATATAGACGGCTGGGACATTTCTCTGGTGGGTTTCTCTCCATGAGTCCATCTGTAGGAAACACACAGTGACAGAGTAGATTATCTGCATGTGATGAGCAGATGATGGGCTCCAGGTGACCTTCAGTGACAGTCTCCCCTCCTTACACTGATGATCAGCCGTTATATCCATCTCTTCTGCTTCATCTTTAACCTCAACCTTAATCTCAATCAGATTTTCGCACTAAACAGAGAGAAAAAAAAGTTAAATAATCCTTGGTTCCATCACTTTATGGTCAGATTCTGGTGAGACATCAGCGTTATCTACCTGCTGGTTCTCTGGGATATTTTCCTCTCGGCAGTCCTGAGAATATGGATGGCTGGGACATCTCTCTGGTGGGTTTTCCCTACTGGTTCCATCTATAGGAAATAACCAGAAACTGAATACATAATATATCTGATGATGGGTGAATCTAGGTAACTGTCATACCTGCTTTCCTCTATAATCAAGAGACATCTCCTCTTACCCCGAGAGGTGGTTGTCCATCATGGCATCCTTGAACACATCCCAGTGTCCCTCTTAATACTCCCACTCTTCTAAGGAGAAATAGTCAGCTCTCCTCAGCTGTATTTAGTGGTTACTACTCACCTGGGCGGTAACCTGTAGGAATGTCCTCTTTACACCGTTGATCGCCCCTCACATTTGTCTCTGTAGCCTTAATATTGGTCAGATATTCATCCCGATACAAAAGCTGTGAAACAAATATTGTAAAAGTCAGCAGACGGTTGGGGAAGTCGAGTGGAAGGTTTTACATGATCAGATAAGATCAATAATAATTAGAATTTTCATGACAACCAAATATGACCTGACAGCTGTAGTTATCAAAGTCCTCTCAAACTAGATGACCTTTTTAGACTACAATTTTTCCTTAAAGAGATTCTGTCACTGGGTTCATGGAGTTTGTTTTGGAGCTCTGAGTCGTGGAGGAGGCTGTGCTCGCTTTTCCCCGCCTGCATCATGTAGACTGACAGAGCTCTGCCCTTTCCCATGCTCAATAGTTTCCCATGGCAGCTGGAAGCCTAACAAAGGCCTCTAGGTCTGCCATGTAACTCTGCCTATCAGGCTCTACCTCCAGCAGAGTAGAATAGGTTGCTGTCATAGGCTTAGTAAAATGCACTACATAAGTAATGCAGTGTACTATCCTAGCAATGGAACTATCATAACTTAAAGTCTCCTAGAAAGACTAAGAAATAGCATCAAAGAGAAGTGCTAGAAAGTTTGATTGAAGATAAAAAGGATTGCATTTTTTCCCCACAATAACCCTTTTTCAATAGATAAAAAAAGAAGAGAAAATTAAAAAGCAGCAGCAGCATATAACGGGTTCATGAATGACCCAGACAATGACAATTCTTTTGTTATTTATGGCCATAAAAATAAATTAAAAAGCTAAGGCCGTATTGCTATTTTTAATTTGGTTTACCTCCTAAATAACACAATAAAAAAGCAGTTCAAATGTCGTATGTACCTCAAAATATCACCAATAGAAAATACAATCCTTCCCACAAAATACGAGCCCTCACAGGACCCAGTCGGCAGAAAAATAACAATATTGATCTTAGAATGCAGATTAAATTCTGGGTTTTTATTGTGCAAAAGTAGTAAAAAAAATAAAGAAATCTAGTTATCGCCTTAGTGACCATCCATACACGTTCTCATCCTGGGTGTCTGGGCATTAATCTACAGTGCCCTTAAAAAAAACAAAAAAAACACACACTAGCCCTGTAGATTAAAACCCGGGATGTGAACGTGACAGCTCCCGACTCTTGGCTACCATCAAGGGTCACGATGTCCGGTCCGGAGTCATGTGATTGCCGTTATCTAACGGATAATAGTTTTTAAAAGTTAAAGTTCCATCTCCCCTCACCTCCCCTAGTGCTGTGTATCTCTCTCCCCTCACTGACAGAGTTTGCAAGGGGAGAGAGATGAAAGCAACAAATCCTGTGCTGTACAGAGTTATAAAAAAATAAAAAGGACCCCCATCACCCCGTTATCACCGCCCCTCACACCCTAATCACCCTGCTTCACCCACAAAGGAAAGAACACCCACGTCCATTTTTTTGTATTTGACTAAAGCTTTAGTCTCTGGGGGGCCTCAGCGTCAAGCATCCCAGGTCGCATCAGGTCCTGCGTGCAGAATTGGTCAAGAATTGTAAAACACCCGTGTTAATTTCTTTTCTTCTACAATTTTTTTCATTTCGTTTACGTCCATTAAAAAAAAATGTTTTAAAATGGCACATAGAAAATATAGTGTAGAGGTGGTACTAGTTGTCTGTGGACTTCACTGGAGCAATCAATGCCAGTCAGCTGCTACAAAGGCAAATTAAGTTTGGGGTGCATTAAAAGAGGCATAGGGGCGAGGGACGAGAACATTATCCTCCCACTATATAAGGCACTTGTCAGGCTACACATGGAATACTGCGTACAATTCTGGACACCGGTGCTCAGGAAAGATTATTGCAGCCCTTCAAAAAAGGGCAACTAAATTAATAAACAGAATGGGAGGACTGGAATACCCAGAGAGGCATCAAAATTGGGATTATTTACCCTGGAAAAAAAAAGGTTATGGGGCGACCAAATAACTATGTATAAATACATGAGGGGACAATACAAGGATCTCTCCCAGGATCTGTTTATACTCAGGACTATAACGTTAACAAGAGGGCATCCGCTACGTCTAGAGGAAAGAAGGTGGTTTCATCACCAACACAGAAGGGGATTCTTTACTTTAAGAGCAGTGAGACTGTGGAACTCTCTGCCTGAGAGGTTATGCGGGTGATGGCAAAATAGATAGAGGAGTTTAAGAGGAGACTAGACATCTTTTTGGAGCACTCCGACATTACAAGATATAGACATTAAATGACCAGCGGGGGTGGTTGATCTGGGTCTTCGAATCAGGTAAGAACTTACAAAGGTTGATCCAGAGATTATTCTGACCGCCATTATGGAGTCGGGATGGAATTTTTTTCCCTCAAAATGGGGTAAATTTGCTTCTGCCTTCCTCTGGATCAACAAGGGAGGTGGAAACAGGCAGAACTGGATGAGCATTTGTCTTTTTTAAGCCTTGCATACTATGTTAAAGGAGTTCCCACCACTGAGCACACCGTGGAATTAATGATCCAGGAAATATTCAGACTACATGGATTTCCTGATGATGTGGTCTCTGACAGAGGGATTCAATTTACATTAAGGTTCTGGAAGCACTTTTATACAACCCTAGGAATCACTGTGAATCCGCCTTCTGCTTTTCATCCCCAATCTATTGGCCAGACCGAAAGAACAAACCAGACGCTGGAGCAATATCGCCAATGCTTCATTTTCCATCTCAAAGATGACTGGGTAGATCATTTACAATACCTCTGTTCTGACTGTCACTCACAGGAATCAAAGGAGAGGTTACAGGAAGCCAAAAACACCTATAAGAAAGTGGCGAACGAACACCGCCAAGCTGCCCCTACCTTCCAGGTAGGAGAAAAAGTGTGGCTATCAACCAAGAACCGGAAGGACTTGGCCAAATGTTCATTGGACCCTTTCCAATCACAGCAAGGATAAGTCAGATGGCTTTCCGATTGAAGCTCCTGGGCAGCCTGAAAGTGCACCCCGTATTTCATGTTTCCGTGTGAAACTTTTTCCGGGTGAAACACCTTCCCTGAGAGACAGCAGCTGCCTCACCTCTCCAGTAAAAATTCAGGAACAAGTTCATAGTGGAGAAGATCTTGGATTCAAGGATCCACAGGAAAAGGTTGCAATACTTGATAAAATGGAAGGGATATGGGCCAGAGGAAAACTCCTGGGAGTCGAGGTTTGGTCTCCATGCCCCAAGACTCATGCAGGACTTTCACCAAACCAAAGGCACCCGGGTAAGCTGACTCCTGGGATGTCCCAAGGCTATCCTCGAAGGAGGGGGTTCCGGCAGGACTCAAATCTGCAATCTCTCGTGCTACAGGCGATGCCTCTACTGATTAAGCTATTCAACATGCTGGATAGCTATCCCCACCCCCCATGCTACAAGACTATTAGTAGCCATAGGTTTACGATAAATCGTAGACGAGAGAAAGCCCATACTAGTTTTCTGAATGGCTACTTCCAAGAAGGAGATGGATGTTTCATGTATCTCTGAGGTGATGCGTAATACCAAATCATTAGTGTTCAGATGGTCAACAAACTCATAATAAGAAGATATTGTATCCGCCCACAAGGTGAACCCATCATTGATATAACGCAATCAAAGGAGAATTTAATCAGTCCAAGCATCCGATATCTCTGAGAAGATAAACTTCTCCTAAAACAGTCCATGTATAGATTCACATAAGAGGGGGCACATGGGTACCCCTGAGCTTATGGAAGAATTGTCTATTAAACAAAAAATAATTATGGGTAAGAATGTATTTAAGGAGAGATCTAATTATGAAACTAATTATGCTGGCCAAAATCTACAACCCTGTCGAATAAAGAATTTAACAGCTTTCAAATGGCCTCATGTGGAACAGAAGTGTATAAAGCCTTAATATCTAGACTAGTTAGTTTCATCAACACTTATTCCCTCCAGATGAGGAAGGACATCCATAGTATCCCTCATATAGGACAGGAGGAACACCCCAAATGGACACAGAATTCAATTAACATAAATACTTGAATTCTGATAGATATTCTCAATCCCTGAAACTGTCGGTTGTTCCTTGAGAGGATTAATCCCCAAGTGAATTTTTGGCAGGCTGTAAAAAGTAGAGTTCTGCGGGTGCCTCTGCAACATAAACAGATATTCACTTTTGCCAATGTATCCAACCTCCTTGGCTTTGAGCAGGATGTTTTTTTTAAATTCTCTGTATTTGTTTTTCAATAAATCAAAGGAATATAAGAACATTTACATAAAATAAATGAATTTCATCATTTTGCATATTGGTCAGGCAGGGCCAGTTGCATGAAAGGGAACATAGAACACAGACTTTAATAATAATTCTTGTCATTTTCTCTATGTTATTCACTGAGTCTCTACGCTACTTTTTGGGACCCTAATTCTCTTAATCATGGGACAATTTCGGAGTAAATTTAACTTGTGTTGCCCATGGCCAACCCAGGGGGTCAATGAGGTGGGATATGGATAGTGGAAGGCCGGGGAGAGGGTAAGCGAAGTACATGGCTGTTGCATTACCTTTATCACACCTCCTTCTTTTCATGGTTCGTCAGATCCCAAGGACGAAAAACACGAAACAGAAAACCATTTTGCCTTGGAGTTAGGGCTCTCTGACTCCTATTTATTTGCTTTCCACTCACCACTAATCTTTCCGAAGTTCCCCTCAACTCCTCCACGAGGTACCAATCTGTATACCTAACGCGGGGTTCTATAGTAGAGATTTCTGAATCTGAAAATGGAGAAATCCCTTTATTTTTTTAAAATGTATTTTGCACCTCTTTCTTTGTATTCTAGATAACGATAGTGTTGTGTGCGACTGCTCGATGAAGGTGTCAAAGTCGGTCAGTGGCTTCTCTTGCTAGATTAATTAACCTACTTTTACAGAAGGTAAGGGTCTGTTTAATTTGTAGGAATTATGAGGAAGGTAAAGAGAATTGACGATTGGCTTGTGAGCTCAAGTATTTTAGCCAAAATCCAACTAATACCTCGCATTTGCGATGTATTATTCACATGCAGTACGGCTTTTAAATGGTGGGGATCCCAGGGTGGCACTACCATGGTTGTTCACTTTTTAAGGTGCAGGGCAACCTGCCAAACTATTATGGCGTCGTTAATAGGTTGCTTTTCTGCATGGTGCACTACATGTATAAGGATGGTCTGACACTTTGTATCTACTCTGTGCAGGAGTATACACTAAGCAGCCACCCCCCTCCATATAGGAGGTTGTCTGAGTGGCTGTCTCTTCAGTGTCCTCCACAGGTGTAACTGGCTCCCTCATTTGGCAATTTGGGCTGCCTGCATGTTGAGGTGGTGCACATATTGAATGTTCATTTTACTCAATACTAGATGTATCCAGTTCACATTGTTGAAGGCTTTTTCTGCATACAATGTTAATAAAATTAGATTATACTTCTTAGATTGGGGCGTATGATTTAGGCCTCCTTCCCACGAACGGATTTCCGCCGCGTAATTCGCAGCGGAAATCCGCTGCGTTGCCCGCAGCTATTAGGTTCTATTGAACCTAATAGCGCAGTGCTCACGGTGCGGAATTCCACCGCGGAATTCCGCACCGTGAAATCGCTTCCCCACCTACCGCCGCCGCGTCACATGACACGGCCAGCTGCGTCATGTGACGCGGTGGGCATGTCACGTGACACGGCCGGCTGCGTCATGTGATGCGGCGGCGGTAGGCGGGGAAGCGTCATGTGGGAGCGAGGATGCCGGATCCGCAGGTAAGTTTGGGGTCTCCTGGGGGGTGCCGTGACGGGCTCCGCCGCGGAATTCCACGGCGGAGCCCGTCACGGCCGTGTGCAGCCGGCCTTAGATACACTCATTGTGCGATATCGAGTGCTGACAGAACTTTTCGGATGTTTTCAACTGCTGAATGCTCTTTTATGAACCCCACTTGTGCTGGGCCTACCAACGATGTCATGAATTTACTGAGTTGCATAGGTTGGACATGTACCCCATTAGGTTACCCCTAATTACAACTTTCGCTGCAGAATAAGATGGGGTCTGTCATATGTTCTTTGCTATGGTCAGAGTAAACTAGCCACCACATTTGGAGTGCTGCTAAGAAATTTTCATCCTGAGTCAAGAAGGCCGGGAACCTCCATATGTGATCTGTGTCCTTTGGGTACTTCTTTTTTAGCTTTATCGTTACAGTTGCATAGTTGGAAAGTACCATGTCCAGTAATTCTACTTTCTGCACTTTGTGTATCAAATGTTATAAGTATGTAGTCAATAAGAGAACACGATTGGTGGGCATGCGAGTAAAATAAACATTCCCTGCCATCAGGATGTAAATATCTCCATGTATCACTTGGGTTGGCTATTTGGGTGAGAGGTTTCAGGATTCTATCCCTATTAAGCACTGGTTCATATGTTCCCCTTCGGTCTTCTAGCGCGTTCATAACTGGGTTTGTGACCCCACATACTACTTTTTGATCCATAGGGCCATTGTGAAGTAATCACTCTATTTGTTTATAGTAAGGCTTATTTTCTTCATTTGGGGTATAAATGTTGTATAATGTACTTGGTTCCCTCATGTTCCAGAAGCACGTGAGACCACCCACCCTCCTGATCCTTGTTATCTGTAATCAAGGTGCCCTACAGAGATTTGTTAATTGGAGTAACAACCCCTGCTCTTCCCTTCACTGCTGATGCTCAGACTACTGTACCCACCCATATTTTATGCAATGAAAGTCTCTTTCCAATAAGTGTGGCTCCTGTAGGAAAACTAAATCAAGTCAACATTTTTTGAGATGACGCAGTACCAGATTTCTTTTGGAGGGAGAGCTCAGGCCCTTGACATTTCACAAAAGTATATACATACTGTGGGTTTATTGTTAACGTTTATGTGTTACTATATTATCTCTAGTATTTTTAAATGAACTTCAGATTTGGGTATGAGGGGGAAGGAAAGGAGTGAAATCAAATGAAGAGGGTTGGGGAGGGTTTACTGGGGATGAGCTTGGGTTATTCCCTGGTATAGCTCTCTAATTAGGATTTCCGGTTAATGAGTTGACGACAGGAATCATTCCAGAAAACTATCTGACTCTATAAGAACTCCTAGTTTTAATGTATTTACCTCACTTTTTTCTAACATGGGTGAGCTGCGTCCACCCGGTAAGTATAACAAAATATGTCACAGCTCACTCATCAGTGCTTAGTAAGTACTAAACAACCAACTAATGACACACAAGTCCTGGAAAGCTTCTTTTCTCAGGTTTCTTTTTTCTCTTTCCCTTTTATCTAACTCCCCTGTTGCAAAAACAGTTCTTAAAGGGGTTGTCCCGCGGCAGCAAGTGGGGTTATACACTTCTGTATGGCCATATTAATGCACTTTGTAATGTACATTGTGCATTAATTATGAGCCATACAGAAGTTATAAGAAGTTTTTCACTTACCTGCTCCGTTGCTGGCGTCCTCGTTTCCATGGAGGCCGTCTAATTTTCGGCGTCTAATGGCCAAATTAGACACGCTTGCGCAGTCCGGGTCTTCTTCTTTCCTCAATGGGGCCGCTTGTGCTGGATGCCGGCTCCGTGTAGCTCCGCCCCGTCACGTGCCGATTCCAGCCAATCAGGAGGCTGGAATCGGCAATGGACCGCACAGAAGCCCTGCGGTCCACCGAGAGAGAAGATCCCGGCGGCCATCTTCAGCAGGTAAGTAAGAAGTCACCGGAGCGCGGGGATTCAGGTAAGCACTCTCCGGTGTTCTTTTTTAACCCCTGCATCGGGGTTGTCTCGCGCCGAACGGGGGGGGGGGGGGGGGGGGGTTGAAAAAAAACCAAAACCCGTTTCGGCGCGGGACAACCCCTTTAATACGTAGCATTTTTCTGCCTGGATCATGCATTCTTGTATCTTGTATCTGAATCCTGAGCTTCTAGGGAGAAGGTGAGTAGTTAGGGTGATGTTGATATTCAGAAGGTTTCAGTGGTGCTTGCTGGTGACCTTTGTGAAGTATGACATGTCACACTTGATGGACTAATCGACCCACTGGTCCGTTTCTCCCTTTTGTTGCTTGCGGGGGTTCAAGCCGAAGTATCATCTCATCGCATCGTGGCGTTTCCTCAGATAGACTCTGCTGAATCGGGTGTTTTAAAAAGTTTTATAGGAGCAGTCATCCTTAAAAACTTTGAAGAGCGCAGGGTACTGAAGCTAGAAGTGGATTTTCTTTGTGTATCGTGTAGTGCAGACATTGTTAAATGCATGCCTTTGTTTACCACTCTTACAGAAAAGTCCTCAAGTAGTAGTACTTCATGGCTTCTAACATGCATTGGATGGCTTCTGGTTCTGGAAGCTCTCATCGGGGCTGTTTTGATATTGAAGTCCAAGAAGGCCATAATTATTTGACGTGGTCTTTGCTGCCCCTCTAACAGTTGGTGGCTCCAGACCTACACGATGAACCCTTTCTATTGTGCAGTAGTAGTCGAGGCCCGGTGCCTCCGGAAGTTCTTTTTCACAGATCTGAAAAAAGTCGACTTGGCGGATTGCTTCAGGCAGTCGCACTAATCTCAGATCGTTGGGCCTTGACCGGTTGTCCGGATCATCGATTTTGTTCACCCTGTTCTGGATATTGATGGATTATTCCCGAATCGTTTGTTTTAGATTTCCCATCTCTCTTTGTTGTTGTATCGATTGCTCCAGTTCATCGGCTCGTTTGGAGTTAGACGCTAGCTCAGCTTGAATATGAGTGAGAGGGGTTTGCAAGGCCCGTTCTAAGGTTTTTTGTATGTCAGACATTATACACGATGCCACTTCTGATGCAATTTGACAGAAATCTAGAAAAAAGTTTGGGGTTTGCTAATCTGCTGCCTGGTGTTCTGTTTGTTTGCATAGGTCGGCTGTCTGTTTCTCCTGGGCCATTCCTGGGTATCGGTGCCATTAGTGTGAATGACATATTCGACATGTTCTCGGTTTTTGTGTCTATCGTCACTCTTGATATGGTCTTTCTCCGTCTCTGCTCTGCTTCCCACTTCACTAACTCCCCTCTCCCGCTCTCAGATCATAATCTCCTCTCTTTCTGTCACGCTCCCTAACATCTCTCCAGACTCACCCACCTACTGTACCTACAGGAACCTTAAGGCCATTCACACCCAGGACTTTGCTGAATCCCTACAGTCCTCTCTGTCCCCTATCTCTCTCCTCTCCTGCCCCAAGCTGGCTGCCGCTCACTACAACACCGCTCTCAAACATGCCCTGGATGAAGCAGCGCCCCCATGACCTGAGCCATCCAATGTAGAGCGCGGCAACCCTGGCTCACGCCTCAAACATGCTTCATTCGGCGGTGCTCTAGAAGTGCTGAACGGCTGTGGAGGAAGTCACAAACGCCCGCAGACTTCCTCCACTACAAATTCATGCTCAGAAGCTACAACCTCGCCCTCCACCACGCCAAACAAGTCTATTTCACCCCTCTAGTGTCCTCACTATCGCACAACCCTAAACGTCTCTGATACTTTTCACTCCCTTCACAGCCCTAAACCGCAGCCCCCGGTGACGGATCTCAGTGCTGTAGAGTTGGCTGCTTACTTCAAAAAGAAAATTGATGACATCGGTTAGGAAATAACTTCCCAATCCCAGACTAGCCCTGACCCTAGTCTTGTCAGCACTGCATCTAGCTCCTACTCACTCTGTACTCAGACCAGCGACAGAGGACGAAGTCTCCAAATTGCTCTTTTCTGCTCGCCCCACCACCTGTGCTAGCGACCCCCTCCCCTCACACCTCCTCCGATCCCTCTCCCCAGTGGTCATCTCCCATCTCACCACTATATTCAACCTCTCTCTGACCTCTGGCATCTTTCCCTCTTCCTTCAAACATGCCATCATATCCCCACTGCTAAAGAAGCCGACTCTTGATGCGACTGATGCTGCCAACTATCGACCCATCTCTAATCTCCCCTTCATCTCCAAACTACTAGTACGCCTGGTTTACTCCTGCCTTGTAAGCTACCTATCAGAGCACTCTCTCCTAGACCCCCTACAGTCTGGCTTCCGACCTCAACACTCGACAGAAACTGCCCTTACAAGGGTATCCAATGACCTACTGACAGCCAAATCGAGGGGCGATTACTCCCTACTGATCCTCCTCGACCTCTCCGCAGCATTTGACACTGTTGACCACAAACTCTTCCTCAGTATGCTTCGCTCTATCGGCCTAAAAAACACTGCTCTCTCCTGGTTCTCCTCCTACCTATCTGACCGCTCTTTCAGCGTCTCCTTTGCTGGCTCTACCTCCCCTCCTCTTCCCCTTGCTGTTGGGGTCCCCCAGGGCTCGGTCCTCGGACCCCTCCTTTTCTCTATCTACGCAGCCCCTATTGGACAAACAATCAGGAGATTGTTCAGGTATTGGCCTCCAATACCACCTCTATGCTGATGACACCCAGCTATACACCTCTTCCCGTGACATCTCTGCACCTTTCCTCCAAAACATCACCGACTGTCTGTCCGCTGTCTCTAACCCTAGGTCCTCTCTCTACCTAAAACTAAACCTCTCTAAAACTGACTGGTATTTCCACCCTCCACTAACCGACCTCCTCCTGACATCTCCATCTCAGTGTGTGGCGCCACCATAACTCCTAGACAACATGCCCGCTGCCTTGGGGTCATATTTGACTCAGGTCTATCATTTACCCCCTACATCCAATCTCTTGCCCGAACATGTCAGCTGCACCTCAAGAACATCACAAGAATCGGCTCTTTTCTCACTGTGGACACGCTAAAAACGCTTACTGTTGCCTGCATCCATTCTCGGCTCGATTATTGCAACTCGTTGCTGATTTGCCTCCCCTGCACCAGACTCTACCCTCTCCAATCCATCCTGAATGCGGCAGCCAGGCTCATCTTCCTGTCCAGCCGCTACTCGGATGCCTCTGCCCTGTGCCGGTCACTGCACTGGCTGCCCGTTAAACACAGATTACAATTTAAACTCGCTACCTTCATCCAGAAAGCCCTCCACACTGCAGTGCCCCCCTATATTGCCTCCCTCATCTCAATCCATCACCCAGCCCAGGCTCTCCGCTCTGCTAATGAAACCAGACTGAGCGCCCCTTTAATTCAAACTTCTCATTCCCGCCTCCAAGACTTCTCCAGAGCAGCACCGGTCCTCTGGAACGCACTACCAAAGGCTATCCGGGCAATCCAGGACTCACAGAACTTCAGGCGTGCTCTAAAAACGCACCTCTTCAGGGAGGCATACCGCATTCCCTAGACAAACCCCTCATAACATGTTCCCTGACCTATTGCTAGCCATCATAAACCGTTCCTGCAGTCATATCGTTTCTGCTGTCACATGGCCAAATGTCTGACCATTGTCTGTGTATAGAATCCCTCACTCTCCACCTCGCCATACCGGGCACATCTCCTGGTAAGCATCATACAGCAGAAGGTACTGCATGGAGGTAACTGCAATATACACAGGAGATATTCAGAGACATTTAGAGCAAAAGAGAAAATCAGATGACGGGTGCGGATGCACTGTAATTGTCTTTTTTTTTTCATGCAGGAGATCAATTGGGCTATGTGCTCTATGAGCTCCCGCACACGTGATCGGCACTAAAATGGAGCATGTCCATTTTTTTTCATGCTCCAGAAATTTTTTAATTACCATCCGCGGGTATTTATCCACCCGCGGGTGGTCAATGCATTCCTATGGGGCGTGGATCCGCGTGCGGGAAAAACGCTGCGGATTTTAATTCTTATTTTCAGTGACCAAGACATTTTTTGTTTTTCCATTTCTGTTTTTTCCTCTACCTTTAAAAAAAAAAATCTTAACTCCTTTACATATCCATCGTCGTCGCTGTATGAGGGTTTGTTTTTTGCGAGACAAGTTGTATTTTTCAATGGTACCATTTAATATACCACATAAGGTACTGAAAAACTTCTAAGTGGAGAGAAATGGAAAAAAAAAATACCGCCATCTTTTGGTGCATCTTGTTTCCACGGCGCACAAAATGCAAGAAAAATGACACGATAACTTATTTTTTTGCTGTACTACTTGTATTTTTTTTCAAAGACTTAATTTTTAAAAATTATTTTCTGCCGCTATCTTCTGCAATAACTTTATTTATTTTTCCATCGGCGTAGTTGTGCGAGGGCTCATTTGTTGTGGGACATCCTGTAGTTTGCCTTTGTACCATTTTGGCATACATACAACCTTTTGTTCGCTTTTTTTCTTGCACACAGGACGACCAAAAAAGCACATTTCTGGCATTTTTTATTTTTTCAGACGATGTTAACTGTTCAGGGTGAATGTATTACTTTGATAGATCGGACTTTTACGGATGCGGCGATACCAATTATGTATTTTTATTTTATTTAGATTCTTTTATTGTAAGTTGTTTTTTTTTAATAATTAGTAAAACTTTATTGTTATTATTTTAACTTTCATTTTTAGTCCCCAGAGGGGACAACAGCTTGCGATGCTTTGATCACTCCTGCAATATGATATAATACCAAAGTATTACATCATATTGGGATCAGACAGGCAGTCTATCAAGCCACCCCAGCTGCCATGACACCTGCACGGCTCTCTGCGATCTCATCGCGCGCGCGCGGGGGGGGGGGGGGGGGGGGCATACAAGATCCTCGAATATAGTCAGAACTGACAGCGGCATTCAAAGGGTCAACAGCCCTGATCAGCCGTGTGGTTGATTGGAGCTGTTGCCGCTGGGTGTTGGCTGTAAGAAACAGCCGGCACCTGAAATGTATGAAGGAAGTTCACCCCCTGATCTCCCTTTATACATAGACAGCTAATACAGGCCGTCAAATTGGCGGTCACTAACGGGTTAGGGAAAAGATAAAAATGGTTTTATTTTTAATTGTAGAACTTTCAGCCATGTTTTCACTTTAGAAATGTTCCCTGCATGAGTTACAGGATTCAAACATTCCATCCAAATAAATAATTTGCAATTCTTAGTAAAAGTGGACCTTGATGATTCTTTTACCAAGGCCTTTATTTAAAGCACACGTCAAACTTAAGGTCACTAGGCAGAATTCGGTCTGCTACTTCTTTTTATGTGGCCACCGGCCGTGCAGCACCTCAATTCTCATCCAGCCTGTATGCCCCGTCTGGCAGCTGCACCCGCTGCTGAGTCTGTGACCGCTGATATCTTTCCCTCGGTGCCTGCGTCCGCCGTCCTGTAAGCTGCACAGATGCTGAGAGGAGAGGTCAGCAGTCATAGACTAAGTAGGGACTGCTGGACCAGAACTGCAGGTTAGGTGAATGGAATACTTGTAGAGATGCTGCCCCATCAGATGCCAACAGGGAGTTCACCATTACTACTAGGGCTACTGTAGGGGGCAGTATTACTACTGGTGCCACTGTGAGAGGCCCTAATACTAATGAGGTCACTATTGCTACTGGGGCATGTACGACGAACCCTTTTACTAATGGGGCCACTACGGGGGACACTATTACCAATCCTGCCATCTCCACCGGCCTCATCACACAAGTAAAAGACATCTAATAAGACTGAAGACAAGAGCTTCACAGCCTTCTACAGATCAGAGAGACATCTCCACCTACCTGGTGGTCCTGTGGAAGAAGAGGACGGGGACATCTCTCTGGGGTTCTTCTCTTACTGGATGGAACTGGAGGAAACACAGACGGACACTGAAGTCATTTTTTATATACAGATAATAAAGTCCCCGTGGATTTAGTCCTGTCTATTACCTGGTGATGGGAGCGGCTGGTGGGTCTCCATCATGGCCTCCTTGTACAGATCCTTGTGTCCTTCTAAATGCTCCCACTCCACCATGGAGAAATAGACAGCGACATCCTGACACCTTATAGGAACCTGACAACACAATATACAGTCATTACCCAGAAGCCTCCAGTGCTTGTACTGTATAATGTCCCAGCATTCCCTGCAGCGTCACCTCTCCAGTCAGCAGCTCAATCATCTTGTTGATGATTTCTAGAATCTTCTGTACATTGATGTCCCTATGTATCAGGGGATGAGGTGGGGGCCCAGTGATTGGGCTCAGGGGTCTTCCCCATCCATCACACACAGGGGCCCGACAGCCATCACTAGGGGTCTTCTTCACTACTGTGTAATCCTGTATATGGGAAGACATTAATAAATATCACGACAGACATTTCCGGAGTCCATCACCTCTCCAGTGACATCATCTGTTATTACCATAGATAAGAATGATGTAATGTGACATCACCAGAATCTCTCTCCACCCCAGTGACATCATCTGTTATTACCATAGATAAGAATGATATAATGTAACATCATCAGAATCTCTCCCCCCTCCTTTGACATCATCTGTTATTACCGTAGATAAGAATGATATAATCTGACATCATCAGAATCTCTCCCCTCTCCAGTGACATCATGTTATTACCATAGATAAGAATGATGTAATGTGACATCATCAGAGTCTCTCCCCCCTCCAGTGACATCATCTGTTATAACCATAGATACGAATGATGTAATGTGACATCATCAGAGTCTCTCCCCCCTCCAGTGACATCATCTGTTATTACCATACATAAGAATGATGTAATGTGACATCATCAGAATCTCTCACCTCCCCAGTCAGCTGGAGGAGTATCTCTAGGGTGAGGTTGAATACACTCTCCGCCATCTTGTTTCTGTCCTTCTCCATCTTTGATGAATGAATCCTGTAGGGACCTGAATGGAAACAATATGAACCAATGTAAAAACCACAAAAACAAACAAACAAACAAAAAAAAACACATAGCGAGAAATTTACTGGAGATAATAAGGAGAAACATTTAAGTGTTTTTCCATTAGTTAAAATTGCTTCACAACCCCCGTGTCCTTCCTGGTTGTTGCTGACCAGGACATGTGACTGCTGCAGCCAATCACTGGTTATTACAGGTCACTGCTGTAGCCAGTGATTGGCTACAGAAGTCACATGTGCTGGTCAGCAGCAACCAGGAAGGACACGGGGGTTGTGAAGCAATTCATGGGAAAACTCCTTTAGGAGATATTAAAGAGAACCTGTTTTGTGAGTTTTATGAAGCCTAAACTTCAGGCAACACAAAATCCCACCAGGGATCTTCTCACCCGGATCAGCTGGACTGATAGCCGACCCAGGCAGGGAGACGCCGGCAGCGACCGCCCCACTGACTCTTCTCCAAGTTCAGAGCTGCTTTTTACATGGTTTTCTCTGAAGCGCTGCAGTGTTTTAGCGCACAATATAGATGTCTGTAATGTACATGCGTGTTGGGATGTATGTGTGACATCGGGCAGCAGAATCCTCCGGACAGCCTCCCGTTAACCCCTTCCTGCAGCCATTTCTCATCCCCACCGCCCAACGACAATTGCTATTATATCTGCTAATAAAGCTGGATGAGCGCCGGTATTGTGAGGGACAAGTAGGATGTTTAATAGCAGCATTTAATGTGGGAGAACCTTAGAAATACTTTATTAGGAATTCATTTAATAGGAAATTTTATAAAAACATTTGCTGGAATAAAAAAAAAAACAAACAAAAAAAACGTGATTTCCCCATAGTTTTTATTAGTTGTTTTTGTTTACATCGCTGTGCAGTAATTGTCCGTTTTTCTCCTTCAGTGCGCCGGTGTGAATATGGTGATGTAAAATCCCTATAGCTGCTGTTATCTTTAACTGCTCTTAAAAAATTACCCGTTTTTGGTTCAATTCTTCTCTCAGTCACCAAATTCTGAACCCCAGAACTTTTTTACATTGCCCTTTGGTGGATCTGTGTGAGATGATTATTGCCGGCTGAGCTGGAGTTTGTATTAGTGCTGTTTTAGGGAATATAGGACCTCTAGATCCTTTTTTTTTCCATTTTTGGGGAGACGAGGCGCCTACAGATCAGTCATTCTAGCAGTACCTTTTCTTACTGTGTGGCATAAATACCATGCTGCTTTAACCCTTTTCTTGCTGACCATGAATCTCTCAGGGAGGCACTCCAGTAGCTAATATATAGGTGGAACATCCTTGCTACTAATGGCTGTATCTCAGGCTGTATTGGGGCTGGAGGATCGATTTATGCTGATTTTGAGGCCGATAATGTGGAATGTTGGTTGTGGCCACAATACAGCCTGAGATACAGGAGGGTAAAGAGGTGGATGAAGTGACAGCTGCGCAGACCTGCAGCTCTCAGCCTTGTCATTCCTGGGCTACTATAGGGTTTATCTCAGGCTGTGTTGCACATAGAGCATCCATTATGGCCTTGTTTTACATCCAAAAAAGTCTTAGAAAAATAGGCTTGACAGTCTTATAAAGCCATTTGCTACACAGCCTGCGGTAGAGGAAATGTAAATGGTGCCGCCTCCTTTTAGCCAGATTTCAGCTTAAGGGCCCTTTTAGACTAAACAATATTGTACTAATGAGTGAAAGTTAACAATAATCGTTCAGTCTTAATACGATCTAACGACTGAAAGATGAATAAGAAATATCCACTTTTTGCTTGTTGTTCATTTTATGCGGGCATTACGTTTGTGGCTTATCATTCAGCTTAAACAGCGCTTGTTCAGTCTTTCACTTATTCATTCGCTCATCTTAAGGTAGACTTAGTTCAGTGTGGTGAGAAGGGCTGCAGGGAGCCGACAGCTACAGGCAGCAGAGACAGATCAGATCTGCCTGTGTCTCTGTACATCACCCCACGGGAGGAAACAGGGACCTTTCTTCATGTTGCCCCCCCCCCACCTTTCCCCTCATCAGTCACAACATACTTTCTCTCATACTTGGGGTTTATACTTTTTATACCGCCCAATCTTTAGCAGAAAATATGCCGACCGTTTCTATAGCGAAACCCGTTACACGCTGCCGTCACAGAGATAACAAATATCACTAGCGAGGAACGGCTAATACATTCCTGATGACAGATGGAAAACATCCTGGTCGCCATCATGCCAGGAGGTCGGAGCGGTGACGGTGCAGCCTCAGATTGTTCACCTGCCTTCTGCTGTTGGCAGAGGCCAGGATCACCGTAGAAGCCGGTACGCCGTTTCACCGGGGAAAAGAGAGGAGAGTATAGTTTCCCTTGCGGCACGGCCAACTGTACTATTTCCTTTTCCTTGGATGATCCCTTCAAGCATTTTTTTCTCATTACAGTTTGAAGTTAAATGACACAATAGTGCCAGTGAGTATTTAGTGCTGACTAGGGGGCACTCTAATCACTATGTACAGATATATCAAGGGACAGTACAGAGATCTCCCATCATCTATTATACCCAGAACTGTAACTAGGGGGCGCTCTCTATATCCAGAGCAGTGGTTGGCAAACTTTTTCAGCCATGGAGCCCTTCTGTAGCAAAAGTTTCTTGTGGAGCCCCACAGAGGGTGTGGTCAGGGGAGGGGTTAGGGGCGGGGCTTATCACAACATAAATTTTACCTTCATTGTGATAAGAAAGACAGCGTTGTTTCAAAAAACCACAGTGAGGTACCCTGGAGCGCCGGAGGGGCGACTGATATACAGTATACTGGATTTATTATCATGCTGTGGAATTGAATCCCGCACCGCATGTCACCCGCGACGCATGTCACCCGCGCCGCATGCCACCCGCGCCGCACACCACCCGCGCCGCACACCACCCCCACCACACACCACCCGCACGGTTCTGTGCAGATACTTTCCACAACGTGTGAATTACATTTTTAAAATCTCTTCTTTGTTCCTGCTACAGCTACTATACATTCCACAGAAAATCTGCCCTGTGTAGTGACAATGTCCCCCCAGGGCGGCCCCCGGTAGTGACAGTGTCCCCCCAGGGCGGCCCCCGGTAGTGACAGTGTCCCCCCAGGGCGGCCCCCGGTAGTGACAGTGTCCCCCAGGGCGGCCCCCGGTAGTGACAGTGTCCCCCAGGGCGGCCCCCGGTAGTGACAGTGTCCCCCACGACGGCCCCCGGTAGTGACAGTGTCCCCCACGACGGCCCCCGGTAGTGACAGTGTCCCCCACGACGGCCCCCGGTAGTGACAGTGTCCCCCACGACGGCCCCCGGTAGTGACAGTGTCCCCCACGACGGCCCCCTAAGTGACAGTGTCCCCCACGACGGCCCCCTAAGTGACAGTGTCCCCCACGTTGACCCCCATAGTAATAGTGTCCCCCACAGTGGCCCCATAGTAATAGTGTCCCCCACAGTGGCCCCATAGTAAAAGTGTCCCCCACATTGGCCCCCATAGTAAGTGTCCCCTACGTTGCCTCCCATAGTAATAGTGTCCCCCACAGTAATAGTGTGCCCCACGGTGGCCCCCATAGTAATAGTGTCCCCCACGGTGGCCCCAGTAGTGATAATTTCACCCACGGTGAGCCCTAAAGGGATAGCGTCCCCCACGGCCCCGCTAGTGACAGCGTCCCCCCAGGGCGGCCCCGCTAGTGACAGCGTCCCCCCAGGGCGGCCCCGCTAGTGACAGCGTCCCCCCAGGGCGGCCCCGCTAGTGACAGCGTCCCCCCAGGGCGGCCCCGCTAGTGACAGCGTCCCCCCAGGGCGGCCCCGGTAGTGACAGCGTCCCCCCAGGGCGGCCCCGGTAGTGACAGCGTCCCCCCAGGGCGGCCCCGGTAGTGACAGCGTCCCCCCAGGGCGGCCCCGGTAGTGACAGCGTCCCCCCAGGGCGGCCCCGGTAGTGACAGCGTCCCCCCAGGGCGGCCCCGGTAGTGACAGCGTCCCCCCAGGGCGGCCCCCTAAGTGACAGCGTCCCCCCAGGGCGGCCCCCTAAGTGACAGCGTCCCCCCAGGGTGGCCCCCTAAGTGACAGCGTCCCCCACGACGGCCCCCTAAGTGACAGTGTCCCCCACGTTGGCCCCCATAGTAATAGTGTCCCCCACGTTGGCCCCCATAGTAATAGTGTCCCCCACGGTGGCCCCCATAGTAATAGTGTCCCCCACGGTGGCCCCCATAGTAATAGTGTCCCCCACGGTGGCCCCCATAGTAATAGTGTCCCCCACGGTGGCCCCCATAGTAATAGTGTCCCCCACGTTGCCTCCCATAGTAATAGTGCCCCCCACGTTGCCTCCCATAGTAATAGTGTCCCCCACGTTGCCTCCCATAGTAATAGTGTCCCCCATAGTAATAGTGTCCCCCACGGTGGCCCCCATAGTAATAGTGTCCCCCACAGTGGCCCCCATAGTAATAGTGTCCCCCACAGTGGCCCCCATAGTAATAGTGTACCCCACAGTGGCCCCCATAGTAATAGTGTCCCCCACGGTGGCCCCCATAGTAATAGTGTCCCCCACGGTGGCCCCCATAGTAATAGTGTCCCCCACGGTGGCCCCAGTAGTGATAATTTCACCCACGGTGAGCCCTAAAGGGATAGCGTCCCCCACAGCCCCCATTGTAATAGCGTCCCATAACAGCGAGCCCCCGTAGTGATAGTGTCCCCCACGGCGGCCCCCGTAGTGATAGTGTCCCCCACGGCGGCCCCCTTAGTAATAGTGTCCCCCACAGCGGCCCCCGTTGTGATAGAGTCACCCACAGCGGCCCCCGTAGTGATAGAGTCCCCCATAGCGGCCCCCTTAGTAATAGTGTCCCCCACAGCGGCCCCCTTAGTAATAGTGTCCCCCACGGCGGACCTCGTAGTAATAGCGTCTGACACACCAACCCCAGGAGCATTACTGGCCCCCTAAAACCATTACACTTACCTCTTTCTCGATTTCCAAGCGCGGCTGCTCAACTCAATCAGGACTCCCACAAATCTCCACCTGCAGAGCCAGACAAAGGTGAACTTACAGGACCTGTGATGATGTCACTGTCATGTGATTACCGATGTGGGAGGAGTCATGGGTCACATGACCCGGGGGAACAGTGCAGGAGTCTGCTGCTGGATGAGCAGGGGGTGCACTGTTTATCATGGATGTAGCAAAGCTGTATGTGTGTAATGTACACGCTCCTGTACTGTATGTGTATTGTGGATGTAGCAGAGCTGTATGTGTGTAATGTACACGCTCCTGTACTGTATGTGTACTGTGGATGTAGCAGAGCTGTATGTGTGTAATGTACACGCTCCTGTACTGTATGTGTATTGTCGATGTAGCAGAGCTGTATGTGTGTAATGTACACGCTCCTGTACTGTATGTGTACTGTGGATGTAGCAGAGCTGTATGTGTGTGATGTACACGCTCCTGTACTGTATGTGTATTATGGATGTAGCAGAGCTGTATATGTGTAATGTACACGCTCCTGTACTGTATGTGTATTGTGGATGTAGCAGAGCTGTATGTGTGAACTGGATAGTATTTTGTCCAGCAGGTTCTGGGGTATTCTGTAGCTTCCTAATTGTATAGCATGGCATGTGCACGCATTATCACAACCAGTCAGACACAAGTTGTAAGTCTCAGGTCTAAACTGGTTCTGGGCGGTACATTGCTCAGAACCTCATTTTATTGCAACACATAATACCTGCCCTTTAAGGGCATACAACGCATTACATCAGTAACATATATAGTTTTCATTCGTTGGGCCATATAGAATTCTATCTTGAAAAGTCATAGTCGAGGTAGGTCCTATTGGTCGACTATTCCCTATAAGGCGTCTCTAGTATAATTTATAAACCGCTGCTAATTATAATAAACATAATTAATCCAGTCAACATTTTATTTACCATAATGATCGGAAAAATTGACTCGAATCTAGCTTTTAACTTGGTCTCTAGTTTTAAAACTCGTCAGGTACCCCCCTTGGCTGTCCTATGACGTCAATGTACACGTGTAGATCATAACTACCACCAGGAGCCTCTCTCCTCGCTCAAGGGTAATATTACAATACTAGTAGTGTGCACAGGTACGCACGGCGTGGGACTCCCTGATCTTCACCCACACCAATGTCCCTCCTGGAGATAGCCCTGAAGGTGGACAGGTCCAGGCCGCCAACACTGACCCTACACTACCTAGTGACAAGACTGGAAGGAACCGCCGTACCTATGCAGGAAACAAGGATAGACCAACATGACAAGAAGAACACAGGCAGAGTTGGATTGAAATAAGGTAACTATTGGGGGTAACCTCATTATCCTCAATGCTGTCAGGATGACAGCAGAATCTGACAGGATGTGGAGGAGCATAAGGGTTTTACTAAGGCACACTCCCCTGTCCAATTACCTTCCAGGCGGGTCCTCCACCTCATGTCTCCACAATGCCAGTAAACATCTCCTAAGGACTGGACCTGATTCTGAATCCATTCCCCTCCTATCGTACCGTAGGAGGAGCAATACCCGTTAGTGAGCTCCCCAAAAATCTCCCTCCACCCTGCCCATTTGCCTGGCAGGTGTAGTTTCCAGGGTAGTCAGTAATACTCTCTCCGGTGCAAAACACTTAAGTAGTTATAGAGTATTCCTTCTTCCACTTCTCACAAGCAGTGTAATTGGTGGAGGTGTTAGTGAAGAGACTAAGGAAACACTCTTCAGCATCTACAGGGAGATTTAGGGGGACCATCCCCGAGTGTTGTCTGGCACTACCACACACGCAACAGTTAGACTTGTTGCTCCTGTTAGCATTGTACCTCATCAACTCCAACCAGAGATTCCGGTCAGAGTAGCCAGTCGCTACTGTCAAGGTGTCCTCAAAGGTAGGGTCGGCTATGATCATCATGTTCGTCAAGGTTTTTTATTTTAGGGCGTAGGGGGTTAATTACAGGCACTGGCTAGGTGAAGGCTTCCACTCGGGAGCATCTACCATATCCCTTACAGCAATAGTCTTCTCCCCAGATATTATCAGTGGCGCAAACATATTGTATTCCCCGGGTATATAAGTCATATAACCAGCTGGACTGGGCTAAATCTGGTCCGCGGTGGGATTTTGCTCCTAGACACGGGACCACAGTACAATAGTCGAAGGAATATGCGGCCAATTGAGTGTTGGACGAGTTATACCAGAAGGTAACCATACCCTCATATTCCTCCGACTAAGGATTCCAGTTGCCACCCTCCTCTCTCACTAGCCCCAACCAGAGTAATGTCCACAGCATGACTAAGCCTGGTTTCCCAAATCTGAGGCTTTCTTACAGTGTGAGGGTGCATTCCCACGAACGTATATCGGCTTGGTTTTCACGACGAGCCGATATATGTTGTCCTCGTGTGCAGGGGGGGGGGGGGGGGGGAGAATGGAAAAGCCAGGAGCAGGAACTGAGCTCCCGCCCCCTCTCTGCCTCCTCTCCACCCCTCTGCACTATTTGCAATGAGAGGAGGTGGGACGGGGGCGGGGCTAAGTTCCGTGAATTAGCCCCGCCCCCGTCCCACCTCTACCCATTGCAAATAGTGCAGAGGGGCGAAGATGGGGCGGGAGCTAAGTTCCTGCTCCTGGCTCTTCCACCTCCCCCCCCCTGCACACGAGGTCAACGTATATCGGCTTAGCGTGAAAACCGAGCCGATATACGTTCGTGGGAATGCACCCTGAAGCGTGGATCCAAGTAAGTCTTTCGGCTAGTTTCGCAGCTGTGGCAGTAGTCAGAAGCACCTGGTAGGGATCATCAAATCGAGGCTCAAGAGGGTGCTTCCTGGGGAACGTCTTGACACACACCCAATCCCCAGGCTGCAAGATATGTGTCCCAGTGTCTGCCTCTGAGTCTGGAAGAGAACACCTGTACATAGGCTTTGGTTAGTGCTTTAACAACGGAAATCACATACTTAGTCAACACATCAGATTGTAATTGTAACTGCTGAGGATAGTAGCAACCTAGCCTTGGGGCTAGCCCAAACAACCTCGTAGGGAGATAATGCAGGATTCCCCCTGGGTGTATATATAACACTGAATAGGGCGATTGGATGACAGTCTGTCCAGGGTAGCCCTATTTCCGGCGTCATTTTAAGCATCTTGCTTTTTAGCGTGCCACTAAGTCTCTCCACCTTTCCACTACTCTATGGGTGGTAGGGTGTGCAAAAGGCCTGGGATACATGCAGAGCAGACATGACATGTTACATTCACCTGCGAAGTTTGTACCTCTGTCTGACTCTGAATCACTTCTGCTACCCCCATATTCACAGTTTACCTCGTTCATGAGCTTCTTTGCGGTTACCTACTTGTTTGCCTTGGTAAGACAACAACAACAACAAGCACATATTCATACTTCCCAGCAAGTGGGAGCTGAATGTAGTCAATTTGCAATCCCTGAAATGGGTAGAGTGGTCTAGGCAAGTGTCTTTGGGGCACCTTTTCCCTTCTGTCCTGACTAGTCTATGGCATAGATCATGCTAACTGAACAAATGATGCAGCAGCTACAGAGAACCCAGGAGTCGCCCGTCCTCTTTCAAGCATCAACGTCATTGCTGCTTTACTAGGTGCATCTTTCCGTGCGTCAGCTAGGCCATCATGGGATACAGGAACTGTAGTAGGCAAGTGCTGTTGACTGTTCACCATACGCTGTCCTGTTTCTGCTGCTCCCATATTAGTCCATTTATCCTTTCCTTCCTTGCTGGCTTGTAACTGTAAAGTCTTTAGCATATCAAAGTCCAAATTTTGTCAATGTCCAAAGTTTTTACCACTGACTCATGCTGTCAGTATCTTTTCTTCTTTCTTCCACGGCTTGACAGCCACTGCCTTTGCTATGCTGTCAGCGAGGGTGTCGTCTCTCGCTTCTCCATTGTAGGAATCGGTGTGAACTCTCCACTGCCAGGTAGTAATAGGGCCTCCATGAGACTCTGCACCGCTGCACCATTCTTAATTGGTTGTCCTGCTAAGGTAAGAAACTGTCTGGCCTTCCATATTGGGCCGTAATCATGAGCTATGCCAAATGCATACCAGGAGTCAGTGTAAAGGGTTGCCGTCTTACCTCTCGCCACTCTACTCGCCTCAGTGAGGGCCTTCAGTTCCGCTTCTTGTGCTGAGACATGCAGAGGAAGAGCTTCTGCTTCTAGGACATCTTGTTGTGTGACCACTGCATATCCGATGTGGAGTCATCAATCCTCACCCTGGTACCATCTGCAAAAAGCTCAAAATATGCATTGTCAACAGAGGTTCCGGTAACTGTTTGCATACCTGCAGTTTATTGCTACATCAGTACTAAATAATCATGCTGATGTTCTATTTAACATGGATCAGAATCTTGTAGCAAAAAATTTATTTCCTTTTTGTTTAACCCCTTAAGGACCAGGCTGTTTTGTACCTTAAGGACCAGACACATTTTAGGGATTTTACCCATGTGGCGGTTTTACTGCTCTATTTTTTTTCCTTTAGCTACCAAAATTATTTTTGCTGCGTTTTTTCTCTGTGACATATAGGACTGTTTTTTTTATATCTTTTTCACTGACTTCTTTTTCCGGTTTTTTAGTTTTATTGGGGGTAAAAAGCTAAAAAAAAATCGTTTTTTTTAAATTATTTTTATATTTACACTAAAATAAATTATGGGAACGGGTTCCTTTATTTGTTTCGGACGTTTTGATATATAGTATGTATGGTTTTGGTTTATAGGGTGCATACGGTTACGGTTTTTGTTGGCGTCTGCTTTGTGTTATTCTCTTTCCTATGTATATATTGTTGTTTTGTTTTACTTATTTATGTAATTGTGTTTTTTACTATCTATGTCCCCCATGACGTCATATAAGACCTCTGGGGGACATTCACATATTTTTTTTCTTTATTTGACACTTTCCCACTGTAGCTGGTGCGTCCATAGGAGCCCTAGTTACAGGGGAAAGCAACCCCTGTGGTGACATTAGTGACCTACAGAGCTGCCAGGGTCTAGTCTGACCCTCCAGCTCTGCAGTAGCAGGGAATCCCAGGAGGTCACATGACCCCCCGAGGCTCCCGTAGTGAAAGAACATCTTACTTTCATTTTCCCCATACAGTGCTCATTGAGCACTGTATATCGGGGAAGCAGAAGGCAGGAAGGGTTAAAAACCCCTCCTGCCTTCTGCTTCGGGTTATCAGCTGTCACTAACAGCTGATAACCCGTTCCTGCCTCTGACTGATTGCAGAGGCAGGAGACTTAGAGCACCGCCGTAATTTTACTATCGGCGGTGCTCTAAGCCCAGGACCAGCCGCCGTAAATTTACAGTGGCTGGTCCTAAACGGGTTAAAAAAACACAATAGCTGATCTACAACACCTAGATCACCTATGCCTCCCCCCTTTGAACAGGGATACTCAATTAAAAAAGGAGTAATCGGGTTCAAAGTAGTACGACGTTGAAAAAGGAAACCAAACGGCACAAAACAAGTACTTTGTAGGTCAAGGTGCCATTGTATGCAGCAAAATCTGAGCGAAAATATCCCTTTGATTTTTTTTTCTCAGTTAGCATTTCTAACACAAGGGGGCGCAACACAAGCAACAGCTATTAACAGCTATCCAGTCGAAATGGCATTCAGGGAATTACACAGTTTAACTTTGACTATCCTGTCTGAATAAAATTATAGCTTCAGTGGAGACTCACACTAGAATATACAAAGACATAAGGAAAAAAAAACCTAAAGAATGTGGATGAATTGACATCCTACTCTGAGCAATTAAGTCCCTCTTTCTCACAAAAAAACCCAGACTACTTTGGCAAATTGCGTGAAAAAGTTTGCTGGGTGACTGTAGGGCAATTATTCCATCTGTAGAAGCCTTCCTTAACATCATCTGTCTGAACATCCATTGGAGAAGCAGGCAGAGGAAGACAGAGCCCCTGGGAACCCACCACGAGAGGGCGTCCCCTGCTCATGGGTCCCTGGCCTCTGTCCTCCATGCATCAACTCCAATCTTCTATACTCTATAAACCAGCTTGGTCATCTACTATGTCCCAAGCTGCATCTTCACAAAGAACAAAGGTTTGTTTCCCTGAACTTATCACACATCCAAGGTGGCCACATTTTGGAGTGTAATAAAGTCTGGTCAAACAAGACCTTACTTCAGACAATCATGATAGCACTGGATATAGTGGCATTGGGGAATTGGGCCTCCCGAGTGCAGCAAGATGTCCGCCAGAGGCGGAAGGGGGCGGGGCTACAGACCTTTTGGGTGAAGCAAGATGGCTGCTTAAGGAGGAAGGGGCGGGGATTTGTCCTGTCCCAGATTGGAGGGTCCAGAAGGGACGTCACACACCCTGAAAGTGAGCACATGGGAGGAAGTAATTTCAGGATGAGGGCGGGGCTCACCACACTTGCTGCAGAGTCACAATATGTGGGGTTTTAAACATTGCAGGTGCGGCCGCCATCATAGGGAGGGGCTGTAGTCAACACAAAGGCATTACATTGTTTAAGATACAGGCAATACACATCCCCCACTACCCTCTCGCCTTCTCCCCCACCCAATTCTGCTCGCAAATCCCTTTTCTACGTTAAACCACCTCTTAGCAATCTGAAGCAGCTTTCTGTCTGCCAGGGCCCCCCTGCTTATCTTCTGATAACTTTTCTGCATACAACCCAACCCACCCCCCCCCTATTATTCTAATTTCCCAACATACTCTGTTCCTTTCTTTCAGCAACTAAGTTACATGCTCTACGCCCCTTATCTTTGCTTGCTTTGTTCCCCATTCTCTGGAATTCCTGGACGGCCTGGATCTATTCCGTATTCTACTCTGCCTGCTCATTCTATCCTATTTGAAATTTCTGGACATAGTAAAACTCCTTTACTAGATTCCATCTTTCTCAAATTCTCTCAGTAGAATCTCTTCTTTCCTCGCAAATCACAATGCACATTAACTCCTATAACACAAAACAAAAGGAACAGACGGGTTTACTGGGGAATATCCTCAGTGGCTTAAAGTATACATCTCACCTATCTGTGCAACAGCCCACCCTCTATCAGCAAAATCCCCAGTAACAAACACTGCACATCCTTTAAGCAAGACCTTTGACTATACACAAAGACTAACGATTATATTCAGTGACCAAGACCTCAACAGTTTCTGGATTATCCAGCCATCTCACACCACGACTATAATCCCTGAGTATCCCTTTCCACATATGAGAAGATAACACGCTCCATCATACAAGTAAATACACCTATTTTAATCTCTGCGTATCCTTCCTTACGTATGAGAGCATATACCGTGCTCGATCATACAAGTGAATACGCCTTTTTAAAGAAAATTTTCCTGGCCTCGCTCTCCCAGTGTATTAGGGCAAACTGTGCACTATTATGTAGGAGAGTGCCTCGGGCATGCTCTCTCAAAGCATATAGGAACACACACTGTGTCCTGCTATACAGCTCAAGTACGCCCTAGTAAAAAAAAAAAATTAACCCTCACAGAATCTGTCTCTTGGTCTTGTGTACACAGTCTTTAACCGTCTCAAACACAACATTCACAGCATACAGAATACCCCTAGACAGGTTACACGGTGGTAATCTCGAGTAGACAGAACTAGAGCTATTACCTGTCTTTCAGTGACTATCTGCACTCTGGATTAGGGATAGCAGATTAACAGTTAGAAGTCAGCTCACACAGGTAGATTAACATAAAGCAATCTTACCGTGTTTTGTAGATTTTTGGGCCCCTGAATTCTGCGTGTTATCTGCCGATCTCTGTATTTTCCAGACTGCGACTGTTCACAAGTCTACTTGCCCACCCAGGGATTCCACTGAACTGGATGGTATTTTCTCCAGCAGGTTCTGTGGCATTCTGTAGTGGTGACAGTAGTGACAGAATAGTGACAGGTGACATAAGATAGTGGTGACAATAGTGACAGGTGACATAAGATAGTGGTGACAGTAGTGACAGGTGACATAACACAGCATTGACGGTAGTGACAGAATAGTGACCGGTGACAAAAGATAGTTATGACAGTAGTGACAGGTGACATTAGATAGTGGTGATAGTAGTGACAGAATAGTGACCGGTGCCATAAGATAGTTGTGACAGTAGTGACAGAATAGTGACAGGTGACATCAGATAGTGGTGACAGTAGTGACAATAGTGACAGGTGACATAAGATAGTGGTGACAGTAGTGACAGGTGATATAACACAGCATTGACGGTAGTGACAGAATAGTGACCGGTGACAAAAGATAGTTATGACAGTAGTGACAGGTGACATTAGATAGTGGTGATAGTAGTGACAGAATAGTGACAGGTGCCATAAGATAGTTGTGACAGTAGTAGTGACAGAATAGTGACCGGTGCCATAAGATAGCTGTGACAATAGTGACAGGTGACATCAGATAGTGGTGACAGTAGTGACAATAGTGACAGGTGACATAAGATAGTGGTGACAGGTGATATAAAACAGCATTGACGGTAGTGACAGAATAGTGACCGGTGACAAAAGATAGTTATGACAGTAGTGACAGGTGACATTAGATAGTGGTGATAGTAGTGACAGAATAGTGACAGGTGCCATAAGATAGTTGTGACAGTAGTGATAGAATAGTGACAGGTGACATCAAATAGTGGTGACAGTAGTGACAGAATAGTGACAGGTGAAATAAGATAGTGGTGACAGTAGTGACAGAATAGTAACAGGTGACATAAGATAGTGGCGACAGTAGTGACAGAATAGTGACAGGTGACATAAGATAGTGGTGACAGTAGTGGCAGGTAACATAAGATAGTGGCGACAGTAATGACAATAATGACAGGTGACATAAGATAGTGGTGACGGTAGTGACATAATAGTAACAGGTGACATCAGATAGTGGTGACGGTAGTGACATAATAGTGACCGGTGACATCAGATAGTGGTGACAGTAGTGACAGAATAATGACAGGTGACATAAGATGGTGGGGACGGTAGTGACAGAATAGTGACAGATGACATAAGAAAATGGTGACGGTAGTGACAGAATAGCCTCAGCTTGCATAAGATAGTAGTGACAGTAGTGACAGAATAGTGACAGGTGACATAAGATAGTGGTGACAGTAGTGACAGAATAGTGACAGGTGACATAAGATAGTGGTGACAGTAGTGACAGAATAGTGACAGGTGACATAAGATAGCGGTGACAGTAGTGACAGAATAGTGACCGGTGACATCAGATAGTGGTGACAGAATAGTGACCGGTGACATCAGATAGTGGTGACAGTAGTGACAGAATAGTGACAGGTGACATCAGATAGTGGTGACAGTAGTGACATAATAGTGACCGGTGACATCAGATAGTGGTGACAGTAGTGACATAATAGTGACCGGTGACATCAGATAGTGGTGACAGTAGTGACATAATAGTGACCGGTGACATAAGATAGCGGTGACAGTAGTGACAGAATAGCACCAGGTTACATATATCTCACTGCGAGTGTTCATATACTATTGTCACGACACAGCGTGGCGTAAGAGTTGGCATTCTCTTCTAGACACTGAACGCTACGTCACTATTGACGTAGCATAGATTGACCTGCAAGAAGGAGAATGCCGGCAACATGCTCTTCATCCCTGGAAGAAGAGAATCCGGTTGTCCTTTTGTGACATGATTCATGGGCCTGTAGAAGCCAGGAGAAGATGTGGTAAGAAGACTGACAGGGGAGGAATAGGCAAATATTGATTTTTTTTAATTTATTTTAATGACAGAACACCTTTAAAGAGTTGTAAAAGTGGTCATAAAAAAGAGGAACAGTCTAAAGATTGACTATAAATGGTCAGTCTGAACTGGTTTGCTGAGTGGACATCTGCAAAGTTAAATGGGTTCTGTCCTAAAAAAGAATATACCTATTCCTCCCCTGTCAGTCTTCTTACTGCACCTTCTCCTCGATGATCCTCTACTGTCTCTTCTAGTCCCCCGGGTCATGTCACCTCCAGGCAGCCGATTCTTTTTTCTGTGACGATGCATCCATTCTCGGCAGTCTCTTTCCTTTAGGTCAATGTACGCAGCATCACTAGTGACGTAGAATTTATTGAAAGATTTGTTTACCAAGAGTATAGGTGCACCCTTGAAAGATTTGTTTACCTAAAGTGCAGGTAAAAACCTGAAAGATTTTTTGAGCGACAGCTCGTACTTGCTTAATAGGATTCAGGTGGCGGTCCACCGACAGGCAAGCTACCGCCTGTCCCCACTTGTTAACCAGTGCCCCAGGGAAAGACAGCATGAACTGTAAAGAAATTAGTGGCCAAAAATTGACACTGCGCTGGGATATGTTTTTGTACGCCGTGTGACTCTTTTAAAATTGTGCTTCATAGCTGACAAATACGAGACAAATTAATGTATAATTGTAAGTGCCATCCCATGGCACCTCCTTCGCAGCATTTCATTAGCCACAAACGCCAGCATAGGGGGGACTCAGAGGCCAGTACTTCTACATTTTTAATGAAGAAAACAACTCATTTCAAAAGAAGATTTTTTACCAAGATTGCCGTGAGAACCTGAAAGATTTTTTGAGCGAGAGTGCAGGGTATTTGTTTACCAAGAGTATAGACGAACCCCTGAAAGATTTGTTTACCAAGAGTATAGGCAAAACCCAGCAAAATTTGTGTACCAAGAGTATAGGTAACCCCTGAAAGATTTGTTTACCCAGAATGCAGGTGAACTCCTGAAATATTTTTTTTAACATAGAACTCGTACTTGCTTAATGGGAACCAGGTGGCGGTCCACCGACAGGCAAGCTACCGCCTGTCTCAGCCCCTGCCTCCCCCTGAGGGGCTTTTTAACCAGTGCCCCAGGGAAAGACAGCAGGTACTATGAAGAAATTAGAGTGGCCAAACCAGGCAATTCATTCTCAGTCTCAGATAGCTGGACACAGCGCTGGGATACATTTGTGGACTCTGTGGGCGTATGAAGCTGGAACCAGCATGTTTGCTGAACTCTAGTGGTGAACCTCTTCAAAATTGGGGGCGAGAACCTGGAGGCGGCCCTCTGAAGAATTGGCTGTTCAGCGTGCTGGTTTAGGTGGAGGAAGATCAGAGAAGGATTGACCCAGCTACTTCAACTCTTTTTTGGGGTGATAGAGGGTGCATGGTTCTCCAGTTCCAGCTTAAAGATATTTTACGTTAAGCTCCTTTCCACCGGGGGAGAAGAGAAGTCTGGGGAAATCTAGGCTTTGATCATCTTAATAAGTGTAAGCCTGTCGGCGCTGTCAGTTGACAGGTAGGTACGCTTTTCCATGATAATCCGCCCAGCAGAATTAAACATCCTCTCTGATAGCACACTAGCAGCAAGGCAGGCCAGCACCTCCAAGACTTATAGCGCAAGTTTGTGCCACGTGTCCAGCTTTGACACCCAATAGTTGTATGGAGAAGAGGGATCACTGAGGACGTTGGTACAGTCGGCTATGTACTCCCTCACCATCTTTTTACACTGTTCCCTCCTACTAGGGTGCCATAAAACTGGCAAAGGCCTTGGAGAGTGTTCCCCTGCCTGCGCTGAACATGCTGCCTGTTCCCCTCGTCTCCCCTGCTAGTTGGCCCACTGAACTACATCCTCCACCACTAGCATTGTCAGATGGGAACTTTAGTATCAGCTTTTCCACCAGGGCCTTGTGGTATTGCATTACTCTCTTACTCCTTTCCTCTTCGGGAATGAGAGTGGAAAGGTACTCCTTATACCATGGGTCGAGAAGGGTGAACACCCAGTAATCCGTGTTGGCCAGAATGCGTCTAACATGAGGGTCACATGAAAGGCAGCTTAACATGAAGTCAGCCATGTGAGCCAGAGTCCCAGTACACAACACACCGCTGTCCTCACTAAGAGGATGACTCTCAGTCTCTTCCTCCTCTTCAGCCCATACACGCTGAACAGATGTGAAGGAGGTAGCATGGGTACCCTCAGCAGTGTGGGCAGCAGTCTCTTCCCCCTCCTCCAATACGCGCTGAGAAACAGACCTGAGGATGGTCTGGCTATCAAGTGACGTATTGTCATCCCTCATCTCCTGTTCTATCTGCGAAGCGTAGGCCTTAATGCTTAGCATCGACCTTCACAGAAGGCAAAGCATCGAGGATAGCTATGCTGATAATGGCGGCATCGCTGCTCACCATTTGTGTTGACACCTCAAAGGTTCCTAGCACCTGACAGATGTCAGACATCCATGCCCACTCCTCTGTGAAGAACTGCGGAAGCTGACTACCACTCCGTCGCTGCAGGTATTCAACAATGGCTCTACGCTGCTTTCAAACCCTGGCCAACATGTGCAAAGTTGAATTCCAGCGCGTGGACATGTCGCACAAGTCAGTGAACAGGCAGCTGGAAGCGCTGTTGCAGTGTCCTGAAGGGACAAAAGGTTTCAATAAAGACTTATGGAACACCCTGTGAACCCTCCATGTAGCTGGCAAACCCAGTTCATAGGCGAGCGGGTTCACCACACGTGTGATGACAAACGGACCCACGTAATGTGGCACTAGCTTCAAGGATGGGCCCCTCAATTTGAGATTTCTAGAAGACAGCTATACCTTCTGTCCCACCCTGTAAGGTTCAGATACAGACAGACTCTTCCCACTACGCAACTGCATACGAGCCCCCGTTGCTTCCAAGTTTTTCTGTACCTCTTTCCACACTCCCCGAAGCGTATCTGTGGCGACATCCGCTGCAGGACAGACCGAAGGAGTAGGGATTGCTGTAAGGAAGCGAGGATGCTGACCGTATACACAAAAGAATGGAGATACCCCAGTGGAAGAACAAGGGCAGTTATTTAGTGCAAACTCTGCCAACGGCAGGAACTCTGCCCACTGATGAGCCTTTTCGCTAGCAAACAACCGTAAATATTGCACTAAATCTCGGTTCTTCCGCTCAGTCTGACCATTAGTTTGTGGGTGGAATGCTGAGGAGAAGGAAAGCGACATTCCCAGGTTTCTACAGAAGGCACGCCAAAACTGCGACACAAACTGAACCCCGCGATCAGATACAATATTTTGGGGAACCCCATGTAGGCGAATTATTTCTTTTACAAAAATCTTGGCAAATTCTTTTGCCGAAGGTAGCTTCTTTAACGCCACAAAATGTGCCATCTTTAAGAACTGGTCGACCACCACTAAGATAGTGGTGCACATCTGGGATTCTGGTAGATCAGTGATAAAATCTACCGATAACTGCGACCATGGACTGGAAGGGACCGGTAGTGGTCTCAGGGGACCCTCCGGAGGACGCCGCCGACTCTTGTTGCGAGCACAGACCGAGCATCCCCTAACAAACTTGCGGATCTCCTGAGACATGCCTGGCCACCAGAAGTGTCTGGAACAAAGATCCAGGGTTCCCTGAAACCTTGGATGCCCTGCGAGAACAGACGAGTGAGATTCATCCATGACTCGAAGACGTAACGTCTCTGGCACAAACCATCTGCCCTCCAGGACCCCCGAAGGAGCGTCCTGCTGAGCATTCTGTAGTTGGGGGACGAAGTTAGACTCTATAGCTGCCACCACCACGCCAGGTAATAATAATAATAATCTTTATTTGTATAGCGCCAACTTATTCCGCAGCGCTTTGCGCCAGGTGCCAAGATATTCTCGGGAGTCATGGTCTCACTTTCCAGCAGCCCGAAACTCCGTGACAGGGCGTCCGCCTTCACGTTCTTCTCACCTGGGATATATGTCACGATGAAATTAAACCTGGCGAAGAACAACGCCCACCTGGCTTGACGAGCTGCGAGTCTTTTAGCATTGGCGAGATATACCAGATTCTTGTGATCAGTATACACGGTAATTGGGTGTCTAGCACCCTCAAGATGGTGACGCCACTCTTCCAAAGCCCATTTGATAGCCAGTAATTCACGGTTACCCACGTCGTAGTTACGTTCTGCTGAATTAAACTTCCGCGAGAAGAACGCGCACGGGCTATACCCAGATCTCCCACTGACTTCCTGCGACACTACTGCTCCTGTCCCCACCTCAGAAGCATCTACCTCAATGAAAAAAGGTAGTCGTGCGTCTGGCTGTATTAGCACCGGGGCAGTCGTAAATGCCCTTTTTAGATGACTAAAGGCCTCAAGGGCTGCAGGCGACCATTTTACCAAATCGGCCCCCTTCTTAGTCAGATCGGTCAGGGGTTGAGCAATAACCAAGTAGTTCCTAATGAATTTGCGGTAAAAATTGGCAAAACCTAAGAACCGCTGGAGAGCCTTAAGGTTGTCTGGTCTGACCCATTGGGAGATTGCAGCTACTTTATCAGACTCCATCTGAATCTCCGTGGGTGAAATCACATAACCAAGGAAAGATACTTTTTTAGAACCAAATGTACATTTCTCTAACTTGACAAAAAGTTGGTACTCGCGCAAACGGGTCAGAACCAACCTCAGGTGCCGCACATGTGTATCCCAGTCAGGAGAACACACCAGAATGTCATCAAGATAGATGACCAGAAATACCCCCAGGAAGTCGTGAAAGACCGCGTTCATAAAACCCTAAAACACAGCGGGGGCGTTACAGAGTCCGAAAGGCATGACCAGACATTCAAAATGTCCTAACGGGGTGTTGAACGCTGTCTTCCATTCATCTCCCTCTCTAATGCAAATTAAATTGTAAGCCCCCCTTAAGTCCAGTTTGGAGAACCAGTGGACCCCTACCACCTGATTCAACAAGTCAGGAATTAGGGGCAAGGAGCACTGGTTCTTCACTGTGATTTTATTCAAGGCCCGATAATCCACACAAGGCCTCAATGTCCCGTCCTTCTTCTCTACAAAGAAGAGACCTGCCCCAGCAGGGGACCTGGACGGCCGGATATGTCGTTTGGCCAGAGCCTCAGAGATATAGGACTTGAGGGACTCATGCTCACGGCCCGACAAATTGAAAATGGCTCCCTTAGGGATGGGACTGTCGGGAATTAGATCAATACCACAGTCCCACTCCCTATGGGGAGGCAGAGCCTCAGACAGTTTTTTGGAGAATACATCCTAAAAGTCTGACAAATACTCCGGAATAAGCACAGTATCTACGGAGCACATGGCTATAGTAGATAGGTGATTATGACAGGATGATCCCCAATGAGTCAATTCCCGGGTGGACCAATCAAACTGGGGATTGTGCAGTGCCAACCAGGGCATACCAAGCACCACATCAACCGACATCTTTTCCATAACCAGGAAAGACAGTTCTTCCGAGTGGAGGATCCCCACTGTGAACTGTAATCCTGGGGTCGTCCATCGTACCAGGCCTGTAGAGAGAGGGGTAGCATCAATGCTAGTAAAATGAATTGGCGTTTTCAGCGCCACAAACTCAGCCATCAGGGGTCTGACAAAACACAGTCTTATCAGGTTAGCGGCTGCTCCGGAGTCAATAAACGCCTGCCCTGGTCGGGAGAAATTCTGGAATCTCACCTGACAAGGCACCAGAAGCTTAGGAAGTACCTGAAGTCCTAGGCGATCCTCCCTACAATCGCCTAGGACTCGGAGTTCCGCCGGTTCAGACTGCGAGCGCTGAAGCCTCAGGGGGCAGGTGATCACCCGATGTCCAGCTTTCCCGCAGTAGAGGCAGAGATGATGCAACAAACGAATCTGGCGTCGCTCCTCAGGGTCCAGCGGGTCCACCTCCATCGGCTCGGGAACAGCGGTGGGTAAGGACGAAGAGGGAACAGGACAGACGACCTCCCTGACTCTATGGGCCTGTCTATCTTGCTTCCTAGCCCTGAGCCTCCTATCTGCCTTCACCGCTAGCTCCATAGCCTCCTTTAAGGACCCGGGAACAGGATGGGAGATCAACAGGTCTTTTACCGCGTCCGAGAGGCCCTGCAGAAAAACGTCTTTCAGAGCGCTATCGTTCCATGCTGTATCACCTGCATAGCGTCTGAAGTTGGAGCAATAATCCTCCACACAAAGCGAGCCCTGATGCAACGCCAACAGCCGGGAAACCGCCAACCCCGCTCGATCCGGTTCGTCGAAGAAACCCCCGAGTTCCTGAAAAAATGAGTCCATGGACTGCAGGCAGGGGGACCCCTCGGGAATGGAAAAAGTCCAGGTCTGGGCAGAGCCCCGCAGCAGGGACATGATCAGCCCGACCCTCTGAGCCTCAGACCCAGAAGAACGGGGGCTTATCCGAAAAAACAAGCGGCACGCCTGTTGGAAAACAAAAAATCTGTTCCTCTCCCCCGAAAACCCATCGGGAAGAGGGCACTTGGGTTCTGGACTGGTTGAGGCGTCCGGCCCCTGTGACAACCCCTGCTGCTCCTGGGCTGTCATGCGAGCAGATAAATCCTGGACCACCGGCACCAGGGCTTGCAGCTGGTTCGCAAGGGAGCTGATCACCTCCATGTAAAACAGTTTTAAGGGCCAGTTATTATGTTACGGCACTCTGACCCCCGAGCGCCAGATGGGGTGCCCTGAACATACCGCACCCCACTGTCCCTGCCTACTTGCCTCGACCTGGCTAACCCCAGGCGGACAACTGGGCGGCGGTCCCTACTCTGGCTAGGGACCTGGCGACTACCTAGATGGAACTAACTGATGGGGGACAGAGTGCCGACAAGAAAGGCAGATGGAAATGACCAAACAGAAACAGGCTGAGCTACAGGCACGCTGGAGGAAGCTGACTAGCAGACTAGGAGCTGGCTGAGACAGGCTGCAGACCGAACTAACTAGTGGCTAACAGAACCAATAACTGGCAGTGAGCTCAGGACACTGCCAGCCTTATAACTACAAGACTCCGCCCCGGGGGCAGAGAGTGGGAGGAGCCAGCTCCCCCACTACTGCACAAGAGAGGTGGAGGAGTGCAGGCGGCGCCCTACGGGCGGACACGCCCACGCAGCCGCACACCAGCCGCTCCACGTCGCCGGGAGAGCCCCGACGTCAGAGCTCCAGGACGCCGGAGCCAACGCCGGAGCGGCACGCGCTGACCGCGGGACCCTGCGCCGCCCTGCATGGTAACAACACCTTGCTGAGAAGCTCAAATTTAGGTAGTTTTTAAGAAATCGCTGAAACACTAGATTGAAAACGTGGGCCAGGCATGGCACGTGTGTTAGTCTGCCAAGCTGCAGAGCCGCCACCAGTTTATGCCCATTGTCACACACGACCATGGCTGGTTGAAGGTTTAGTGGCGAAAGCCACAGATCTGTCTGCTCCGTCAAAACCTGTAACAGCTCTTGGCGGTGTGCCCTTTTGTCACATAAGCCCAGGAGTTTCAGCACGGCCTGTTGACGCTTCCCCATGGCAGTGCTGCAGCCCCTCGTGCTATGGATTGAAGACGACGTGCTCACAGATGGTAATTGAAAGGTGGAGGGGGGGTTGGAGGAGGTGGCATAATAAGCCGGAGAAACCATGACCGAAGTAAGACCCGCAATCCTCGGTGTGGGTAGCACGTTAGCAGACCCAGGGTCAGACTCAGTCCCAGACTCCACCAGGTTAACCCAATGTGCCGTCAGGGAGATGTAGTGTCCCTGCCCACCAGCACTTGTCCACGTGTCGGTAGTTAAGTGGACCTTCCCAGTAACCGCGTTGGTGAGTGTACGGTTGAAATTCCGTGACACGTGCTGGTGTAGAGTGGGGACGGCACAGCGGGAAAAATAGTGGTGACGGGACCGAATAGCGAGGGACGGCCACCGTAATGAGGTTGCACAAAGCCTCAGTTTCTACCAGTCTATATGGCAGCATCTCCAGGCTCAGCAGTTTGGAGATATGCGCGTTCAGCTAATGTGCATGCGGGTGCATGGGAGGGGGATTGCATCTCAGTGCCAGCATGAGACACAGGACAAGAGGCAGTGGTTTGACCCACAGGCGGTGACTGGCCTTCGTTCCAGCTCGTCGGGTGCTTAGCTATCATATACCTGCGCATGCTGGTGGTGGTCAGGCTGGTAGTGGTGACTCCCCTGCTGATCTTGGTGCAACACAGGTTGCAAACCACTGTTCATCGGTCGTCCGCTCTCTCATTAAAAAAACCTCCAGACCTTCGAACACCTAGCCCTCTATACGGGAGTTTGCCCCAAGGAGGAACAGTTGGGGGATTACTTGCTCTGGCTCTTCTTCTCCCTCTGGTGACCCCACTGCCTCTTCCAACCTGTTCTGGTGCTGCACTTGCCTCCCCCTCTGAAGCGCTGTCTTCAGTAGGCTTACCAACCCAGGTCGGGTCAGTCACCTCATCATCTACCAGCTCTTCCTCTGAATCCTCAGCCTGCTCCTCTCTGACTTACTGCCCTAACAACCTCACTGACGGACAACTGTGTCTTATCAAATACTTCTCGAGACACTACTTGGAAGTCCCCACTCTCATCACCCTGAGACTGTGAAAGGTCCACATTTTTGGGGCATCAATCACGACAAACTCCTCACCTAGCTCATGAACTGTTGTTTGCGACTCAGGGAAGGGACCTGAGAACAGTTCCTCTGAGTATGCCTGTTCGAAATCTCTCCTTTTCCTGGAGTGACCAGGCTTGGAGGAAGGAGGATCAGTGTGAGGATTCACACGTCCAGTCCCTTGGCTAGAGTGAGTGGACTGCGTGGAAGACTGGGTGGTGGATAAATTACTGGACATGTTATCCGCTATCCATGTCATCACCTGATTGCACTGTTGTGGTTTTAATAATCGTGTACCACGCGGACCTGCAAACTGTTAGATGATGCTAGGGAGTGTAGATACGCGGTGTTCTACTTCTTCCTTAGCAGCAGGCAGTTTAACCCCACCCAGGACCTCGGCCTCTGCCCACACCCTCATTTGGACGCCCACGTCCTCGACCCTTACCGCTAGTCTTTATCATGGTGTATAATGCACTGCGTCAAAATGCTACGTAAACTGCGAGGTATTTTGCGTATGCTTTAAACCAAAAATAGTGTAAAATGTGTACAGTCATGCCATATAGTGTGGATCGACATGACACACACTTGGGTATTTTAAGTACACTGTAGCCCAAAATAGACAGTGAAAATAAGTAGTCTTGTACAAAAACAAATTTAAAAAAATGACAGGAGTTTTGTTAGTTCCTATAAAGTCTGTGTACACCAGTAGCAGTATACTGTATAAAAGCGGTAAAAGTATGCAATATACAGCCGGGATGCTTGTGAATGCTTTGTACCCACTACTGGTCCCAGGCAGCCAAACTGATGATGCACAAAAGTGGAGTTGTAGTCCTAAAAAGGACTGTTGGGTTCTTTGAATATGGATCCCTGCCTAAAAGCTCCTTCTAACCTACACTAATGCTCTCCCTCATTAACAGCAGCTCTGTCCCTTAGCTAATCCAGCCTCTGTGTGAGGCGAAATTATGATGCCAGATCACGTGTTCGGGCCAGCCAATCACTGCACAGGGTTGGCACGGCCTAGCAGGTGTTGCCAAAGACTTCCCTGTATGTTCATTGGCTAAAAAAGCCGCTAAACATGTGGGGAGGAGAGGGTGAAATTTTCTTGAACACCGCGTGGTGTTCACTTGAGTAACGAGTTCTTTCAAGTATGCTAATGTTCGAACGAGCATCAAGCTCAGACAAGCATGTTCGCTCATCTCTACACTTAACCCATCCGTTTCTGAGGAAGTGGCTGCGTGCCCGAAATGTGTTAATACTAGATGTTTTAATTAAATCGATAAAAAACAATCGGGTTAATTCCATTGTTTCAAACATGTTCTTCCTGAAAAGAGTTGCACCTTAAGTCCACGAATATTAATCACATGGAAACATTTTCCAGCTTCGCTATAAACTATCAGACTTTATACAGTGTATGCAGGATTAAAAACTTGTGATACACAACCCATTAAGACCAACCACCTATGCCTTTCAAACTCAGGTGAGCTCTTAATAGTAGCTTATCAGATTTCAAGTAAGCCAACATTTCCCACATTCTAGACATAAAATGGCTTCTGTCCTGTGTGAGTTCTCCAGTGCTGAACTAGCTTTGATTTCTCTGCAAAACATTTCCCACATTCTGAACATGAAAATGGCTTCTCTCCTGTGTGAATTCTTTGATGTGTAACGAGGATTGATTTTTGAGTAAAACATTTGCCACATTTTGAACAAGAAAACGGCTTCTCCCCTGTGTGAGTTCTCTGATGCCGAACGAGATATGATTTCCGTGTAAAACATTTCCCACATTCTGAACATGAAAACGGCTTCTCTCCTGTGTGAATTCTCTGATGTGTAACAAGATTTGATTTCTCTGCAAAACATTTTCCACATTCTAGACAAAAAAACGGCTTCTCTCCTGTGTGACTTCTCTGATGATTAACAAGGTCTGATTTAGCTGCAAAACATTTTCCACATTCTGAACATACAAATGGTTTCTCCCCTGTGTGACGTCTCTGATGTGTTACAAGATGTGATTTCTCTATAAAACATTTTCCACATTCTGAACATGAAAATGGCTTCTCTCCTGTTTGACGTCTCTGATGTCTAATAAGGGCTGATTTCTGAGTAAAACATCTCCCACATTCTGGACAAGAAAACGGCTTCTCTCCTGTGTGACGTCTCTGATGTCTAACAAGATCTGATTTCTGAGTAAAACATTTCCTACATTCTAAACATGAATATGGCTTTTCCCTTCTGTCAGCTTTCTGATGTTCTCCCCTTCTGTGACATTTATTCTGCTTATCAGTCTTTGATGAATCAGGTGATGGGACCTGTAGAGGAACAGATGATAAATCTTTACTGTGAAGGGCTGAGGGGATATCTGAGATAATGGCAGGTCCCACATATGTATCTTGTGCGATACCACAATCCTTTGCTTTACAATCTGTAGATATCAGATGTCCTTCTGAGCTTCTAGTATCGTCATCTGCCAAGAATAAAGTTGATTATTCAATAGTACTACAAACCTTATATATAACATTTCTATACAAATAAGTCATGTAGCAAAATGTAATCATCATCGAAGGGTGCTTTTACACAGGCTGACAGTGCTAGAGTAATCACTCAAAAGAGCCATTATGGATGACTGTCGGCTGATGTAAACAGAGGTCCTGACAAAGCAAGTGAGTGAGAATCGCTCGCTCATCAAAGTCACTTGAACTGCAGCTCACTTAAAGACCAAGCGATTGTCAGTGTAGAAAACATCACCAAAAACTACATATGTGAATCGGGACTTACAAGTAACTAATTCTGGTTTGCTTAAATAACATGGGGGTCTTGGAGGATCTGGAAATGGGTCATGAAAAGTAATTCCCAGGTTCCTGTCCCCAGTAGATCTGGAGCCCGAGCAACAGAAACAGTATATTCCATAGAGATGGAGTTCGGCCATTTCTGCACCAAGACTAGTTTCTGTTTTTCCATAAAGAATTCATATAAAATCTCCCATGAAGCCGGATGTCAGTAACACACGGTGTGCAGCAAATATAGAACTGCTCATCTATAAGACAGCTTGGTACATACAGTAATTCTATATGCTGTAACGTCAGGCCAGAACTAGGCCGGTGGCAGTGGGGCATGTGCCATCCGGGTTCCCCTGCACAGCTTTACATCCACCTAGTTTGCCCCTCTCAAAGATTTGGCACTCCTGCAGGTTCTATGGCTTACAACCCTACTCATGTAACTGCCATGCCCCTCTCTCTCATAGGCTGACAGAGTGACCTCCCTCCTTCTTCCCCAGATCCAGCATTCACTGTAGTCCGAGTTAGTGTAGTCCGGAGAAAGAAGCGAGGCCCCGCTGTGAGTCTGTGAGAGAACACACAATGGAGGATGATGGGGGCAATATAAGATCATGATGGGGGCTGTTTGCAGGACCTTGTAGGATGATAAGGGTCTGTTTGGCGGACAGCGGAGAATGATAGCGGCTGCTTCAGAGACAGCGAAGGGGAAAAAAAGTGAGATTACCCTGTGAGCCTGTGAAGAGAGTTTGCACAATGGATGATGATGATGGGGCAATGGGTGATGATGATGGGTGCTGTTCAGGGACATTGATAATGGAGGCTATTTGGAGGATGATAGTGACTGTTTGCAGGACCTTGGAGGATAATGGAGGTTGTTTGGGGGATATGAGAGGATGATAGAGCTGCTTGGAGATGGACATGAATGATATGGAAAGATATCTTTTGATGTTTAAAGTTTGCTCTGGGACCCATAGAATTCTAGTTATGCCACTGATTAGGGACACAGGGGGGGAGGTCACAATACTAACTGAGACCCCAGAAAGCAGGTCACATCATTAATTGGGGCCAGACAGTGAGTCATATTATTGAGGAGGGAGGGAACCGCTGGAAAAGTGGTTGCAGCAGCATGATGGAGAGAGGCGAAGAAAGTTTTGGCTGGAAGAAATAGAAGTTGCACTCTGAAAGAAAATATTATATTATATAATAGTAGCTGATATACCCAGCCTCGTCAGAGTTAATTTGATACAGGTGTTTACTAGGGATGAGCGAGTATACTCGCTAAGGCACTACTCGCTCGAGTAATGTGCCTTAGCCGAGTATCTCCCCGCTCGTCCCTAAAGATTCGGGGGCCGGCGCGGGGCGGGGAGCTGCAGGGCAGAGCGGGGAGATCTCTCTCTCCCTCTCTCCCGCCCGCTCTCCCCTGCTTCCCGTCGCAACTCACCTGTCAGCTGCGGCGGCTCCCGAATCCTTAGGGATGAGCGGAGAGATACTCGGCTAAGGCACATTACTCGAGCGAGTAGTGCCTTAGCGAGTATACTCGCTCATCCCTAGTGTTTACGTGTTTGCACAGAAAATTTGATGAAATAAAATAGAGTAACCGAGGAATAAAATATGAATACACATAGAGGAGCGTTAGATTCTCCTCTGGCTACATGTACTGATGGCCCGTTGCAGAATGTGCCACCCCTCCCACTCTCCTCATTTAGGACCTAAAGAATGCTCACGCCAAATTTTACGCTTGTATGACCCTGAGAAGTTGCATTACATTAGGGGTGCACTTACTTTCGCAATTAGCATAGAATAATCAAGTTGTGACCCCTTTACGTTTCCCATTTAAGATTTAAAGAATGTTCCTGCCAAATTTCATGTTTGCATGACACCGAGAAGTTAAATTAGATTAGGTACATTACACAGGGGTGCCAATACTTTTGCAATTAGCATTGAATTTTCGACTTGCAACCCTTTTACTTTTCCTATAGGTTAACAGCATTCATTAGGTTACCTAACATCAAGGTTACACGGCTACACTCTACTTTTATTATTTGGGTATCGTTTTGTATCTTTGACTTTAGATAGGGGTCCTCTAGAGCTGCTGCTATGTTAGGAGTTAGAGCTTAGTACTGGACAACTACTTTAGCTCTCCTGTTGTTTTTTGCATAGCAGATTTTCTGCATGCATTTGATCTTATAGGGTATCACATTTCATCACTATTTCCCCATTTTAGGACAACTTTATTCTTCATCTGTCCTTACTTAGACAGTTGCTACGTCATATCCCCTCCCTCTTATCAATGAGGTAGCCCTCTTATTAATGAGGCAGCTTTTAAAATTTCTGGTCACACCATACTGCTACTTGATTCCAAAAAAACTTTTTTCGCCTTGAATGGTTCTTGAAGAGCTGTCATATCACCAGCGAAACGCGTTGAACCACGAACCACAAATTATTTATTGAACCACGAACCATTTATCATCTAATTGTGACTGAAAGAAACACCCCAGGAAGATACAATTTTCCTTTTCTTGGGTGTTCGCTTAATTTACTCTAAAGTCTTTTGTAATATAGTAATCACTGGGAAATCAGAAGGGGTACGGTATCTCCCACATCATAGGGGATACTCCAAGTCTTAGAAAATTTGCCTCTCTCTCTTTCCCAATTATCGCCACACTTCCATGTGACGATTTTGTTATGTGTGTGTTTGAGCCCTATTATTTTAAGTTCAATATATATTTTATTGAGCATAACATCAAGCATACAAGGTACATCAGGTCCAATTTTAGATAATCATTTCAACCGAAATGTAACGCACATAAATTCAAAAGGGCCCCTATGGGTGCCTGGTAATTTTTGCTGATTCTACACCTTGGAATCAGCAATCTCTTCTCTGGGTATTCCCAGTTCGGGTACCCCCCACTGATATGGTGGAATTTGTTAACAAAATATACGTATTATGTGGGAACTTATGAACCTAAACACATCTCTGTGTAGGCGCATATAAACATTTATATCAACAAACTCGTGTGTGTATATATATGTGTGTGTGTGTGTGTAAGTGTCTCAGGTACGTAGGGGAAGTAAGGATCCGTCTAAGTCCTGAGACCTTCAGCATTACAATACTACTAAGTCACGTAGCTGAAGAAGAAGAAGGGAGAATGTTTGGAAAAAGAGCGTATTAAGGAGAGAAAGAAAAAGGGGGGGGGAGTTGGGGAATATGTTAGGTAGGTGTAAGGTGCAAGCCCTATTATTTTAATAGAATTAATAAAATAAAAGGAAATTAGATTCGTCTGGCATGACTTGTTTGTTACAAACCCATGCTGGCTCTGGTTAATTACTCAATTTTTATCCAAGTACTTACATACATGCTGTTTAATAATTTGTTTAAAGATCTTTCCCAGTCAGGCTCACAGGCCTGTAGTTTCCTGGATCCACCTTCCTACCTCACCGAAGGGACAAAAGGTTTCAATAATGACTTATGAAAAACCCTATGAACCTTCCATATAGCTGGCAAATCAAGTTCATAAGCAATCGGATTTACTACCCATGTGATGACAAAGGGACCCACGTAACGCGGTGCCAGTTTCAAAGACGGAACCTTCAATTTGAGATTTCTAGAAGACAAATATACCTTCTGTCCCATCCTGTAATGTTCAGATACTGACAGTCTCCTCCCACTACGCAACTGCATACGAGCCCCTATTGCTTCCAGGTTCTTCTGTACTTCTTTCCATACCCCCCTGCAGCGCATCTGTGGCGACATCAGCTGCAGGACAGGCCGACGGAGTAGAAATAGCTGTAAGGAAGCGAGGATGCTGACCATATACGCAAAGGAATGGGGATACCCAGTGGAAGACCAAATATGGTTGTTTAGCGCAAACTCTGCCAACGGCAGGAATTCTGCCCACTGATGAGCCTTTTCGCTAGCAAACAACCGTAAATATTGCACTAAATCCTGGTTCTTCCGCTCAGTCTGACTATTAGTTTGACGGTGGATTGCTGACGAGAAGGAAAGCAACGTTTCTATGTTTCTACAGAAGGCTCGCCAAAATTGCGCAAGAAACTGAACACCACGATCAGATACACAATGTTCTCGGAAACCCCATGTAGAAAAATGATTTCTTTTACAAAAATCTTGGAAAATTCTATCACAGAAGGTAGCTTCTTTAATGCCACGAAATGTGCCATCTTTGAGAAACGGTCTACAACAACTAGGATGGTGGTGAACTTCTGAGACTCAGGTGGATCGGTGATAAAATCTACTGACAAATGCGACCACGGATCAAAAGGCACCGGTTACTGTCTCAGAGGCTCCTCCAGACGCCGCCGCCGACTTTTACTGGGTGCACAGACAGAGCATCCCCTAACAAAGTCGCGGATCTCCCGAGACATGCCTGGCCACCAGTAGTATCTAGTACAAATATCCAGAGTCCCTTGAACCCCTGGATGGCCTGCGAGAACAGATGAGTGAGATTCTTCAATAATTTTGAGGCGCAAGGTCTCTGGCACAAACCATCTGCCCTTCGGCACCCCCGAGGGAGCTTCCGGCTGACAATTTTGTAGATGAGGAACAAGATCAGATTCTACAGCTACCAACACCACCCCAGGTGCCAAGATATTCTCAGGAGCCACTGTCTCACTTTCCGGCGAACCGAAACTCCGTGAGAGGGCGTCTGCCTGCACGTTCTCCTTTCCTGGAATACATGTAACGACGAGGTTAAACCTGGCAAAAAAACAACGCCCACCTGGCCTGACAAGCCGTGAGTCTCTTAGCATTGGCGAGATATACCAAGTTTCTATGATCAGTATACACGGTAATGGGATGCCGTGCCCCATCAAGATGGTGACGCCACTCTTCTAGAGACCACTTAATCACCAATAACTCACGATTACCCACGTCGTAATTACGTTCCGCCGAACTGAACTTCTGTGAGAAGAACGCACATGGACTATACCCAGATCTCCCGTTGACTTCCTGAGACAATACAGCCACCGACCCCAACCTTAGACGCATCGACCTCAAGGAAGAACGGTCGCCGCGCGTTAGGCTGTACTAGCACTGGGGCAGCAGTAAACACCCTTTTGAGACGACTAAAAGCCTCTAGGGCCTCAGGCAACCATCTTACCAAGTCGACACCCTTCTTGGTAAGATCGGTCAGGGGTTGAGCAATAACAGAATAATTCTTAATGAATCTACGGTAGAAACTTGCGAAACCTAAAAACGCTGGAGAGCTTTCAGGTTATCTGGTCTGACCCATTGGGAGATTGCTGCCACTTTATCAGACTCCATTTGAATCTCCATGGGTGAAATCACATAACCAAGGAAAGACACTTGTTTAGTACCAAAAATGCATTTCTCCAACTTGACAAAAAGTTGGTACTCACGTAAACGGGTCAGAACAAGCCTCAGGTGCCGCACATGTGAATCCCAGTCTGGGGAGTACACCAGAATGTCATAGAGATATATGACCAAAAATACCCCCTAAAAGTTGTGGTAGACCGCGTTCATAAATCCCTGGAACACAGCGTGGGCATTACAAAGTCTGAAGGGCATTACTAGACATTCAAAATGTCTGAATGAGGTGTTCCACTCATCTCCCTTTTGGATGCGAATTAAATTGTAAGCCCCCCTCAAGTCCAATTTGGAAAACCAGTGGGCCCCTACCACCTGATTCAATAAATCAGGAATCAGGGGCAAGGAGCACTGGTTCCTCACTAATTTTTTTTCAAAGCCGGATAATCCACACAAGGCCTCAATGTCCCATCCTTCTTCTCTACAAAGAGGAGACCTCCCCTGGCAGGGGAACTGGACGGCTTGATATGTCGTTTGGCTAGAGACTCTGAGATATAGGACTTAAGGGCTTCGTGCTCATGCCCACACAAAGTGAAAATGGCTCCCTTAGGGATGGGACTGTCGGGGATCAAATCAATACCACAGTCCCACTCCCTATGGGGAGGCAAAGTCTCAGACAGTTTCTTGGAAAATACATCATGAAAATCGGACAAATACTCAGGAATAAGTATGGTATCTGCTGAACACATGGATATAGTAGATAAGTGACTATGACAGGAGAAACCCCAATGTGTCAATTCCCGAGTGGACCAATCAAATCGGGGATTGTGCAGTGCCAACCAGGGCATACCAAGAACTACATCAACGGACATCCTTTCCATTACCAAGAATGACAGATTCTCAGAATGGAGAAGACCCACAGTGAACAGTAACATGGGAGTCCTCCATTGTACAACCCCTGCAGACAGAGGGGTAGAATCAATACTAATGAAGCGTATGGGAATTTTTAAGGCCGAGAATTCAGTCATCAAAGGTCTGACAAAACTTAAACTAATCAAATTGGCGGCTGCACCTGAATCATTAAAAGCTTGACTGGACCAAGTGAAATTCCGGAAGCCAATCTGACAAGGCACCAACAACTTAGGGAGTAGCTGTGATCCTAGGCGACCCTCACAAAGATCGCCTAGGATCTAAAGTTTTCCGCCGGTTCAGACTGATGTTGTAGACGCTTCTGAGGACAGGTCGCTACACGATGTCCGGCTTTCCCACAATAGAGGCAGAGGCGATGAGTCATCCGGAACCATCGCCGTTCCTCAGGACTTAGCTGATCCACTTCCATAGGGTCGGAACTAGAAGTTGGCATGGGAGAAGGGGGAGCAGGCCTGCCGGATTCCCTAGCCTTACGGGCCTGACGTTCCTCCTTTCTAGATCTCAGCCTACTGTCAGCTTTGACCGCCAATTCCATAGCATCATTGAGTGTCACGGGAGCGGGATGATAAATAAGTAGATCCTTGACAGCATGAGAAAGACCCAACAAGAACACATCTTTAAGGGCGCTATAGTTCCAAGAGGTTTCACCTGCATACAGTCTAAATTTAGAGCATTAGTCCTCTACCCACTGCTGCCCCTGACGTAGAAACACAAGATGGGATACCGCCAACTCTGCATGGTTGGGCTCATCAAAAATACCTCAAAGTTCCTGAAAAAACAAATCAACTGACTGCAGGCAAGCCGAACTCTCAGGCAAGAAGTAGGACCGTGTCTGAGGGGACCCCGAAGGAAGGACATAATTAATCCAACTTTCTCGGATTCTGAGCCGGAGGAGTGGGGCTGCATCCGAAAATACAATCTACATGCCTGCCGAAAAACAAAATACTTGTTCCTCTCCCCTGAAAATACCTCAGGAAGAGGACACTTGGGCTCGGGAATAGAAGGGGCGGTAGAAACATGCACTAACTCCCGCTACTCCTGGACCACCATACGACTGGACAGGTCTTGGATTACGACCACTAAATCCTGCAACTGACTTGCGAGGGTACTCATGGCCTCCATTGGAGAGCAATTTTAAGCGACAGTTATTATGTTACCGTAAACTACCCTTGATACGCCAGCTCGGGTGCCCTAGATCTCACCCACAACCCCTGTCCCTGCCTGCTTGCCTCCACTCCTGGCTAACCCCAGGCGGGCAACTGGGCGGCGGTCTCTACTCTCACTAGGGACCGAAAAGGGACGCTGGCTTACATGGATGGAAAGGGTAGAATACCGACAAAAAAAGGCAGATGTAAATAACCAACACGAACAATACTAAGCAGAACTGAGGAAGATGGAAAAACCGGGCGGACAATAGCAAAGTATAGCAGACAAGTTGACAGAGGCAGGAGACCAACAGAGGCAGACTAGCTAGCATACTGAGGGAAACCAATAACTGGCAGTGATTACAAGTCTCTGCCCGACCTTTAAACAAAAGCCTCCGCCCAAAGGGGCAGAGAGAGGGAGACAGCCAACACCCAACAGAACATAATAAAAGGGAGCTCGTGCACAGCAGCTGCACTCGCAGGTCCACCAGCACCACGTCCCCCACGCAGGCCGGACACCCGCACCCCGGCAGCTGGACAACAAGCTGGAACCCCACACACTGCCGCCCCGGGAGGACCAGCAACTGCTGCATGGTAACATTGCCCTTTTCCAATCTTCTGGGACTTCTCCTGTTCTCCAGGAATTTTCAAAGATTATGACGAGTGGCTCAGCAATTACCTCTGCTGCTTCCTTTAGTATGCTAGGATGTAATTCATCTGGACCTTGGGACTTGAATTCATTTAAGTTAGCTAAGTGTTCCCTCGCCATCTCTCTGCTTATAGATAGCCTGCATTCTTTTATTCCCCCAATAGCACAGGAAAGATCAGTTGTTGTTCCATCTACTTTCTGAGAGAAAACAGATACAAAATAGGAATTTAAAAGGTCGGCCTTCTCAACATCATTCTTAACCAATTCACGATTATGATCTTGTAAGCATCCAAGAGCATCTTTGACTTTTCTTTTGCTTTTAACATACCCCCAAAATCCTTTTTTATTGCTTTTGGCCTCTGTTGCAAGCCTCAATTCATTATCAGCTTTAGCTTTTCTGACACTTGCCCTACAGTTTCTGCAGACCGCATTATATTCTTCTTTAGATATTCCATCTATAATTATAATTTACCCCAGTGGGGAAGAGGGACATTCTGAGTTTTGCTCTGAGGCCCCATGGGTTCTTTTGGAAAAAGCCATCTGAATGGGATCTTCATGACGATCCAGCAACTCTGTGTCTTCCTCCCAGGTCTCTGGTAAGCAGCATCCCTGACACTCCTAGCACTAAACTTATATCCTCTAAAGAGTCCTCTATTCTTTGGGTCTTTGTCTGCCCATTCTGGATTCTATTATCAGGATCTTTTTCTCCATCTTAGATCAACCACCATTGCCCATCTCATGATATATGAGATGATAGATCCCTGTCACCTAGGAAGAGGGACGAATTTCAGCGCAACTTGCCTAGTGTCTTGAGCAGCAGATGATTACTACTGGACAGCTGTGGGACACTTTACCCATCTCTTTATATAACAGGTATCACATTTCATCCATATTTGTACTCCGGCTGAATGGGGGAATATACAGCGGAATCTGACAGATCACAGAGCTTATAAATTTACATAACTATCAGCAGCCGCTGACCGAGGAGAATCTGTGACTCTTTTCTGCTGTATTCAGTGGATACTACTCACCTGGGCGGTTACCTGTAGGAATCCCCCCTTTACACCGCTGATCGCCCCTCACATTTGTCTCTGTAGTAGTAATATTGGTCAGATCTTCATCCGGATACAAAAGCTGTGAGACAAATATTGTAAAAGTCAGCAGATGGTTGGAGAAGTCGTGTGGAAGGTTTTACATAACCAGGAATGATCATTAATCATTGTGACAAACAAAACTGACCTGACAGCAGCAGTTATCAGTCATGTCAAAGTGGGTGCACTTTTTTAGGTTAAAATTGTTTCTGTCACCGGTTTCATGAAGTTTGGCTTGGAGTTGAGCTATGAGTCACGGAGGGGGCCGTGCTGGCTTTTTCCTCCCCCATTATGCAGGCTGACAGCTCTCTCCCCTTCTGTGTATAGGAAGAGAGCCATCACTCATCAGAACTGTTAACCCATTATATGCCGCTGTAAATTCTGACAGCATTTAACCCCTTGAGTGGCACGCCCGGAAATTTTCCGGGACGAGCTCCACTGCTCAAAGCGAAGATTTCCGGGCCATGTATCACTATGGGAGCTGCAGAGCACAATGCCACAAGCTGTGGCAGTGTGCTCTGCCTGCACAGTCCCACAGAGAATAAAGCAAGGGCTTTGAAAAACCAGCAGAAGACATTGCCGATATGCCGGCAATCTCCTGCTTTGTTTACAGGTTGCCATAGAGACCATCGGCTTGTCAGAAGCAAGCCGATGGTCTCTGTGGCAGGGAGAGCTGGTTGTTAGCTGTCAGAGGACAGCTAGGTACCAGCTCTTACAGCAGAGATCAGAGAAAACCTTCGATCTCTGCTGTGTTAACCCTTTACATGCTGCAGTCTATGTGACTGCAGCATGTAAAGGGCTGTCACTGCAGCATGTAAAGGGCTGTCACCATCGGACCCCCGGAATGTGATCAGGGGGTCCTGATGGGTCCCTGTGGAAGTCCCCTAAAGGGACAAAAAATAAATTAAAAAAAAAAACAAAAAGTAAAAAAATTATTTAAAAAAATTATAAAAACACTTGTCTCCCTTTACTTTGTAAAAAATCAAAAATACAATCACACATGTGGTATCCATGCGTCGTAATGACCCAGAGAAGGAAGTTAATACATTATTTAACCCCTTAATGACATGGCCCCTTTTTTTCTTTTTTCCCCATATCTTTTTTTCCTCCCCCCTGTTTAACAAAAATCACAACTTGTCCCACAAAAAACAAGCCCTTATATGGTCATGTCAATGGAAAAATGAAAAGGTTATGGCTCTTGAGACGCAACTGCAAAGTTAGTTGAAATTCAATGATTAGACCATTTTTAAAAAACTGCCCTGGTGGGCACGACAGGGTGGTAGGAAACCCGCCAAGGGGTTAAATACCCTGAATGATCCCCTTCCTGTGATGAGATCGGAGGAAACCAAGTGGGTGCCATTGCAGCCGTGGGCCTCCTGAAAGTCCCCAGGGGTATCTTAGCAGAATGTCTATCAAGTCACGCCTGTGGGGTGGCTTGATAGACTGCCTGCCCGATACCAGCATGATATAATGCTATGGCATTACATTATACTGCAGAAGCGATCAAGGCATCACATGTTGCTTTTGGGTCAGTAGAGGTGAACGTGTTGGAGTTGAGGGATGAAGACCTTCAGTTTATAGTATGTATCTTACTATATAAAAGGGAACCCCGGTGCTGCTGCCACCAGATCTTGTTGCTGGTCTTTTTCAGTCACTTAAGGCTTTTTGACCACTTGCCTCCTCAAGAATCTGGTGGCAGCCGGTGATAGCTTACTCTGTCTGCCATGTCTGGATAGTGTAGCCAGTGTTCCTGTAACTTTGAGCTTGTGAACTGCCTCCAGCTATATCTCTAGGAACAGTCAGTGCCTTTGTATTTCTCTGCATCTTTTTCTTTGTTTGCACAAGGCAGTGATCGTTTCTTTTAATCTTTTGGGGTGCAGTGTCTTGACTTTCCTGTATTTCAATCACATGTCTCAGTCACCAAAGCTCTTGCCAGTCCAGGTATTTGATGCATTTTCTCTCAAGCACATCTGATTTCCAAATCTGTGCTGTTATAAGGGATTCTATTCAGGGGCTGAATAATTCTGAGATGGCAGTTAGACGCAAATGTGGCATTCTGTGGATAAGTTGAAGGACCACTCGTTGTTTTGGTTATGTTGAGCTATTTAGATTGGGGTTTTTTGTAATCAAACAAGAGCAAACACAAGGTTTGTACATTTGGTAAATAAACTGAGTCTGCAATGGGAGTTGAAGAATTTTGATTGCAATTTCATTAATATAACAGCTTCTGTAACTAAATGCCTCCTTCAGAACACGACGATATTCTGTTAGCTTTAGCACCAGCTGATTGGAATTGTGCAGTTAGTCTATGATTTACACTGCAGAACTTTACATTTGTTCCACACTAAATGTCAATTGCCAACTGGATGTGCAAACAGGTGGAAGTGCAATACTATCTTTCATGAAACCAACCACTATTTATAACCCTTACCTACCATAGCCTGCATTACCATCTATAGAGGATTTGAGGTAATCTCAGCTTCATCTACCTGATGGTTCTCGGGGACACTTGGCTTTTCTTCTGGGCAGTTCTGGGAATATAGACGGCTGGGACATTTCTCTGGTGGGTTTCTCTCCATGAGTCCATCTGTAGGAAACACACAGTGACAGAATAGATTATCTGCATGTGATGAGCAGATGATGGGCTCTAGGTGACCTTCAGTGATGTCTCCCCTCCTTACACTGATGATCAGCCGTTATATCCATCTCTTCTGCTTCGTCTTTAACCTGAACTTTAAGATCAATCAGATTTTCACACTAAATAATGAAAAAGAAGTAAAATAATCCTTGGTTCCATCATTTTATGGTCAGATTCTGGTGAGACATCAGCGTCATCTACCTGCTGGTTCTCTGGGACATTTTCCTGTTGACAGTCCTGAGAATAAGGATGGTTGGAACATCTCTCTGGTGGGTTTCCCCTACTGGATCCATCTATAGCAAATAACCAGAGACTGAAAAAATGATATATGTGCTGATGGGTAAATCTCTCATACCTGCTTTCCTCTATAATCAAAAGGGTCTCCTCTTACCCCGAGATATGAGAGGTGGTCCTTCATCGTGACGCCCTCATACACATCCCAGTGTGCCTCTTAATACTCCCACTCTTCCAAAAAAATAGTCAGCTCTCCTCAGCTGTATTTAGTGGTTACTACTCACCTGGGCGGTTACCTGTAGGAATCTCCTCTTTACCCCGCTGATCGCCCCTCACATTTGTCTCTGTAGCAGTAATATTGGTCAGATCTTCATCCGGATACAAAAGCTGTGAGACAAATATTGTAAAAGTCAGCAGATGGTTGGAGAAGTCGTGTGGAAGGTTTTACATGACCAGAAAAGATCATTAATCATCATGACGACCAAAAATGACTGGACAGCAGCAGTTATCAGTCATGTCAGAGTGGATGAACTTTTTAGGCTACACTTTCCTTAAAGGGATTCTGTCACCAGGTGCATGGAATTTGGCTTGGAGTTGAGCTCTGAGTCACGGAGGGGGCCATACTGGCTTTCTCTACCCGCATCATGCAGACCGACAGCCCTCTGCCCTTTTGTGTATAGGACGACAGCCGTCACTCTGCATACTGCAGGCTGGGAGAGGCTGGCATGGCCCACCTCCGTGACTCTTAGCTCATTAGCAAGTCTAACTTCATGAAGATGGTCGAGGCATCATCCTTCAGGCATCGGCACTCATATTTGGATTACTATGATGCCAGGAGTTTGGCATTTGTACTCTGCAGCCTCTGATTGGCTGCACTGGTCACCTAACTTCCCGTGAGGTCAGCTATCACAACAAATGCCAGGACCACGGTGGGGCGGTAGTGCTGGATCCTAGTGGTGGAGGAGTAAGTACTGCTCAGTTGATTATTTTATGACATGCAGCCCTATTAAAGGGATCCTGTCATGTAAGTGGACAACCCCCTTAATTGTTGTCCTAATGATGTAAACATTCCCTTCACTTTCAATATCTTCCTCGTTAGCTCTTAGGGATGAGAAGATCTAGATAAGGAATTCTAGATTTCCTGACATTTTTAGAATACAATTTAGAGCTTATTTATCCCCACCATACATCTGTGAACTTATTTTGGTTGGTTCTCGAGCTATGTCTATAGAAAGTCCAGCAGGAAACCTCTGGGCTATATTCTAACTACAATGACATTATTTGTAGGTTCCCACGGAGATTCTTCTAGCTTTATCTCCCTCTGCCCAAAGCTGTGTCCCAGGTGTCCTCAGGAACGGGGGAAAGAAAAAACGACTGGTGAACGCCATTGTTACTCTTGTTTATTTTTCCTCCCTTCTTTGAGAGACTTGGAGATTTGGACAGGGTTGTGAATTTGATGAAAATAGGCAGCGCCTCCTACTGGAAAGTGATAAATTTTATGTTCTTCATGTGCGGCTATTTTAACCCCTTAGTGATGACTAATACACCTTTTCACTGACCTCACCAATGGGCTTTTAACCTGCACATACACCTCTTTAAGGCAGTGAGTAAACTGACTGACAGCCAGGATCCTGCTGTAAATACCATATGTGGAGAAACCTTAGAGTCTGGCAGTTTAACCCTTTATATACCGTAATCCAGTGGTCCCCAACCTTTTTGGCACCAGGGACCGGCGTCAAGCAAGACCATTTTTACAAGGCCCGTCAGGGTTGGGCGGGATATGGGCGGGGCTTTGGTTATATGGGGCGGGGCTATGAAGGGGGTTGGAGTTTAGTGCATTCTTATTTAATTATGACATTTAGAATGTCCTGGCAGTACACACATAGGGCAGTATAATATATCCCCCCCCGCCTGGCAGCACACACATAGGGCAGTATATTATCTATCCCCCCTCCCCAGCATACACATAGGGCAGCATATAATTTATCTGCCCCCCAGTAATAGACAGCCCCCACCCCTCAGTAATAGACAGGCCCCACCTCTCAGTAATTAGCAGCCCCTCCCCCTGTAATAAGTAGCCCCCACCCCCAGTAATAAGCAGGTCCCCCCAATAATAAGCAGGTCCCCCCCAGTAATAGGCAGGTCCCCCCCCAGTAATAGGCACCCCCTTCCCCTGTAATAAGTAGCCCCCACCCCCACCCCCCAGTTATAAGCAGCCCCCCAGTAAACAATCCCCCCAGTAATAAGCAGGTCCCCCCCAGTAATAAGCAACCCCCCCCAGTAATAGGCAGCCCCTTCCCCTGTAATAAGTAGCCCCCATCCCCCCAGTAATAAGTAGCCCCCCCCAGTAATAGGCAGCCCCCCCCCCAGTAATAGGCAGCCTTGCCCCCCCAGTAATAGGCAGCCCCCCCAGTAATAAGCAGCCCCCCCCAGTAATAAGCAGCCCCTTCCCCTGTAATAAGTAGCCCCCACCCCCAACCCCCAGTAATAACCAGCCCCCCCCAGTAATAGGCAGCCCCTTCCCCTGTAATAAGTAGCCCCCACCCCGCCAGTAATAAGCAGCCCCCCAGTAACCCCCCCCAGTAATAAGCAGGTCCCCCAAGTAATAAGCAGGTCCCCCCAGTAATAGGCAGCCCCCCCACCCCCAGTAATAGGCAGCCCCCCCAGTAATAGGCAGCCCCTTCCCCTGTAATAAGTAGCCCCCCCCAGTAGTAAGCACCCCCCCAACCCATATACTTACCTCCTCCCTGCTGTCAGCGTCGCTCTCTGCCCTGACGTCAGTGTGCAGCCCGGAACGCTTCCTCCCAGAGTCCTCTCCTGCGGAACTAATGAGCAGGGGACTCGGGGAGGAAGCGTTCCGGGCTGCACACGTCAGTGTGTGCGCCGGGATCAGCGCAATTACCAGCGGGGAGCTGCGGCGCCCCCGCTGGTAATCGCTTCAGTGGTGAGCGGCGTTGGCATGCTGCGAGCCACAGAACACAAGGCAGCGGGCCGGATTCGGCCCGCGGGCCTTGTGTTTAGAGCAAAAGTTTCCGGCAGTGCCGTGGACCGGCACTAAACACCCAACGGCCCGGCCCCGGTTCGCGGCCCAGCGGTTGGGGACCCCTGCCGTAATCAATAGCAACTACAGCATTTAAGCAGATGAGAGGGAAAGGGGGCTCCTTCTGACACCCATCGCTACTCTGCAGTGCAATTGCAAGGTAACAATAGGTTTCCATGGCAGCTTGAAGCCTGACAAAGGCCTCCATGTCCGCCATGTAACTCTGCCGATTAGGCCCCTCCTCCGGCAGAGTATAATATTACCGCCCCTCACACCCTAATCACCCTGTTTCACCCACAAAGTGAAGAACATCCACGTCCATTTTTTTCTCATTTGACTAAAGTTTTAGTCCTTGAGGTGCCTCAGCGTCAAGCATCCCAGACTGTGTTAGGACCTGTGTGCAGAATTGTCCCAGAATTGTAAAACAACAGTGTTCTTTTTTTTTTCTTCAATATTTTTTCGTTTGGTTTACGTCCATTAAAAAAAAAATTGTTCTAAAATGGCACACAGAAGTTATAGTGTAGAGGTGGTACTAGTTGTCTGTGGACTTCACTGGAGCAATCAATGCCAGTCGGCTGCTGCAAAAGCTAATAAAGTCTTGGGGTGCATTAAAAGAGGTATAGGGGTGAGGGGCGAGAACATTATCCTTCCATTATATAAGGCACTTGTCAGGCCTCACATGGAATACTGCGTACAATTCTGGACACCGGAGCGCAGGAAAGATGTCACAGTGCTTGAGGGGATTCAAAGAAGGGCAACTAAACTAATACATGGAATGACGGGACTGGAATACCCAGAGAGGCTATCCAAACTGGGACTATTTACTCTAGAAAAAAGACGGCTAAGGGGTGACAAAATAACATGTATAAATACATGGGGGGACAATACAAGGATCTCTCCCAGGATCTGTTTATACCCAGGACTACGACGGTAACAAGAGGGCATCCGCTATGTATAGAGGAAAGCAGGTTTCATCACCAACACAGAAGGGGGTTCTTTACTGTAAGAGCAGTTAGACTGTGGAACTCTCTGCCTGAGGATGTGGTGATGGCAAAATCCATAGAGGAGTTTAAGAGGGGACTTTAATGCACACATGTCAAACTGAAGGTCCCTGGGCAGAATTTGGTCTTCTCCCTCAGTTTATGTGGCCACCGGCAGTGCAGCACCCCGATAGGCATTTCACTCACCCAGCCTGTATGCCCGGTCTCGCGGAGGCACCCACTGCTGAGTCTGTGACCGCTGACATGTTTCCCTTGGTGCCTGTATGAGCTGTCCTGTAAGCTACACAGATGCTGAGAGGAGAGGTCAGCAGTCAAAGACTAAGCAGTGGCTGCCAAACCAGAACTGCAGGTTAGGTGAATGGAATACCTGTAGAGATGCTGCCCGGTCAGATGCCAACAGGGGATTCACCATTAGTACTAGGGTACTATAGGGGTCACTATTGCTACTGGGGCCACTATGGGGGACACTATTACTGATCCAGCTATCTCCACTATCTTTATTACACAAGTACACAAGACATCTAATAAGACTGAAGACAAGAGCTTCACAGATCAGAGGAACATCTCCATCTACCTGATGGTCCTGTGGAAGAAGAGGACGGGGACATCTCTCTGGTGGGCTTTTCTTACTGGATGGAACTGCAGGAAACACAGACGGACACTGAAGTCATTCTTCACATACAGATAATAAGACATGATTACCGGATTCTTCTGACCATAAGACATATTATTACAAGCATCCATCTTCCTGAAGTCTCCCTGCACCTTATAATCTGATGGTCTCCCCCTTCCCTGTCCCACGTACAGCCAAGCGCAGAGCAGTGATAATGCGTCTCCCCCCTCGTAGACCCCAGCAGAGAGCTGTCACTCTGAGTAACCCTTGAGTGACTGATCATAGCCCCCCCGCAGGTACTGCCTGCACTCTTCTCTCCATCCTTCTTATTCCTCTTTCCTCAGTCTGCTGAATCCCGTCTCCATCTCCGGCACACAGGCAATCTGCGACACTGAGACGAGGCTGAGCTTATAGACAGAGCATACAAGTCATGGGAGGAAGCCATGCTGTGTAATAATGTGCAGTTATTGGAGCTGAAGCATTACTGGGGAGGGGGCTACCACTAAGAGATGATGTACAAGTGAATGCAGAGTAAGTAGACAGAGGACATCACTGCTACAATAGGTCAGGAATGCAGGTGTCCAGTGTCACAGTGAACTCCCAGTGCACAGAGATGGCAGGAGTGAGCGTACAAGTGTGCAGGAGGATATATTCCAGTTTGTGGTCCTCCAGCATCACTGAGGATAAAAACAAGCATTTATTAGAACTTCTGGCTACAAACATAGGACCGCCATCCAAAGAGAAGATCCATGTGGGCACTTCATCAGTGCTGGAGAACTACATGTTGGCACTTCATCAGTGCTGGAGAACTACATAGGGCTCATTCCGACGGGCGTTCTGTTGTTCCCCTCCCATCACCTTTATTATTGTAGATTATATTACTATTATAATAAAATATTAACCCCCTTTCTAACTTACAACACCAAAAACCCTAATGCTACTCTGGAGAAGTTAATGACATTAGTAGAAAATATTTTTATCCCCTTTTCCTGCTGTCTAAGGCCGGGGTGCGTCCGATAGTCAGAAGCGTCTTATAGTCTGAAAAAATATAGAAAATCCCAGAGGCGGAGCTAGGTTTTCCTGCAATCAGGACAAAAGCATTGTATAGCCCCCTTCCCCCCTCATGTGAATCTTCTCTCCGCTTGCTGAGCCCCTACCACCAGTGATTAATCATTGAAAGTAACTCAAACTGTAGCTTACATTTTTCAGTAAGTCGAAAAGACTATCAAGCCACCATACATAATGATATAAATGCACCACGCAAGGACTGTGCCAACAAAAGTAAGTGAAACCTTTAACAATTAATCGAGTGTACCTGTAGGAAAAAAGTGGTGATGTATGGCAATGCTTGAGAAAGGCCCCATGCGTGTATAAGTGAGTATATAACAGTTTGTTATGTTGGGGGGGGGGGGTTGTCCCCAGATGGTAGAATTCGGACAATCTCTATAAATTTCCTTTTAGAATTAAAGAAATGAATCTGTATAGCCTGAAGGAAAGAAGGGAGAGGCGCGATGTCTGATGTCTTCGATATATATGAAGGCAAAAACCCTCACTGACTTACTCACTGACTGACTGACTCGCCACTAATTCTATCACTTCCCGGTGTCATAGAAACTTGAAATTTGGCATGAGCATTGATTATGTCATAAATAGGAAAAGCTAATGGGTCCCAACTCGATTATTCAATTCTAAGCTCAAAAGAATTAGCGGCCAAATTTTACGTACATAATCTAATTCTCTCACTTCCCAATGTCATAGCAACTTGAAATTTGGCACGGGCATTGATTATGTCATAAATAGGAAAAGTTAATAGGTTCCAACTCGATTATTCAATTCTAAGCGCAAAAAAATTAGCGTCCAAATTTTAAGTACATCATCTAATTCTCTCACATCCTGATGTCATTTGATATAAAGGAAACGTCGCATTGTTACCTCCACGTGGTGTTTCCTGGGTAACGCAGAGAACTATGCAAAATGCTAAACATGTTTTTCTCCTCGGTATCTCTAAAGTAACCACGACTTCATAAGATTTTCAGTCTGAACACCAGATAAACACCAGTACCAAATTTACTCAGCTAGTGTGTGTGTGTGTATGTATATATATATATATATATATATATATATATATATATATATATATATATAGTGAGAACCCTCACTGACTGACTCACTCGCCACTAATTCTCTTACTTCCCGATGTTGTACAAGCCTTAAATTTGGCAGGAGCATTCTTTAAGTCCTAAGTAGAAAAAGTAAAGAGGTTACAACTTGATTATTCAGTGGTAAGTGAAAAGTTTTAGTGTAATTTACCAAATCTAATTCTCTAACTTCCTGACGTCGTACAAACATGAAATTTGGCAGGAGCATTCTTTAGGTCCTGAATAGGAAAGGTTAAGGGGTCACAACTTGAAGATTCATTGCTAAGTGCATTAGTATTAGCATCCCTCTGTAATGTACCAAATCTAATTATCTAACTTTCCAGTGTCGTACAAACATGAAATTTGGCACGACCATTCTTAGGTCCTTAATAGAAATCCACTACTTCTGTGAAGTTTAATGCATTGTGGCTTGCAGATCGCCAACCCCCCCCCCCCCCCCCCCCTGACAATCACAAGAAGTTCAAACTCACTGGGCTTCATGTAACTGTAGGGTCATGGCAAACTGCAACACAACCCTACTGACGGCCATTACATCCCAATGAGAAGAGTATTGTGGTCAGAGTCACCATGTAACTACAGCCGTACTGGTGACCCCTTCACCAATTTAGAGGGGTTCTACGAATTAACAATATGAAACTAAGAGAACAATAAAGGCAGACAATGATATTTTACTGGCCACAACCTAGCAGCTCTTACTGGTGATGCCAGATCTCTCCTCCTCCGGTCCTGCAGGGACTAAATGCAAAGCAGAAAGGCTGGCAGTGAAAGATGGGGGGGAGGGGGGGCAGCATGGGCCAAGGCACCTCTCTAGCCCTGCACCGCCGCCGGCTACTGTAGCAGTAGGGCTGGTGGAGCAGAGATCTTCTGTAGACACATTCTCTTGCTACTGTTTGATACAACAGCCATCCGCCATGTAGTCGCTGACTAACATCACTGCATGACCGGAATGCTTACATATCAGCAATTAGTAAATGTGTACTGGTGATCTGTAGGCCTTCTGATTATACACTTACAATAATCAACAACTGTGTAGTGAATGGCTCTACTAATACAACTAGCACACTCTTCTGCCTGCCCGGCACCTTCCTCTCCAGAAGCACCAGGGGCACATGCCCCACATCACCCCTCCACAGCTATGATCCTAAATACATCCATTACCTGGTGATGGGAGCGGCTGGCGGGTCTCCATCATGGCCTCCTTGTACACATTCTTGTGTCCTTCTAAATACTCCCACTCCTCCATGGAGAAATAGACAGCGACATCCTGACACCTTATAGGAACCTGACAACACAATATACAGTCATTACCCAGAAGCCTCCAGTGCTGTTACTGTATAATGTCCCAGCATTCCCTGCAGCATCACCTCTCCAGTCAGCAGCTCTATCATCTTGTTGGTGAGTTCTAGAATCTTCTGTACATTGATGTCCTCATGTATCGGGGGGTGAGGTGGGGGCCCCAGGATTGGGCTCAGGGGTCTTCCCCATCCATCACATACAGGGGCCCGACAGCCATCACTAGAGGTCTTCTTCACTACTGTGTAATCCTGTATATGGTGGGACATTAATAAATATCACTACAGACATTTCCAGAGTCCATCACCTCCGCAGTGACATCATCTGTTAGTACCATAGATAAAAATGACATATGACATCATCAAAATCTCTCCCCTCTCCAGTGACATCATCCATCATTACTATCGCTAAGAATGATATAAAGTGACATCATCAGAATCTCTCACCTCCCCAGTCAGCTGGAGGAGTATCTCTAGGGTGATGTTGAATACACTCTCCGCCATCTTGTTTCTGTCCTTCTCCATCTTTGATGAATCAGTCCTGTAGGGACCTGAATGGAAACAATATGAACCAATGTAAAAACCACAAAAAAAAAAAACAAACAAAAAAAAAAAACTTTAAAATTAAATTTACTGGACATGATGAAAGGAAACATTAAAAAAATGTTTTTCCATTAGGTGAAGTTGTTTCACAATCCCTGTATCCTTCCTGGTTGCTGCAGACCAGGACATGTGACTGCTGCAGTGGCTACAAAAATGTCTCCGCAGTGGTCAGTGATTGGCTGCAGCAGTCACATGTCCTGGTCAGCAGCAACCAGGAAGGACACAGGGGTTGTGAAGCAATTCATGGCAAAACCCCTATAAGAGATATTAAAAGGAACCTATTTTGTTAGTTTAATGAAGCCCGAACTAAAGGTAACACAGACACCCGACAGGGATCTCCTCACCGGATCAGTCACATAACATATTGGTGACAGTAGTGACAGAATAGTGACCGGTGACATCAGATAGTCGTGACAGTAGTGATATAATAGTGACCGGTGACATCAGATAGTGGTGACAGTAGTGACAGAATAGTGACCGGTGACATCAGTTAGTGGTGACAGTAGTGACAGAATAGTGACAGGTGACATCAGATAGTGGTGACAGTAGTGACATAATAGTGACCGGTGACATCAGATAGTGGTGACAGTAGTGACATAATAGTGACCGGTGACATCAGATAGTGGTGACAGTAGTGACAGAATAGTGACCGGTGACATCAGATAGTGGTGACCGTAGTGACATAATAGTGACCGGTGACATCACATAGTGGTGACTGTAGTGACAGAATAGTGACCGGTGACATCAGATAGTGGTGACAGTAGTGACAGAATAGTGACCGGTGACATTAGATAGTGGTGACAGTAGTGACAGAATAGTGACCGGTGACATCAGATAGTGGTGACAGGTGACATCAGATAGCGGTGACAGTAGTGACATAATAGTGACCGGTGACATCAGATAGTGGTGACAGTAGTGACAGAATAGTGACCGGTGACATCAGATAGTGGTGACAGTAGTGACAGAATAGTGACCGGTGACATCAGATAGTGGTGACAGTAGTGACATAATAGTGACCGGTGACATCAGATAGTGGTGACAGTAGTGACAGAATAGTGACCGGTGACATCAGATAGTGGTGACAGTAGTGACAGAATAGTGACCGGTGACATCAGATAGTGGTGACAGTAGTGACAGAATACAGACCGGTGACATCAGATAGTGGTGACTGTAGTGACAGAATAGTGACCGGTGACATCAGATAGTGGTGACAGTAGTGACAGAATAGTGACCGGTGACATCAGATAGTAGTGACAGTAGTGACATAATAGTGACCGGTGACATCAGATAGTGGTGACTGTAGTGACAGAATAGTGACAGGTGACATCAGAAAGCAGTGACAGAATAGTGACAGAATAGTGACCGGTGACATCAGATAGTGGTGACAGTAGTGACATAATAGTGACCGGTGACATCAGATAGTGGTGACAGTAGTGACAGAATAGTGACCGGTGACATCAGATAGTGGTGACAGTAGTGACAGAATAGTGACCGGTGACATCAGATAGTGGTGACAGTAGTGACAGAATACAGACCGGTGACATCAGATAGTGGTGACAGTAGTGACAGAATAGTGACCGGTGACATCAGATAGTGGTGACAGTAGTGACAGAATAGTGACCGGTGACATCAGATAGTGGTGACTGTAGTGACAGAATAGTGACAGGTGACATCAGAAAGCAGTGACAGAATAGTGACAGAATAGTGATCGGTGACATAAGATAGTGGTGACGGTAGTGACATAATAGTGACCGGTGACATCAGATAGTGGTGACAGAATAGTGACCGGTGACATCAGATAGTGGTGACAGTAGTGACAGAATAGTGACCGGTGACATCAGATATTGGTGACAGAATAGTGACCGGTGACATCAGATAGTGGTGACAGTGGTGACAGAATAGTGACCGGTGACATCAGATAGTGGTGACAGTAGTGACATAATAGTGACCGGTGACATCAGATAGTGGTGACAGTAGTGACATAATAGTGACCGGTGACATCAGATAGTGGTGACAGTAGTGACATAATAGTGACCGGTGACATCAGATAGTGGTGACAGTAGTGACATAATAGTGACCGGTGACATCAGATAGTGGTGACAGTAGTGACATAATAGTGACCGGTGACATCAGATAGTGGTGACAGTAGTGACATAATAGTGACCGGTGACATCAGATAGTGGTGACAGTAGTGACAGAATAGTGACCGGTGACATCAGATAGTGGTGACAGTAGTGACAGAATAGTGACCGGTGACATCAGATAGTGGTGACAGTAGTGACATAATAGTGACCGGTGACATCAGATAGTGGTGACAGTAGTGACATAATAGTGACCGGTGACATCAGATAGTGGTGACCGTAGTGACATAATAGTGACCGGTGACATCAGATAGTGGTGACCGTAGTGACATAATAGTGACCGGTGACATCACATAGTGGTGACAGTAGTGACATAATAGTGACCGGTGACATCACATAGTGGTGACTGTAGTGACAGAATAGTGACCGGTGACATCAGATAGTGGTGACAGTAGTGACAGAATAGTGACCGGTGACATTAGATAGTGGTGACAGTAGTGACAGAATAGTGACTGGTGACATCAGATAGTGGTGACAGTAGTGACATAATAGTGACAGGTGACATCAGATAGTGGTGACAGTAGTGACATAATAGTGACCGGTGACATCAGATAGTGGTGACAGTAGTGACAGAATAGTGACCGGTGACATCAGATAGTGGTGACAGTAGTGACAGAATAGTGACCGGTGACATCAGATAGTGGTGACAGTAGTGACATAATAGTGACCGGTGACATCAGATAGTGGTGACAGTAGTGACATAATAGTGACCGGTGACATCAGATAGTGGTGACAGTAGTGACAGAATAGTGACCGGTGACATCAGATAGTGGTGACAGTAGTGACAGAATAGTGACCGGTGACATCAGATAGTGGTGACAGTAGTGACAGAATAGTGACCGGTGACATCAGATAGTGGTGACAGTAGTGACAGAATACAGACCGGTGACATCAGATAGTGGTGACTGTAGTGACAGAATAGTGACAGGTGACATCAGATAGCGGTGACAGAATAGTGATCGGTGACATCAGATAGTGGTGACGGTAGTGACATAATAGTGACCGGTGACATCAGATAGTGGTGACAGAATAGTGACCGGTGACATCAGATAGTGGTGACAGTAGTGACAGAATAGTGACCGGTGACATCAGATATTGGTGACAGAATAGTGACCGGTGACATCAGATAGTGGTGACAGAATAGTGACCGGTGACATCAGATAGTGGTGACAGTAGTGACAGAATAGTGACCGGTGACATCAGATAGTGGTGACAGTAGTGACAGAATAGTGACCGGTGACATCAGATAGTGGTGACAGTAGTGACAGAATAGTGACCGGTGACATCAGATAGTGGTGACAGTGGTGACAGAATAGTGACCGGTGACATCAGATAGTGGTGACAGTAGTGACATAATAGTGACCGGTGACATCAGATAGTGGTGACATAATAGTGACAGGTGACATCACATAGTAGTGACATAATAGTGACCGGTGACATCAGATAGTGGTGACAGTAGTGACATAATAGTGACCGGTGACATCAGATAGTGGTGACAGTAGTGACAGAATAGTGACCGGTGACATCAGATAGTGGTGACAGTAATGACAGAATAGTGACCGGTGACATCAGATAGTGGTGACAGTAGTGACATAATAGTGACCGGTGACATCAGATAGTGGTGACATAATAGTGACAGGTGACATCACATAGTAGTGACATAATAGTGACCGGTGACATCAGATAGTGGTGACAGTAGTGACATAATAGTGACCGGTGACATCAGATAGTGGTGACAGTAGTGACAGAATAGTGACCGGTGACATCAGATAGTGGTGACAGTAATGACAGAATAGTGACCGGTGACATCAGATAGTGGTGACAGTAATGACAGAATAGTGACCGGTGACATCAGATAGTGGTGACAGTAGTGACATAATAGTGACCGGTGACATCAGATAGTGGTGACAGTAGTGACATAATAGTGACCGGTGACATTAGATAGTGGTGACAGTAGTGACATAATAGTGACCGGTGACATCAGATAGTGGTGACGGTAGTGACATAATAGTGACAGGTGACATCAGATAGCGCTGACAGTAGTGACATAATAGTGACCGGTGACATCAGATAGTGGTGACAGTAGTGACAGAATAGTGACCGGTGACATCAGATAGTGGTGACAGTAGTGACATAATAGTGACCGGTGACATCAGATAGTGGTGACAGTAGTGACATAATAGTGACCGGTGACATCAGATAGTGGTGACAGTAGTGACATAATAGTGACCGGTGACGTCAGATAGTGGTGACAGTAGTGACAGAATAGTGACCGGTGACATCAGATAGTGGTGACAGTGGTGACATAATAGTGACTGGTGACATCAGATAGTGGTGACAGAATAGTGACATAATAGTGACCGGTGACATCAGATAGTGGTGACAGTGGTGACATAATAGTGACCGGTGACATCAGATAGTGGTGACAGTAGTGACAGAATAGTGACCGGTGACATCAGATAGTGGTGTCAGTAGTGACAGAATAGTGACCGGTGACATCAGATAGTGGTGTCAGTAGTGACAGAATAGTGACCGGTGACATCACATAGTGGTGACGGTAGTGACATAATAGTGACCGGTGACATCAGATAGTGGTGACAGTGGTGACATAATAGTGACCGGTGACATCAGATAGTGGTGACAGTAGTGACATAATAGTGACCGGTGACATCAGATAGTGGTGACAGTAGTGACATAATAGTGACCGGTGACATCACACACGTCTTCTATGGTCCTGATGGCGGATAGAGTTATGTCGCTCACCGACGGATCCTCCGTGTTTCTCCCTACAATTTCTGCGTTCGCTCCGGACGTTCCGCAGGTTTTTCTCCTCTTCTACAACTTCTGACTTGCAGTGACTGTAATAAACAATGGCGCTGCTCTCCATAGACGGCGCCTCCCTGTGTGGGAGACTCACAGCGACCTACAGATGACAACGTGCCGCCTTCTTCCTGTCACTGCAGAAAGCCCCAGAGCTGCCGTCTGTCGGAGAATCCTCAGTGGGCCCCTTCCTCACAGCCCCTATAGGACTCAGTGGCCAGTGCAGGGTTACAGTGATTAACCCTTAAACTCCTAATTGTCCCCCCTGCTGTGTGAGGAGCACATGTCACCTCTCAGGCAGTGAAAGGGTTACAGCTGGTAACTTCCAGCAGCGACTCCCATCATCCACCAGGGGGCGCCGGCTCCTTCATGAGGACCCATCATACGGCCTGCTGATGGCAGAAGGTCTCACAACCCTCCGGTACCTCCACCGGGGTAGATGCTGGAATGGAGGGGCTCCTAGGAGGTCTGAGGGCAGGAAGTCACATGGTGGTTCGGTCACATGACTGGAAGGGGAGGGGCTTACTAATATGCAGTGTCTGTGGAGATAGAAGAGGAGGCTGCTGGGAGGGCTGTGACTGGGATGCAGGAACACTTAAAGGGGTTGTCCCGCGCCGAAACGGGTTTTTTTTTTTTTCAACCCCCCCCCCGTTCGGCGCGAGACAACCCCGATGCAGGGAGGTAAAGAAAGCTCACCGGAGCGCTTACCTTAATCCCCGCGCTCCGGTGACTTCTCTACTCACCGCTGAAGATGGCCTCTTCCTCCGTGGACCGCAGCTCTTCTGTGCGGTCCACTGCCGATTCCAGCCTCCTGATTGGCTGGAATCGGCACGTGACGGGGCGGAGCTACACGGAGCTACACGGAGCCCCATAGAAGACTGCAGAAGACCCGGACTGCGCAAGCGCGGCTAATTTGGCCATCGGAGGCCAAAAATTAGTCGGCTCCATGGAGACGAGGACGCTAGCAACGGAGCAGGTAAGTATAAAACTTTTTATAACTTCTGTATGGCTCATAATTAATGCACAATGTACATTACAAAGTGCATTATTATGGCCATACAGAAGTGTATAGACCCACTTGCTGCCTCGGGACATCTCCTTTAAGCCTGGTTTAGACCCAACTAAAAGATAACGATCGGCAGTTCGTTAACGAAAACTGCACGATGTCAGTGCAGTTAGACACAACGATTCTCATTAAAAAGACGGCTATGAGCGATTTTTGAGCGAGAATCGTGTTAAATCAACCTTTGGTTTTGTTGCCCACAGGATTTCTCTTCCTCTGTGTGAGGATGCTGCCCCCTCCTGGTCGGAGGGTTCCGGTCCTTCACCCCCCAGGATTCCTCTTCCTCTGTGTGAGGATGCTGCCCCCTCCTGGTCGGAGGGCCCCGGTCCTCCCCCTCCCCCCCCCTCAGGATCTCGTTTCCTCTGTGTAAGGATGCTACCCCCTCCTGGTCAGAAGGTCCTGTTCCTTCACCCCCCAGGATTCCTCTTTCTCTGGGTGAGGATGCTGCCCCCTCCTGGTCAGAAGGTCCTGTTCCTTCACCCCCCAGGATTCCTCTTTCTCTGTGTGAGGATGCTGCCCCCTCCTGGTTGGAGGGTCCCGGTCCTTCCTTCACCCCTCAGGATTCCCCTTCCTCTATGTGAAGATGCTGCCCCCCCCTGGTCAGAGGGTTCCGGGTTCTTCACCATCCAGGATTTCTCTTCCTCTGTGTGAGGATGCTGCCCTCTCCTGGTTGGAGTGTCCCAGTCCTTCACCCCCCAGGATTCCTCTTCCCCTGTGTGAGGATGCTGCCCACTCCTGGTCGGAAGGTCCCGGTCCTTCACCCCCCAGGATTTCTCTTCCTCTGTGTGAGGATGCTGCCCCCTCCTGGTCGGAAGGTCCCGGTCCTTCACCCCCCAGGATTCCTCTTTCTCTATGTGAAGATGCTGCCCCCTCCTGGTCAGAGGGTTCCGGGTTCTTCACCCTCCAGGATTTCTCTTCCTCTGTGTGAGGATGCTGCCCTCTCCTGGTTGGAGGGTCCCGGTCCTTCCTTCACCCCCCAGGATTCCTCTTCCTCTATGTGAAGATGCTGCCCCCTCCTGGTCAGAGGGTTCCGGTTTCTTCACCCTCCAGGATTTCTCTTCCTCTGTGTAAGGATGCTGCCCTCTCCTGGTTAGAGGGTCCCAGTCCTTCACCCCCCCCAGGATTACTCTTCCCCTGTGTGAGGATGCTGCCCCCTCCTGGTCGGAAGGTCCCGGTCCTTCACCCCCCAGGATTTCTCTTCCTCTGTGTGAGGAGGCTGCCCCCTCCTGGTCAGAGGGTTCCGGTCCTTCACCCCCCAGGATTCCTCTTCCTCTATGTGAGGATGCTGCCCCCTCCTGGTCGGAGGGTCCCGATCCTCCCCCCCCCCCCCCCCTCAGGATCTCGTTTCCTCTGTGTAAGGATGCTACCCCCTCCTGGTCAGAAGGTCCTGTTCCTTCACCCCCCAGGATTCCTCTTTCTCTGTGTGAGGATGCTGCCCCCTCCTGGTTGGAGGGTCCCGGTCCTTCCTTCACCCCCCAGGATTCCCCTTCCTCTATGTGAAGATGCTGCCCCCTCCTGGGCGGAGGGTTCCGGGTTCTTCACCATCCAGGATTTCTCTTCCTCTGTGTGAGGATGCTGCCCTCTCCTCGTTGGAGGGTCCCAGTCCTTCACCCCCCAGGATTCCTCTTCCCCTGTGTGAGGATGCTGTCTCCTCCTGGTCAGAGGGTTCCGGTCCTTCACCCCCCAGGATTCCTCTTCCTCTGTGTGAGGATGCTGCCCCCTCCTGGTCGGAAGGTCTCGGTCCTTCACCCCCCAGGATTTCTCTTCCTCTGTGTGAGGATGCTGCCCCCTCCTGGTCGGAGGGTCCCAGTCCTTCACCCCCCCAGGATCTCGTTTCCTTTGTGTGAGGATGCTGCCCCCTCCTGGTCAGAAGGTCCTGTTCCTTCACCCCCCCAGGATTCCTCTTTCTCTGTGTGAGGATGCTGCCCCCTCCTGGTTGGAGGGTCCTGGTCCTTCCTTCACCCCCCAGGATTCCCCTTCCTCTATGTGAAGATGCTGCCCCCTCCTGGTCAGAGGGTTCCGGGTTCTTCACCATCCAGGATTTCTCTTCTTCTGTGTGAGGATGCTGCCCCCTCCTGGTTGGAGGGTCCCAGTCCTTCACCCCCCAGGATTCCTCTTCCCTTGTGTGAGGATACTGTCCCGTCCTGGTCAGAGGGTTCCGGTCCTTCACCCCCCAGGATTCCTCTTCCTCTGTGTGAGGATGCTGCCCCCTCCTGGTCGGAAGGTCCCGCTCCTTCACCCCCCAGGATTTCTCTTCCTCTGTGTGAGGATGCTGCCCCCTCCTGGTCGGAAGGTCCCGGTCCTTCACCCCCCAGGATTTCTCTTCCTCTGTGTGAGGATGCTGCCCCCTCCTGGTCGGAGGGTTCCGGTCCTTCATGCCCCAGGATTCCTCTTCCTCTGTGTGAGGATGCTGCCCCCTCCTGGTCGGAGGGTCCCGGTTCTTCACCCCCCCCCCCAGGATGTCGTTTCCTCTGTGTGAGGATGCTGCCCCCTCCTGGTCAGAAGGTCCTGTTCCTTCACCCCCCAGGATTCCTCTTTCTCTGTGTAAGGATGCTGCCCCCTCCTGGTTGGAGGGTCCCGGTCCTTCCTTCACCCCCCAGGATTCCTCTTCCTCTATATGAAGATGCTGCCCCCTCCTGGTCAGAGGGTTCCGGGTTCTTCACCATCCAGGATTTCTCTTCCTCTGTGTGAGGATGCTGCCCTCTCCTGGTTGGAGGGTCGCAGTCCTTCACCCCCCAGGATTCCTCTTCCCCTGTGTGAGGATGCTGTCCCCTCCTGGTCAGAGGGTTCCGGTCCTTCACCCCCCAGGATTCCTCTTCCTCTGTGTGAGGATGCTGCCCCCTCCTGGTCGGAAGGTCCCGGTCCTTCACCCCTCTTTCTCTATGTGAAGATGCTGCCCCCTCCTGGTCAGAGGGTTCCGGGTTCTTCACCCTCCGGGATTTCTCTTCCTCTGTGTGAGGATGCTGCCCTCTCCTGGTTGGAGGGTCCCGGTCCTTCCTTCACCCCCCAGGATTCCTCTTCCTCTATGTGAAGATGCTGCCCCCTCCTGGTCAGAGGGTTCCGGGTTCTTCACCCTCCAGGATTTCTCTTCCTCTGTGTAAGGATGCTGCCCTCTCCTGGTTGGAGGGTCCCAGTCCTTCACCCCCCCCAGGATTCCTCTTCCCGTGTGAGGATGCTGCCGCCTCCTGGTCGGAGGGTCCCGATCCTCCCCCCCCCCCTCAGGATCTCGTTTCCTCTGTGTAAGGATGCTACCCCCTCCTGGTCAGAAGGTCCTGTTCCTTCACCCCCCAGGATTCCTCTTTCTCTGTGTGAGGATGCTGCCCCCTCCTGGTTGGAGGGTCCCGGTCCTTCCTTCACCCCCCAGGATTCCCCTTCCTCTATGTGAAGATGCTGCCCCCTCCTGGTCGGAGGGTTCCGGGTTCTTCACCATCCAGGATTTCTCTTCCTCTGTGTGAGGATGCTGCCCTCTCCTGGTTGGAGGGTCCCAGTCCTTCACCCCCCAGGATTCCTCTTCCCCTGTGTGAGGATGCTGTCTCCTCCTGGTCAGAGGGTTCCGGTCCTTCACCCCCCAGGATTCCTCTTCCTCTGTGTGAGGATGCTGCCCCCTCCTGGTCGGAAGGTCCCGATCCCTCACCCCCCAGGATTTCTCTTCCTCTGTGTGAGGATGCTGCCCCCTCCTGGTCGGAGGGTCCCAGTCCTTCACCCCCCCAGGATCTCGTTTCCTTTGTGTGAGGATGCTGCCCCCTCCTGGTCAGAAGGTCCTGTTCCTTCACCCCCCCAGGATTCCTCTTTCTCTGTGTGAGGATGCTGCCCCCTCCTGGTTGGAGGGTTCCGGGTTCTTCACCATCCAGGATTTCTCTTCCTCTGTGTGAGGATGCTGCCCCCTCCTGGTCAGAGGGTTCCGGGTTCTTCACCATCCAGGATTTCTCTTCCTCTGTGTGAGGATGCTGCCCCCTCCTGGTTGGAGGGTCCCAGTCCTTCACCCCCCAGGATTCCTCTTCCCTTGTGTGAGGATGCTGTCCCGTCCAGGTCAGAGGGTTCCGGTCCTTCACCCCCCAGGATTCCTCTTCCTCTGTGTGAGGATGCTGCCCCCTACTGGTCGGAAGGTCCCGCTCCTTCACCCCCCAGGATTTCTCTTCCTCTGTGTGAGGATGCTGCCCCCTCCTGGTCGGAAGGTCCCGGTCCTTCATCCCCCAGGATTTCTCTTCCTCTGTGTGAGGATGCTGCCCCCTCCTGGTCGGAGGGTTCCGGTCCTTCATGCCCCAGGATTCCTCTTCCTCTGTGTGAGGATGCTGCCCCCTCCTGGTCGGAGGGTCCCGGTTCTTCACCCCCCCCCCCAGGATGTCGTTTCCTCTGTGTGAGGATGCTGCCCCCTCCTGGTCAGAAGGTCCTGTTCCTTCACCCCCCAGGATTCCTCTTTCTCTGTGTAAGGATGCTGCCCCCTCCTGGTTGGAGGGTCCCGGTCCTTCCTTCACCCCCCAGGATTCCTCTTCCTCTATATGAAGATGCTGCCCCCTCCTGGTCAGAGGGTTCCGGGTTCTTCACCATCCAGGATTTCTCTTCCTCTGTGTGAGGATGCTGCCCTCTCCTGGTTGGAGGGTCGCAGTCCTTCACCCCCCAGGATTCCTCTTCCCCTGTGTGAGGATGCTGTCCTCTCCTGGTCAGAGGGTTCCGGTCCTTCACCCCCCAGGATTTCTCTTCCTCTGTGTGAGGATGCTGCCCCCTCCTGGTCGGAAGGTCCCGATTCTTCACCCCCCAGGATTCCTCTTTCTCTATGTGAAGATGCTGCCCCCTCCTGGTCAGAGGGTTCCGGGTTCTTCACCCTCCGGGATTTCTCTTCCTCTGTGTGAGGATGCTGCCCTCTCCTGGTTGGAGGGTCCCGGTCCTTCCTTCACCCCCCAGGATTCCTCTTCCTCTATGTGAAGATGCTGCCCCCTCCTGGTCAGAGGGTTCCGGGTTCTTCACCCTCCAGGATTTCTCTTCCTCTGTGTAAGGATGCTGCCCTCTCCTGGTTGGAGGGTCCCAGTCCTTCACCCCCCCCAGGATTCCTCTTCCCCTGTGTGAGGATGCTGCCCCCTCCTGGTCGGAAGGTCCCGGTCCTTCACCCCCCAGGATTTCTCTTCCTCTGTGTGAGGATGCTGCCCCCTCCTGGTCAGAGGGTTCCGGTCCTTCACCCCCCAGGATTCCTCTTCCTCTGTGTGAGGATGCTACCCCCTCCTGGTCGGAGGGTCCCGGTCCCCCCCCCCCCCTCAGGATCTCGTTTCCTCTGTGTAAGGATGCTACCCCCTCCTGGTCAGAAGGTCCTGTTCCTTCACCCCCCAGGATTCCTCTTTCTCTGTGTGAGGATGCTGCCCCCTCCTGGTTGGAGGGTCCCGGTCCTTCCTTCACCCCCCAGGATTCCCCTTCCTCTATGTGAAGATGCTGCCCCCTCCTGGTCGGAGGGTTCCGGGTTCTTCACCATCCAGGATTTCTCTTCCTCTGTGTGAGGATGCTGCCCTCTCCTGGTTGGAGGGTCCCAGTCCTTCACCCCCCAGGATTCCTCTTCCCCTGTGTGAGGATGCTGTCCCCTCCTGGTCAGAGCGTTCCGGTCCTTCACCCCCCAGGATGTCTCTTCCTCTGTGTGAGGATGCTGCCCCCTCCTGGTCGGAAGGTCCCGGTCCTTCACCCCCCAGGATTTCTCTTCCTCTGAGGATGCTGCCCCCTCCTGGTCGGAGGGTCCCGATCCTCCCCCCCCCCCCCTCAGGATCTCGTTTCCTCTGTGTAAGGATGCTACCCCCTCCTGGTCAGAAGGTCCTGTTCCTTCACCCCCCAGGATTCCTCTTTCTCTGTGTGAGGATGCTGCCCCCTCCTGGTTGGAGGGTCCCGGTCCTTCCTTCACCCCCCAGGATTCCCCTTCCTCTATGTGAAGATGCTGCCCCCTCCTGGGCGGAGGGTTCCGGGTTCTTCACCATCCAGGATTTCTCTTCCTCTGTGTGAGGATGCTGCCCTCTCCTCGTTGGAGGGTCCCAGTCCTTCACCCCCCAGGATTCCTCTTCCCCTGTGTGAGGATGCTGTCTCCTCCTGGTCAGAGGGTTCCGGTCCTTCACCCCCCAGGATTCCTCTTCCTCTGTGTGAGGATGCTGCCCCCTCCTGGTCGGAAGGTCTCGGTCCTTCACCCCCCAGGATTTCTCTTCCTCTGTGTGAGGATGCTGCCCCCTCCTGGTCGGAGGGTCCCAGTCCTTCACCCCCCCAGGATCTCGTTTCCTTTGTGTGAGGATGCTGCCCCCTCCTGGTCAGAAGGTCCTGTTCCTTCACCCCCCCAGGATTCCTCTTTCTCTGTGTGAGGATGCTGCCCCCTCCTGGTTGGAGGGTCCTGGTCCTTCCTTCACCCCCCAGGATTCCCCTTCCTCTATGTGAAGATGCTGCCCCCTCCTGGTCAGAGGGTTCCGGGTTCTTCACCATCCAGGATTTCTCTTCTTCTGTGTGAGGATGCTGCCCCCTCCTGGTTGGAGGGTCCCAGTCCTTCACCCCCCAGGATTCCTCTTCCCTTGTGTGAGGATACTGTCCCGTCCTGGTCAGAGGGTTCCGGTCCTTCACCCCCCAGGATTCCTCTTCCTCTGTGTGAGGATGCTGCCCCCTCCTGGTCGGAAGGTCCCGCTCCTTCACCCCCCAGGATTTCTCTTCCTCTGTGTGAGGATGCTGCCCCCTCCTGGTCGGAAGGTCCCGGTCCTTCACCCCCCAGGATTTCTCTTCCTCTGTGTGAGGATGCTGCCCCCTCCTGGTCGGAGGGTTCCGGTCCTTCATGCCCCAGGATTCCTCTTCCTCTGTGTGAGGATGCTGCCCCCTCCTGGTCGGAGGGTCCCGGTTCTTCACCCCCCCCCCAGGATGTCGTTTCCTCTGTGTGAGGATGCTGCCCCCTCCTGGTCAGAAGGTCCTGTTCCTTCACCCCCCAGGATTCCTCTTTCTCTGTGTAAGGATGCTGCCCCCTCCTGGTTGGAGGGTCCCGGTCCTTCCTTCACCCCCCAGGATTCCTCTTCCTCTATATGAAGATGCTGCCCCCTCCTGGTCAGAGGGTTCCGGGTTCTTCACCATCCAGGATTTCTCTTCCTCTGTGTGAGGATGCTGCCCTCTCCTGGTTGGAGGGTCGCAGTCCTTCACCCCCCAGGATTCCTCTTCCCCTGTGTGAGGATGCTGTCCCCTCCTGGTCAGAGGGTTCCGGTCCTTCACCCCCCAGGATTCCTCTTCCTCTGTGTGAGGACGCTGCCCCCTCCTGGTCGGAAGGTCCCGGTCCTTCACCCCTCTTTCTCTATGTGAAGATGCTGCCCCCTCCTGGTCAGAGGGTTCCGGGTTCTTCACCCTCCGGGATTTCTCTTCCTCTGTGTGAGGATGCTGCCCTCTCCTGGTTGGAGGGTCCCGGTCCTTCCTTCACCCCCCAGGATTCCTCTTCCTCTATGTGAAGATGCTGCCCCCTCCTGGTCAGAGGGTTCCGGGTTCTTCACCCTCCAGGATTTCTCTTCCTGTGTGTAAGGATGCTGCCCTCTCCTGGTTGGAGGGTCCCAGTCCTTCACCCCCCCCAGGATTCCTCTTCCCGTGTGAGGATGCTGCCGCCTCCTGGTCGGAGGGTCCCGATCCTCCCCCCCCCCCTCAGGATCTCGTTTCCTCTGTGTAAGGATGCTACCCCCTCCTGGTCAGAAGGTCCTGTTCCTTCACCCCCCAGGATTCCTCTTTCTCTGTGTGAGGATGCTGCCCCCTCCTGGTTGGAGGGTCCCGGTCCTTCCTTCACCCCCCAGGATTCCCCTTCCTCTATGTGAAGATGCTGCCCCCTCCTGGTCGGAGGGTTCCGGGTTCTTCACCATCCAGGATTTCTCTTCCTCTGTGTGAGGATGCTGCCCTCTCCTGGTTGGAGGGTCCCAGTCCTTCACCCCCCAGGATTCCTCTTCCCCTGTGTGAGGATGCTGTCTCCTCCTGGTCAGAGGGTTCCGGTCCTTCACCCCCCAGGATTCCTCTTCCTCTGTGTGAGGATGCTGCCCCCTCCTGGTCGGAAGGTCCCGATCCCTCACCCCCCAGGATTTCTCTTCCTCTGTGTGAGGATGCTGCCCCCTCCTGGTCGGAGGGTCCCAGTCCTTCACCCCCCCAGGATCTCGTTTCCTTTGTGTGAGGATGCTGCCCCCTCCTGGTCAGAAGGTCCTGTTCCTTCACCCCCCCAGGATTCCTCTTTCTCTGTGTGAGGATGCTGCCCCCTCCTGGTTGGAGGGTTCCGGGTTCTTCACCATCCAGGATTTCTCTTCCTCTGTGTGAGGATGCTGCCCCCTCCTGGTCAGAGGGTTCCGGGTTCTTCACCATCCAGGATTTCTCTTCCTCTGTGTGAGGATGCTGCCCCCTCCTGGTTGGAGGGTCCCAGTCCTTCACCCCCCAGGATTCCTCTTCCCTTGTGTGAGGATGCTGTCCCGTCCAGGTCAGAGGGTTCCGGTCCTTCACCCCCCAGGATTCCTCTTCCTCTGTGTGAGGATGCTGCCCCCTACTGGTCGGAAGGTCCCGCTCCTTCACCCCCCAGGATTTCTCTTCCTCTGTGTGAGGATGCTGCCCCCTCCTGGTCGGAAGGTCCCGGTCCTTCACCCCCCAGGATTTCTCTTCCTCTGTGTGAGGATGCTGCCCCCTCCTGGTCGGAGGGTTCCGGTCCTTCATGCCCCAGGATTCCTCTTCCTCTGTGTGAGGATGCTGCCCCCTCCTGGTCGGAGGGTCCCGGTTCTTCACCCCCCCCCCCAGGATGTCGTTTCCTCTGTGTGAGGATGCTGCCCCCTCCTGGTCAGAAGGTCCTGTTCCTTCACCCCCCAGGATTCCTCTTTCTCTGTGTAAGGATGCTGCCCCCTCCTGGTTGGAGGGTCCCGGTCCTTCCTTCACCCCCCAGGATTCCTCTTCCTCTATATGAAGATGCTGCCCCCTCCTGGTCAGAGGGTTCCGGGTTCTTCACCATCCAGGATTTCTCTTCCTCTGTGTGAGGATGCTGCCCTCTCCTGGTTGGAGGGTCGCAGTCCTTCACCCCCCAGGATTCCTCTTCCCCTGTGTGAGGATGCTGTCCTCTCCTGGTCAGAGGGTTCCGGTCCTTCACCCCCCAGGATTTCTCTTCCTCTGTGTGAGGATGCTGCCCCCTCCTGGTCGGAAGGTCCCGATTCTTCACCCCCCAGGATTCCTCTTTCTCTATGTGAAGATGCTGCCCCCTCCTGGTCAGAGGGTTCCGGGTTCTTCACCCTCCGGGATTTCTCTTCCTCTGTGTGAGGATGCTGCCCTCTCCTGGTTGGAGGGTCCCGGTCCTTCCTTCACCCCCCAGGATTCCTCTTCCTCTATGTGAAGATGCTGCCCCCTCCTGGTCAGAGGGTTCCGGGTTCTTCACCCTCCAGGATTTCTCTTCCTCTGTGTAAGGATGCTGCCCTCTCCTGGTTGGAGGGTCCCAGTCCTTCACCCCCCCCAGGATTCCTCTTCCCCTGTGTGAGGATGCTGCCCCCTCCTGGTCGGAAGGTCCCGGTCCTTCACCCCCCAGGATTTTTCTTCCTCTGTGTGAGGATGCTGCCCCCTCCTGGTCAGAGGGTTCCGGTCCTTCACCCCCCAGGATTCCTCTTCCTCTGTGTGAGGATGCTACCCCCTCCTGGTCGGAGGGTCCCGGTCCCCCCCCCCCCCCCTCAGGATCTCGTTTCCTCTGTGTAAGGATGCTACCCCCTCCTGGTCAGAAGGTCCTGTTCCTTCACCCCCCAGGATTCCTCTTTCTCTGTGTGAGGATGCTGCCCCCTCCTGGTTGGAGGGTCCCGGTCCTTCCTTCACCCCCCAGGATTCCCCTTCCTCTATGTGAAGATGCTGCCCCCTCCTGGTCGGAGGGTTCCGGGTTCTTCACCATCCAGGATTTCTCTTCCTCTGTGTGAGGATGCTGCCCTCTCCTGGTTGGAGGGTCCCAGTCCTTCACCCCCCAGGATTCCTCTTCCCCTGTGTGAGGATGCTGTCCCCTCCTGGTCAGAGCGTTCCGGTCCTTCACCCCCCAGGATGTCTCTTCCTCTGTGTGAGGATGCTGCCCCCTCCTGGTCGGAAGGTCCCGGTCCTTCACCCCCCAGGATTTCTCTTCCTCTGAGGATGCTGCCCCCTCCTGGTCGGAAGGTCCCGGTCCTTCACCCCCCAGGATTTCTCTACCTCTGTGTGAGGATGCTGCCCCCTCCTGGTCGGAGGGTTCCGGTCCTTCACCTCCCAGGATTCCTCTTCCTCTGTGTGAGGATGCTGCCCCCTCCTGGTCGGAGGGTCCCGGTCCTTCACCGCCCCAGGATCTCGTTTCCTCTGTGTGAGGATGCTGCCCCCTCCTGGTCAGAAGGTCCTGTTCCTTCACCCCCCCAGGATTCTTCTTTCTCTGTGTGAGGATGCTGCCCCCTCCTGGTTGGAGGGTCCCGGTCCTTCCTTCACCCCCCAGGATTCCCCTTCCTCTATGTGAAGATGCTGCCCCCTCCTGGTCGGAGGGTTCCGGGTTCTTCACCATCCAGGATTTCTCTTCCTCTGTGTGAGGATGCTGCCCTCTCCTGGTTGGAGGGTCCCAGTCCTTCACCCCCCAGGATTCCTCTTCCCCTGTGTGAGGATGCTGTCCCCTCCTGGTCAGAGGGTTCCGGTCCTTCACCCCCCAGGATTCCTCTTCCTCTGTGTGAGGATGCTGCCCCCTCCTGGTCGGAAGGTCCCAGTCCTTCACCCCCCAGGATTTCTCTTCCTCTGAGGATGCTGCCCCCTCCTCGTCGGAAGGTCCCGGTCCTTCACCCCCCAGGATTTCTCTACCTCTGTGTGAGGATGCTGCCCCCTCCTGGTCGGAGGGTTCCGGTCCTTCACCTCCCAGGATTCCTCTTCCTCTGTGTGAGAATGCTGCCCCCTCCTGGTCTGAGGGTCCCGGTCCTTCACCCCCCCCAGGATCTCGTTTCCTCTGTGTGAGGATGCTGCCTCCTCCTGGTCAGAAGGTCCTGTTCCTTCACCCCCCAGGATTCCTCTTTCTCTGTGTGAGGATGCTGCCCCCTCCTGGTTGGAGGGTCCTGGTCCTTCCTTCACCCCCCAGGATTCCCCTTCCTCTATGTGAAGATGCTGCCCCCTCCTGGTTAGAGGGTTCCGGGTTCTTCACCATGCAGGATTTCTCTTCCTCTGTTTGAGGATGCTGCCCCCTCCTGGTTGGAGGGTCCCAGTCCTTCACCCCCCAGGATTCCTCTTCCCTTGTGTGAGGATGCTGTCCCCTCCTGGTCAGAGGGTTCCGGTCCTTCACCCCCCAGGATTCCTCTTCCTCTGTGTGAGGATGCTGCCCCCTCCTGGTCGGAAGGTCCCGGTCCTTCACCCCCAGGATTTCTCTTCCTCTGAGGATGCTGCCCCCTCCTGGTCGGAAGGTCCCGGTCCTTCACCCCCCAGGATTTCTCTACCTCTGTGTGAGGATGCTGCCCCCTCCTGGTCGGAGGGTTCCGGTCCTTCACCTCCCAGGATTCCTCTTCCTCTATGTGAGGATGCTGCCCCCTCCTGGTCGGAGGGTCCCGGTCCTTCACCCCCCCTCAGGATCTCGTTTCCTCTGTGTGAGGATGCTGCCCCCTCCTGGTCAGAAGGTCCTGTTCCTTCACCCCCCCAGGATTCCTCTTTCTCTGTGTGAGGATGCTGCCCCCTCCTGGTTGGAGGGTCCTGGTCCTTCCTTCACCCCCCAGGATTCCCCTTCCTCTATATGAAGATGCTGCCCCCTCCTGGTCAGAGGGTTCCAGGTTCTTCACCATCCAGGATTTCTCTTCCTCTGTGTGCGGATGCTGCCCCCTCCTGATCGGAGGGTTCCGGTCCTTCACCCTTCAGGATTCCTCTTCCTCTGTGTGAGGATGCTGCCCCCTCCTGGTCAGAGGGTCCCGATCCTTCATCCCCTGAGGATTCCTCTTCCTCTGTGTGAAGATGCTGTCCCCTTCTGGTCAGAGGGTCCTGGTCCTTCACCCCCCAGGATTCCTCTTCCTCTGTGTGAGGATGCTGCCCCCTCCTGGTCGGAGGGTCTCAGTCCATCACCCCCCAGGATTCCTCTTCCTCTGTGTGAGGATGCTGCCCCCTTCTGGTCAGAGGGTCCCTGTCCTTCACCACCAGGATTCCTCTTCCTCTGTGTGAGGGTGCTGCCCCCTCCTGGTCGGAGGGTCCCGGTCCTTCACCCTCCTGTGTCCTCAGTGTAGACCCGGCTGCAGTAAAGGACTCTTATCTAAAGGCCTTTTATACCGGCAGATACATCGCTGGTCGTTCAACCAGAAATCCTTCAGAATCGTTCCGTCTTTCACATTCGCCGTATAAGTGAGACGGAGCGACCGAGCGCTGATTAACCCTTTATACCTGCAGAAAATGAGCGAAAAATGAACAATTCTTGTTCTCTGTTCCATCGTCTCGCAGTCAGACTGAACGATTATCGCGCACTTTTGCTCTTTCGAACACATACAGACACGGAGAACAGAACCCACTGATATCAATGGGTTGATTCACATTATAAGCGCTGCGGAATAAGTTGGCGATATACAGATTATTAGTATTTGCGTGTAGATTTCTCTCACGTGCTAAAAAATGGAACCTGCTGTTTTGTGTATTTCGTTACCAAAGATCTCCATAGAAGTCTATGAGGCGCGTGCGGCTTGGGAGGAGAATGTGTGGAACGTTGCACAGTTCCCCTAGGAATAGAGCGCCCCTGCGGCTCATCAGGCCCTTTTAATCCCAACGTGGATGTATCCCGCGCACAAGTGAACATGTCCTACATGCTAAAAGAATAGGAAAATGCGCAAACACGCTCAAGAGCACCTGAATTAACAAATCCGCCCATGTGAAGCCCCCTTAGTCTACAGACGGTCCATGAGATTTTCGGGTTCTGATTCTTCTGGCATTGAGTTTTACAAGTTTCTATGTCCAGAGCCTTGAGGCAGAGACCAAGTTTAGGCCCAATGCCCATGGATGGAAATTCCGCGGCGAAATACCACCGTTGCACGCTGCCCTAGAATTGCATACGGGCACACAGTCCTATGCAGACATGCAGTTTTGAAAATCTGCGCGGTAAAGAAATTGCAGCATGTCCTATTTCTGTGCGGGCCTCGCTGACGCTCACACAGAAACGTCACCGCTGACGTGCCAGCTCTGCTCCCAGATTGAGGAGCAGGCTACACCCTTGCTTTGCCAAATCTTTCATAGTAAAGTGTGCTCTCCAGCCCCCTAAAGGCCATCTTTGGTATTGTATGTGTGTATATAGACACACTAGCTGACAAACCCGGCTTCACTCAAGTTAATTTGGTGCAGGTGATTACCCATTGTTCTTACGGAAATTCTATGAAGTTGTGGTGAAAAATACTAATCTTTATTTGTATGGCGCCTACTAATTTTGCAGCGCTTTCAAAACAAGGGGGAACACAAAAATAAAACTACAATTACATGTAATATAAAATATTTGGAAAGACACAGGGTACAGGGGCAGGAGACGAGGCACGGGGAACACAAGCAGTACGAGAAATTACATGTCAAATTTGGGTATTCGGAAACAAAAGTGGGGCGATAAGCAGGTACAGGGGCAACATCCAGGCAACAGGGATGACCCGATGTTTTGGGGCAGAGTGTTTACAGCTGTCATGCGCGTCCCTGGAAACTCTAAATTCCCTACGGACAATTGAAAAAAGAGTGAGGAGGAACAGCAAAAAAAGAGAAGACTTCGAAAACCAAACCTTGATATTAAAAAAAAAAGATTCAAAGGGAATAAATATCCAGAGAAATTGGTGGATTCAGCATAAAAAGAATAATCAAGGAATAGGATGAGAGAGCGAAAAAGAAATAAAAGAAGAAGATAAAAGGGGGAAAAAAAGAAAGACAAAGAAGAACTGAAGAAAGGAAGAGTAAAAAGTGGGAGACGAACGGTGACTAGGAGAGATGAGTGAGCATACTCGCTAAGGACAATTAGTCGAGCGAGCATTGTCCTTAGCGAGTACCTGCCCGCTCGGAAGAAAAGATTCGGCTGCCGGCGCAGGTGAGAGGTAAGTTGCGGGATTGAGCAGGGGGGAGAGAGGGAGAGAGAGAGATCTCCCCTCCGTTGCCCCCCGCTCTCCCCTGCCGGCAGCCGAATCTTTTCTTCCGAGCGGGCAGGTACTCGCTAAGGGCAATGCTCGATTGAGTAATTGACCTTAGCGAGTATGCTCGCTCATCTCTAGTGACTAGCCTTCATTACCGTATAAAATAACCAACACAAAGAGATCAGGGAGATATTACAAGAAATTGGTCTGTCCTGCAGAATGATCTTCTCCCCACAGATTGTATGGGGGGAAAAGCCGAGAATGGTGGTCAGAAGAAACATGACCAGACAGAACATTCTAGCCTCGTCGCGACCAGAAAACAAAAAGATCTCCAATAAAACAAATCTTCCCATCAGTCAAAAACCTGGGATCTACAAGTGTAATAAAAAGAAATGCAAAGGTGAGTGAGAAATGAAACCAAAATATAGATGGAGCTGCGATACCCACTATATCATAGATTTGTTGGAATGCCCCTGTGGCTTAAAATATGTGGGCAGGGCAAAGAATGCACTGAGGGCGCATCCAGATCCATAGGTCAGTTATGTAGAAAGGAGATGTTTTTGGATATACCGGCTCAAAACACTAGTACCACAGGGTAGGAATGAGGTTTTAGAAAGGATCTAGGGATGATAGAACGTTTAGGATGTTAACCCGGTTAAAGCTGCGCTTCTTGCTGTGATTTTTATAACAGATGTAGGTGCTTCCATTTATTCTTTTATACATTTATGTATTTATTCTATTTTAATAGATTCCACTATAGTCATCGTGTGCATCTAGTAGATATATGTATGTTGTGAGGTTCTGAGGGGCGTGATTGTGGATGATCGCTATGTCGCCCCTAGGTTCCGTTATTATGCCTAGTGGGGCTGGAGGAAGTTCATGTCCCACTGTTTGAGACATGAAAAGCCAGGAGTGCAATGTAATCTCCAGCAAGTAGTTGCTGGAGGTCTTTTCTTTAAAAGTCGTTGGGCCTGGATTTTTGGAATGGATGACAGGTTGGTAGTGGGGCCATCCATTCCACTTCCTCCACTCCAGGTTGTGTGCGGGGTCAATCAGCACAGGTGCTGAGGTTGGGCCAGGATAGGGGTGGATATAAATAGCAGTGTGCACTGACACAGGGAGAGACTGGATGGCTGCTGGACCCAGGCAGCCTGCGATACCTGTTGGAGGTAAAAGGCCTGCTGTGTGGTGCACCTGCTGAACGTGACCTGTACAGGCAGGGACTGCCTATTGACCTATTGCCGGACTGTTGTTTTCTTGCCTGAAGCTAAGGCTGGATTTGTGTTGATTCTTCTGGACTGAAATAAACGCCGGTCACGCCTGTACTTGGACTTTAAATACTTGTCTCCACCTCTGACTGCGAAAACCCGCACTCTACCGAGCTGTCCTCCCACATATGGTGTTTTGGATGCGGACAAGGAATACACAGTCTTAAAGAGACATACGCAAGAAATTGACACCTGCGGCTAACGCTGTATGTCCTGGGTAAAAGCCGCTATCTAAGAAGACTGCTGTCATGGGGGACCTGGTCCGACAGCTGGTGCAGGTTAGTCTACAGCAGCAAAATACCCATGCAGAGGCAAGGCAGGTGCAGCAAGAGACCAATCGCCTGCTAATGGAACAAATTGCGACACTGCGAGAGGCGGTGATGATACAACGGCCTGCGGTCGCAGCAAGTCAGAGCACCCACCCACAGGGGGCCCAAGGAGGACTACCAACCGCAAGGGCCACAGTGCAAGCTTTGCTGCAGAAGGTGACTGCCGCAGATGATGTGGAAGCCTACCTCAACGTCTTCGAGAGGATTGAGGAACGAGAAGGGCTGCCCATGGACCAATGGGCAGATGTTGTGGCTCCTTTTCTGTCGGGAGAGCCCCAACAGGCCTATTAGGACCTAAGTGAATTGGACTCCCGTAACTACGCCAAACTGAAGGCCGAAATCCTGGCACGACTGGGAGTGACCATACAAGTGCGTGCAGGCCGGGTACATGCCTGGAGGTACTCAGGGAGCCTACCACCGCGGTCCCAAACGCATGACTTAATACACCTTGTCTCCAAGTGGCTTCAGCCAGAGAACTGCACTCCTGCTCAAATGGTAGAGAGGATCGTTTTGGATATCTTCCACCGTTCCTTGCCACCTGCGGTGCAGCGTTGGGTGGGACAGGCTGGGCCGACTGACGCCAACCACCTCGTGAAGCTGGTTGAGACGTACTGTGCCACAGAGGAACTGTTACAAGCATCTACCAGACGGGGCTGCGACAGAGAGGCTAACGGTTCCAGTTGAGTTGGTAAGACTATGCCATGTTCTACTCTCAGTGGGCCTAGGTGGAAGAAAGGAGGGGGCTCAGGGGGCGAGCCAGCGGGACCCCGAACGCCTACACTGCTAGCGGTGCCACGATTGGGGTCATGTTGCGGCACTCTGTCCTCTAGGCTCCAAGCCCATGGACTGCAGCTCCGGGCGGAAGGTCTTCCTGTACGCACGCCCCACGCTAGCCGCCGAAAACCTGTCCGGAGATGAGCCACAGGTATGTTCAGTGAACATTGGGGACTTTCTGGTACAGGCTTTACTGGACTCCGGAAGCCTTGTGACCCTAGTGCATGGTTCGTTGGTTAACGCAACGTCCTACAATGGAGGCCAAGTGGGTGTATTGTGCATCCATGGGGACACTCGGGAATACACCACCGCTACTGTACAAATAGCCACCCCTTGCAGCACAGCTACCCACGAGGTAGGAGTGGTTAAGTCCCTAATGCATGAGGCTATTATCGGAAGGGACTTTCCACTGTTCTGGGCCATGTGGAGGAAAAGGACTTTGGACAATAAGACTGTTGCTAAAAATGTTTGTCAGGAGGTAAGCCCTGAGCCGCATGACCCAGACACTGCCGTGCCCGCAGTAGGGGTGACCACAAGTGACGATGTCGATTTGTCCCATAGCTGTACTGGTTGGTGAAACTGAAAGCCCGGCAGAAGTTCCTGCCATGCCGGAACTTGAGGTGTCGCGTGAAAATTTTGGGTCTGCTCAGCTGAAAGACCCAACATTGATCAGGGCCCGTGAGGCTGTAAAAAAAAAAATAAACGGTGTACCTCAAACTCCAGGTGGGAGTGAAGCATACCCGTATATGGCTGTTAATAATGACATGTTGTACAGAGTGGATAAGGTGCGCGGGAAAGAACTGGAACAGCTGGTGGTACCCCAACCCTATCGCCGGGTAGTTCTCGACCTGGCTCATAAACATGTGCTGGGAGGTCATCTGGGGAGTGAAAAAAACCCACGAATGAGTGTTGCAAAGGTTCTATTGGCCAGGGGTACATGAGAAGGTTAAGCAGTATTGCCCCTCATGTCCTATATGTCGATTAACGGCCCCTAAATCTCATTTCAGGAGTCCGTTGGTGCCATTACCCGTTATTGAGGTAACATTTGACCAGATTGCCATGGATTTAGTCGGTCCAGTAGTGAGGTCCGCTAGGGGACATCAGTATATACTGGTCATTCTAGACTATGCCACGCGGTATCCGGAGGCAATTCCTCTGAGAAACACCTCCAAACTTATTGCTCGAGAGCTGTTCCAGATGTTCTCCACCACCGGTTTTCCCGAAGAAATCCTTACCGATCAGGAGACTCAGTTTATTTCAAAAGTAATGAGAGAGATGAGCAAACTTCTAAAGATTAAACAACTGCGTACCTCAGTAAATCACCCGCAAACTGACGGCCTGGTCGAGAGGTTTAATAAAACTTTGAAGAGTATGTTAAAAAGGGTGGTCAGCCAAGATGGGAAGGATTGGGATTGTTTGTTGCCAGCCTTGATGTTCGCAATACGTGAGGTTCCCCAATCCTCCACAGGTTTTTCTCCGTTTGAACTGCTGTATGGTAGACACGCACGCGGTCTCCTGGACCTCAGCAAAGAAACTTGGGAAAGTGAACACACCCCCTACAAAAGTGTTGCAGAACACATATCAGTAATGCAGGACAGGATAGCAGCCGACATGCCTATTGTGAAGGAACACTTGGAACAAGCAAAGGTGGCACAGAGTCGAGTCTATAACAGGTTGGCCAAAGTCAGAACCTTTTGCCCGGGAGATATGGTGTTAGTTTTGGGGCCTACAGTAGAGCGAAAGTTCTTAGCCAAATGGCAGGGGCCCTATGAGGTGCTTGAGTGCATAGGAGAAGTCAATTATAAAGTGTACCAACCTGGCAGGAGGAGGCCGGAGCAGGTGTACCATGTGAATTTGCTTAAACCCTGGAAAGAACAAGAGTCTCTGGCAGCGGTGAATGCGCTGAGCAGCCAGGTTTTTGTGAAGTCCATGGACGAAGATCCTGAAGTGGCTATCTCAGGGTCCCTATCTAAAGTTCAGAAACAGGAGGCCAAGCAGTTGGTACTTCGAAACACGGATGTGTTTTCGGAACTACTGGGACATACATCAGTGATCAAACATGACATCGTCAAGGAACCTTATGTACGGGTCCGGGTGAAACCATACAGAATTCCTGAAGCACATAGAAAGGCTATAACATAGGAAGTAAAAAAGATGTTGGACCTTGGGGTCATTGAAGTGTCAAAAAGTGATTTGGTCTAGTCCCATTGTCCTGATTCCTAAGCCCGATGGCACCTTAAGGTTTTGCACTGACTTCAGGAAGTTGAACGAAGTTTTGAAGTTTGACTCCTACCCAATGCCACAAGTAGATGAGCTAATAGAAAGGCTAGGACATGCTAGGTTTTTCCTCTACCTTGGACCTAACTAAAGGGTACTGGCAGGTACCACTTACGGACGAGGCCAAAGAAAAGACTGCCTTTGCTACTCTGGAGGGATTCTTCCAGTATGTCTGCCTACCTTTTGAGTTACATGGGGCAGCGGCTACTTTCCACATACAGCTCTGCTACATCTACAATACACATACAGTACAGGAGCGTGTACATTACACACATACAGCTCTGCTACATCCACAATACACATACAGTACAGGAGCGTGTACATTACACACATACAGCTCTGCTACATCCACAATACACATACAGTACAGGAGCGTGTACATTACACACATACAGCTCTGCTACATCCACAATACACATACAGTACAGGAGCGTGTACATTACACACATACAGCTCTGCTACATCCACGATACACATACAGTACAGGAGCGTGTACATTACACACATACAGCTCTGCTACATCTACAATACACAGTACAGCCCCGCCTCATCCAGCAGTAGACACTGATTTCCCCCCCTATCATGTGATCCCTGACTCCTCGCACATCGGTGATCACATGACTGTGACATCATCACAGGTCCTTGAAGATCACAGCTGTCCATCTCTGCTGGTGGAAATCTGTGGGAGTCCTGAGAGAGTTGAGCAGAGGAGCAGCGGCGTTTAGAAGAGGTGAGTATAATGGTTTCAGGCGGTCACTAGTACTACAGGGGTGGCTGTATCTTGTCACCACCAGCAGAATGGTTGGAGACCTAGGGATGGTCTGTATCCGCCCAGTGTACGCCGACACGCTGCTGATTGGCTGTGTGCAGCCAGGCCCTTAAAGGTCCGAGCAGCATGGGGACTGACTTAATGGCGGGGGTTAGGGTTGGGGGTTGTTTCAGTGTTGGGCTAATAATGTAACCCTAACCCTCCATGGCAGCCATAAGTCATTCATGGAGGGGAGTGGACACTGCTAACCTCAACTTTCCTCCAGCCTCCCCCGCTGCACCATTGCCCTCTCTCAATGTCACACAGCTCTGTCCCCGGAGTGTTCTTGTACTGTACCCGCTCCGGTGCAGCCTTCCTGCCCCCCCCGACTGTCACCCACCGCTGTCCCCCTGCAGTGTTACAGCAGTGTCCTTCTCCCCTTCAGTCTTATCCACTGCCTCCCCGTTCCTCTCCCTCACTGCGACCCAGCACTCTCCACTCCGAGATGCTGCGCCGCCGCTTTCTGGTCTCATGTGCTGCCATGGGAGCCGTGTGCCACCGGGGAAGCCGCTCTTAGTGAAAAGCAGGACTTGAGAGCCTGAACAGGGGGAGATAGATCTGCAGCCAATCAAATACTGGGGGTGTGGCCAGGCTATCAAGCAGCCTGTACCTTGTCAGCACCCACACTTCCTGTGGTGACAAGATACAATAATACCCGACACTATTACTGGGGCCGAGATAGAAGACCATTGGTGTGGATTTTGACTGGAAATTGTCTGTGCACCCGCAGCGGACTTCATTCTGTGCGGCGCTCTCCCTCACCATCTCCGAAGGCTTCCTGCTGAAATTGCTCATAGTAATGAGGGTACTCCTCAGCCGTCTTTTTAAAATGTATAACTCCAGTTTTGATAACCTCTATGTACAGCTCTGCTACATCCACAATACACATACAGTACAGGAGCGTGTACACTACACACATACAGCTCTGCTACATCCACAATACACATACAGTACAGGAGCGTGTACATTACACACATACAGCTCTGCTACATCCACAATACACATACAGTACAGGAGCGTGTACATTACACACATACAGCTCTGCTACATCCACAATACCCATACAGTACAGGACTGTGTACATTACACACATACAGCTCTGCTACATTCACAATACACATACAGTACAGGAGCGTGTACATTACACACATACAGCTCTGCTACATCCACAATACACATACAGTACAGGACTGTGTACATTACACACACAGCTCTGCTACATCCACAATACACATACAGTACAGGAGCGTGTACATTACACATACACAGCTCTGCTACATCCACAATACACATACAGTACAGGAGCGTGTACATTACACACACACAGCTCTGCTACATCCACAATACACATACAGTACAGGAGCGTGTACATTACAGACATACAGCTCTGCTACATCCAAATAACACATACAGTACAGGAGCGTGTACATTACACACATACAGCTCTGCTACATCCACAATACACAAACAGTACAGGAGCCTGTACATTACGCACACACAGCTCTGCTACATCCACAATACACATACAGTACAGGACTGTGTACATTACACACACAGCTCTGCTACATCCACAATACACATACAGTACAGGAGCGTGTACATTACACACATACAGCTCTGCTACATCCACAGTACACATACAGTACAGGAGCGTGTACATTACACACATACAGCTCTGCTACATCCACAATACGCATACAGTACAGGAGCGTGTACATTACACACATACAGCTCTGCTACACCCACAATACACATACAGTACAGGAGCGTGTACATTACACACATACAGCTCTGCTACATCCACAATACACATACAGTACAGGAGCGTGTACATTACACACATACAGCTCTGCTACATCCACAATACACATACAGTACAGGAGCGTGTACATTACACACATACAGCTCTGCTACATCCACAATACACATACAGTACAGGAGCGTGTACATTACACACATACAGCTCTGCTACATCCACAGTACACATACAGTACAGGAGCATGTACATTACACACATACAGCTCTGCTACATCCACAATACACATACAGTACAGGAGCGTGTACATTATACACATACAGCTCTGCTACATCCACAATACACATACAGTACAGGAGCGTGTACATTACACACATACAGCTCTGCTACATCCACAATACATATACAGTACAGGAGCGTGTACATTACACACATACAGCTCTGCTACATCCACAATACACATACAGTACAGGAGCGTGTACATTACACACATACAGCTCTACTACATCCACAATACATATACAGTACAGGAGCGTGTACATTACACACATACAGCTCTACTACATCCACAATACACATACAGTACAGGAGCGTGTACATTACACACATACAGCTCTACTACATCCACAATACACATACAGTACAGGAGCGTGTACATTACACACATACAGCTCTGCTACATCCACAATACACATACAGTACAGGAGCGTGTACATTACATACATACAGCTCTGCTACATCCACAATACACATACAGCACAGGAGCGTGTACATTACACACATACAGCTCTGCTACATCCACAATACACATACAGTACAGGAGCGTGTACATTACACACATACAGCTCTGCTACATCCACAGTACACATACAGTACAGGAGCGTGTACATTACACACATACAGCTCTGCTACATCCACAATACACATACAGTACAGGAGCGTGTACATTACACACATACAGCTCTGCTACATCCACAATACACATACAGTACAGGAGCGTGTACATTACATACATACAGCTCTGCTACATCCACAATACACATACAGTACAGGAGCGTGTACATTACACACATACAGCTCTGCTACATCCACAATACACATACAGTACAGGAGCGTGTACATTACACACATACAGCTCTGCTACATCCACAATACACATACAGTACAGGAGCGTGTACATTACACACATACAGCTCTGCTACATCCACAATACACATATAGTACAGGAGCGTGTACATTACACACATACAGCTCTGCTACATCCACAATACACATACAGTACAGGAGCATGTACATTACACACATACAGCTCTGCTACATCCACAATACACATACAGTACAGGAGCATGTACATTACACACATACAGCTCTGCTACATCCACAATACACATACAGTACAGGAGCGTGTACATTACACACATACAGCTCTGCTACATCCACAATACACATACAGTACAGGAGCGTGTACATTACACACATACAGCTCTACTACATCCACAATACACATACAGTACAGGAGCGTGTACATTACACACATACAGCTCTACTACATCCACAATACACATACAGTACAGGAGCGTGTACATTACACACATACAGCTCTGCTACATCCACAATACACATACAGTACAGGAGCGTGTACATTACACACATACAGCTCTGCTACATCCACAATACACATACAGTACAGGAGCGTGTACATTACACACATACAGCTCTGCTACATCCACAATACACATACAGTACAGGAGCGTGTACATTACACACATACAGCTCTGCTACATCCACAGTACACATACAGTACAGGAGCGTGTACATTACACACATACAGCTCTACTACATCCACAATACACATACAGTACAGGAGCGTGTACATTACACACATACAGCTCTGCTACATCCACAATACACATACAGTACAGGAGCGTGTACATTACATACATACAGCTCTGCTACATCCACAATACACATACAGTACAGGAGCGTGTACATTACACACATACAGCTCTGCTACATCCACAATACACATACAGTACAGGAGTGTGTACATTACACACATACAGCTCTGCTACATCCACCATACGCATACAGTATGTATGTGTATTGTAGTCGGCCCATTGCATTTATTTCTTTATTTGCCCGTCTTTGTACCCGCTCCAGCTCTGACATGTACCTCTTGATTACCGGTGCCCAAATCTATACACAATATGCCCTTATGGTCTGACCAGTGACTTAAGAGGTGGCAGAACAATGTTCTTGTCATGAGCCCCTGTCAGGGTAATGAATCAGTACAGCACCAATCAAAGCCCACCCTAAAATGTCCCGTTGTCGACGATAAAGGAAACCCCCCCCCCCCCCACAGGTCTGGTATGCTTCCCTGTACGGCAGTAATGGCGGCCCCTTTACTGGCTTACACAGGGCTTTATACCCTCCTCTGGCCTCACAAAGCATATAGCATCTCATTGGTCCCGGTATATATCATAGCCATATATGTCCATTATATCATTCAGAGCAGATGTTAATAACACGTCTCTTTCCATATTGGCCACTTCTGCTTTCCTCCTCAGTCCTTTGACCAAGATGTCGCAAGTTCCTGTCTGGGAAGACTGCCAAGCTAACAGCCATCGTAGCTCGTTCCTCTTTCTGGTTTCCAAGACTCTTCCTTGTCTGCCTTGCAGAAAGTCTTGTCAGATCTGATTAGATTCTTTAAGAATACATATTGAATATTAAGTTGTTTTTTTTTTGTCACAAAGCATTGCATAGAATTTGCACGCAGGTATAAAGATATATATATATATATATATATATACACACACACGTTCCCTCACACCTAGACCTTCTTTGATGCCCCCGTCAATCCTGTTTGCCTCGGCAGCAGCTGCCTGACACTAATTGCACCAGTTAAGTTTACAAGCCATAAACTTCATATGTTTTTTAGCAAGTTCTTTCGGTGGCTTTTTTTTTTTACCCTTATTTACAATTTTTTTTAATTGAAGAAATCTCTGGAAAGAATGTTTCCAGCGTGCCGCGCTAGTTGGTCCAGGAGAATGCCGTCCGGGCCTCATTACTGTCAATGGGGTCTGTCCAGCGCCGTTTGAGTTTGGCCAGTGTTGGCTCCGACAGTTGTAGTATTTTAGTTCAGCTTTTGAGGTCAGAGGCGAACAGCGGAAAAAGAAGAGCACAGCGGGCGCACATGTGACCGGGCCTCACCGCTGGCTGCGCCTTTTTGCCTTTAAAACACCTGGAAAAACTTAATAACAAACTGCATGTTTTCTCAGAAGTTCTGATGTACAAAACGCCGTTATCCTTCCAGTAGATAGAATGAAAAGGAGTTTGGTGCCGTGTGACCAGTAGAGCAAAATGTGATTGTTCCCAGCAAGAGAAACCAAGTAATCTTGTAGATATGAGACCTTTTTTGGGGGGGGGGGGGGGGGGGGAGCAAAAAAAAGTAAAAAATTAGTTATTCACACAGTTTTGGAAACGCATAAACCAGCCGACTACTGCGGGCAGAGCCTCTGTACCCCGAGCCGGAGCACATAGATCCCTGTATCAGATGTCCACCCCTGAAAGCCTTGCCGAGTCCTGTCCCCAATGCAGACACAGCCTGAGCGTCCCCTGTGCCAGAGCCGTTCTCTGCCGAGGACAGTCAGGGAAGTAAGTGCAGTGATGGGATTGGATGGTCGGGTGCATCCAAGGACAGGAGCGCCTTCTAACAATAACCCTGGAATAAAGCCGTCCCAAGCCTGGAAGATGTGAACCAGAAAACCCTCCATCTCACAATCCTCACCATGGAGGATTTTCCCACAGATCGCACACGCTGCACTTCCACCCGCAAGGAGGGATGCGGAGAGCACCCTCAAGCTGCTGCAGGCTAAATGCATGCTTAGAGACCTGTCTCACCTCTCCATTCCATGCCTGAACCTCCTGCTTGCGGGAAGGAGAGTCAGCAGCTAAGATGGCATCAATGGCAGAAGACACCCGTTCCCTGACCATCTCTGGGAGTCCCAACAGTCCATCTTGCTGAATCTCCAGAAACTCGGGCAGAATGATCAACTTCACCTCTTCCTTGTACTTGCACTGCTCGTCGCACATGTCAAATCCACCTTCCATCCCTATAGCAAGACGGGTGGGCTTCTTCCATGGGGGGTCTCCTGTATTAGAGCTGGAGTCATCGGTTTTCAGTTTTGGGGTCCTCTTCAGGTGCAGGAATGCTCTCTGGCCAGTCTTGTTGTAGTGCTTTTCTACATACGGTCTACCAAACCCCAGGAAGGTGTTCATGCAGATAAATAAACCGCCATCAGACTCCGGCGTGTGTAAGGAGAAGGCACACTCGTCCTTGTGTACTCGGTCCCCGGCCCTGGGTAGCCGGATAGTCGGCAGCACAGACAGCAGAGCCTCCTTAACGTCCACCATGACTCCGGTTCCTGGAGGAGAGTCGATATGATACCTTTTAATGGCTAACAAGAATACATGATGTAATAGCGAGCTTTCAAAACAACGCAGGGTTCTTCTTCAGGCTCAAATGAAAAAGATCTGAAGAGGCATGCGTATAATATATATATTGTGAGACAGTGACCGGCAAAGTGGCTTGGACAGATACGTGTCACCGAACAGCCTGGGCTCGGTGGAGGAAGCCAGTATTTGGGTGTCCGTAACACTAGGTTACTGACACATTGTAGTGTAATGCCGTGGCTCCAAGCCGCATAGACCTGGCCGGCTTTTCCTGGAGTGGTCAAAGCAATGGGTGAGGTGACCACTCCCATGTACAAGGTGAGGCTGGTAACAGGCCTCATAAAAACCTGGGCCTGCAGGTCTTGTGGAGAGGTTGGCTGAGAGAGCCAGAGAGACGGCTCAGTGGAGCTAGGAGCCCGACTAGCCCAGTGTGTGGCTGAGGGGGCCAGAGGTTCATAGGGAGACGCCCCTAACCTCAACACCCAGGAGGGTGTGCTGAGACCTCTGCAGGTCTGAGGACCAGGCTGGCCGCGCGCAGCAAGCGATTGTTTTTCAAGTGATTAGTCAGGGCCGGTCTATGTTTAGTGAGTGCTCAGACGAGCAGGGGTTACTTTATGTTCGCCTGAAGTTAAGGCCTGTTTTACTTTATTTTGTGCTGAAATAAACCCAGGCAAAGCCTAGACTACGAACCTTATCCCGTGTGTCACTGTCTCTGGCTGTTGATGCCCAGATTGCTACCTATCCTAACGCTAGTCCCTCACTCTATATATATATATATATATATATATATATATATATAATTTATTACACACACATGCTTATGACAAGGCACAGACATGGATGTGATTGATTTGCACTAAAAGAATGCTACCACAAAAGGCGAGATGAGGTCTCATCACCACACAATTAAACAGAGGAAGACAGAATTGTCTGCCGAGCATTTTTCCAGTCACGGACATGACATGGAAGATATGAAAGTTATGATACTTAAAGGCAATTTAAAGTCACAAAGCCATAGAAGAATTTGGGAATATAAATTTCTAACAACCTTTGACACTTTCATTAGAGGGCTAAATTATTCATGAGGGTTTATGCGTGACTGGGAAGTATGAGAGATCTACAGCACAGACTCCTCTCTATAAGAATAGTAAGTCCTACTGGCTGAAGGACCAGATCCCTCTGACCACCAGGATGTAGACTCCTCTGTATAAGAATAGTAAGTCCTAGCGGCTGAAGGACCAGATCCCTCTGACCACCAGCATGAAGACTCCTCTGTAAGAATAGTAAGTCTTAGCGGCTGAAGGACCAGATCCCTCTGACCACCAGGATATAGACTGCTCTGTATAAGAAAAGTAAGTCCTAGTGGCTGAAGGACCAGATCCCTCTGACCACCAGCATGTAGACTCCTCTGTATAACAATAGTAAGTCCTAGTGGTTGAAGAAGCAGAGATAGAATATTCAGCGATTTCATTTCCACATCGCATCTCGGTGCAATGCAGAAAAATATCGCTCATGTTTAATACCCTGTTCCAAAAAATGGGGTTCATATTTGTACTTCTTCCAATGATCAAATCTGGCATGATTTTCTTTCTCGTGTGAAGGCAGCCTGAATGCTGTAAAAGAGAAAAACTAATGGCTGATCTGTAGGCGCCTCGTCTAACCAAACATGGAATAACAAATTATCTAGAAGTCCTAAATCCCCTAAAACATCCCTAATACAAACTGCAGCTCAGCCGGCAACAATCTCACACAGATCCACCAAAGGGGAATGTAACTAATGGGAAAACACTTGGAAACGCTTCCTCTTATTATCTTAGTAAAATTATGTTGTTGGTTTTTGTGGTTTTTACATCGGTTCATATTGTTTCCATTCAGGTCCCTACAGGACTGATTCATCAGAGATGGAGAAGGACAGAAACAAGATGGCGGAGAGCGTATTCAACCTCACCCTAGAGATACTCCTCCAGCTGACTGGGGAGGTGAGAGACTCTGATGATGTCACATTACATCATTCTTATCTATGGTAATAACAGATGATGTCACTGGAGAAGAGAGAGATTCTGATGATGTCACATTACATCATTCTTATCTATAGTAATAACAGATGATGTCACTGGAGAGGGGAGAGATTCTGATGATGTCACATTACATCATTCTTATCTATGGTAATAACAGATGATGTCACTGGAGAGGGGAGAGATTCTGATGTCACATTACATCATTCTTATCTATGGTAATAACAGATGATGTCACTGGAGAGGGGAGAGATTCTGATGATGTCACATTACATCATTCTTATCTATGGTAATGACAGATGATGTCACTGGAGAGGTGATGGATTCTGGAAATATCTGTAGTGATATTTATTAATGTCTCCCCATATACAGGATTACACAGTAGTGAAGAAGACCTCTAGTGATGGCTGTTGGACCCCTGTGTGTGATGGATGGGGAAGACCCCTGAGCCCAATCACGGGGCCCCCACCTCACCCCCTGATACATGAGGACATCAATGTACAGAAGATTCTAGAACTCACCAACAAGATGATTGAGCTGCTGACTGGAGAGGTGACGTTGCAGGGAATGCTGGGACATTATACAGTAACAGCACTGGAGGCTTCTGGGTAATGACTGTATATTGTGTTGTCAGGTTCCTATAAGGTGTCAGGATGTCGCTGTCTATTTCTCCATGGAGGAGTGGGAGTATTTAGAAGGACACAAGGATCTGTACAAGGAGGCCATGATGGAGACCCGCCAGCCGCTCCCATCACCAGGTAATGGATGTATGTAGCAGGATCATAGCTGTGGAGGGGGCATGTGGGGCATGTGCCCCTGGTGCTTGTAGGCAGGAAGTGGGGTGTGAGCCAGGCAGGACACTGTGCTAGTTGGATTAGTAGAGTCATTCACTACACAGTTGTTGTTTATAATTGTATAATCAGAACGGCTGCTGTGTCTTCAAGCAGCAGGAGAATGTGTCTACAGAAGATCTCTGCTCCACCAGCCCTACTGCTGCAGTAGCCGGCGGCAGTGCAGGGCTGGAGAGGTGCCTTGGCCCATGCTGCCCCCCCTTCCCCCCAACTATTACCACCAACTCCTCCTCCGCTTTGCATTTAGTCCCTGCGGGACTGGAGAAGGAGGGATCTGGCATCACCGGTAAGAGCTGCTAGGTTATATCTACAGAGTGGGAATCCAGCTTGGTGGGACTTGTGAGTGATGGTGGCCAATAATATATCATTGTCCGCCTTTATTGTCCTCTTAGTTTCATATTGGTAATTCGTAGAACCCCTCTAAATTGGTGAAGGGGTCACCAGTACGGCTGTGGCTACATGGAGACTCTGACCACAATACTCTTCTCATTGGGATGTAATGGCGGTCAGTACGGTTGGATGGCAGTTTGCTGTGACCCTACAATTACATGAAGCCCGGCTAGTTTGGACCTCTTGTAATTGTCGGGGCGGGGGGCAAACTGCAAGCCACAATGCATTCCCCTTTACAGAAGTAGTGGATGAACGTGGTGTCATGGATATCACCTATCTGGGTGTCAGGAAAGCCTTTGTACAGTTTCACATAAAGATGAATCTCTGAGCTCTTATTGGCTGCAGTCCCTGTGATGTCCCACAAATCGGGCGGGACTGCAGCTGTAAACTGAGACTGGAGGGGGGGAAGGGATAGAGCACCGTGGTGGGACACAGGGGGAGGGGGGAGAGGTGAGTATATGACAGTTGGTTATGTTACTCAGTGGGGAAGGGGGTTGCCCCCAGATGGTACATCTAGATTTTTTAAAATAGTTTTTGCTATTATTACCCTCATTTAGTGCTTGTATTTTACTCTATAGAACATATTAATAACATTATGTTTTACTGCTACATTTAGTGATTTACCAGCATTATCATTTGATGTAATTTACTAACAAATGTAAGCTATAGTGTGAGTTACTTTCCGTTATCAGTCACTGGTGGGAGGGGTCAGCCAGCGAAGAGAAGGTTCAGATGGTGGGGGGGCTATACAAGGCTTTTGCTTTCGGTGCAGGAAAACCTCTGGCCTTTACTATATTTTTTGGACTATCGGACGCACCCCGGCCTTACACAGCAGGAAATAGTGACATTAGTATAAAATATTTTTTTCCTAACTCCTCCAGAGTAGTGTCAGGTTTTGGCGTTGTAGGGTAGACAGGGGGTTAATATTTTATTATAATACTTCAATAATAAAGGTGATGGGAGGGGAACAACAGAATGCCTGTCGGAATGAGCCCCATGTAGTCCTCCAGGACTGATGAAGTGCCCACATGGATCTTCTCTTTGGATGGTGGTCCTATGTTTGTAGCCAGAAGTTCTAATAAATGCTTGTTTTTATCCTCAGTGATGCTGGAGGACCACAAACTGGTATATATCCTCCTGCACACTTGTACGCTCACTCCTGCCATCTCTGTGCACTGGGAGTTCACTGTGACACTGGACACCTGCATTCCTGACCTATTGTAGCAGTGATGTCCTCTGTCTACTTACTCTGCATTCACTTGTACATCATCTCTCAGTGGTAACCCCCTCCCCAGTAATGCTTCAGCTCCAATAACTGCACATTATTACACAGCATGGCCTCCTCCCATGACTTGTATGCTCTGTCTATAAGTTCAGCCTCGTCTCAGTGTCGCAGATTGCCTGTGTGCCGGGGATGGAGACGGGATTCAGCAGACTGAGTGAGGAAAGAGGAATAAGAAGGATGGAGAGAAGAGTGCAGGCAGTACCTGCGGGGGGCTGGGGTCAGTCACTCAAGGGTTACTCAGAATGACAGCTCTCTGCTGGGGTCTACGAGGGGGAAGACGCGTTATCACTGCTCTGTGCTTGGCTGTACGTGGGACAGGGAAGGGGGAGACCATCAGATTATAAGGTGCAGGGAGACTTCAGGAAGATGGATGCTTGTAATAATATGTCTTATGGTCAGAAGAATCCGGTAATCATGTCTTATTATCTGTATGTGAAGAATGACTTGAGTGTCCGTCTGTGTTTCCTGCAGTTCCATCCAGTAAGAGAAGCCCACCAGAGAGATGTCCCCGTCCTCTTCTTCCACAGGACCACCAGGTAGGTGGAGATGTTCCTCTGATCTATAGAAGGCTGTGAAGCTCTTGTCTTCAGTCTTATTATGTCTTCTACTTGTGTAATAAAGATAGTGGAGATGGCTGGATCAGTAATAGTGGCCCCCATAGGGGCCCCAGTAGCAATATTGACCCCTATAGTACCCTAGTACTAAGTCTTATTAGATATCTTCTACTTGTGTGATGAGACCGGTGGAGATGGCAGGATTACCGCTGACCAGAGACATTAGATCAGTTGTGTCAAACTCATTGTCACCGAGGGCCACATCAGCATTATGGTGGCCTTCAAAGGGCCAGTTGTAATTATAAGACTGTATAGTAATAGTTTCCATGATATTGATCCAAGAAGTAATAGTCACCGCAGTAGTAATAGCATCCTCTATAGTGACCCCATTAGTATTTGGGTCCATCACCGTGGCCCCAGTAGTAATACTGCCTTCTATAGTTGCCCTAGTACAAATAGTGAAGCCCCCTATTGGACTCTGGCATTGCCCTCACCTATCTCTGGTCCGGCAGCCACTGGTTAGTCTATGACTGCTGACCTTTTCCCTCAGCGTCTGTGCTGATGGAGATGTCGGCGGTCACAGACTCAGCAGCGGCTGCCTTGCTGGGACTGCTGGCTGGATGAGTGGAATGCCTATTGGGGGCTGCACGGCTGGTGGGTCACATAACATGAGGTAGCAGACTAAATTCGGTCTACGGGCCTTAAGTTTGACATGTTTGCATTAAATGAAAGAACGATCAAGGTGCACTTTTGCTAAAACTTGATCATTTTAATGTGAAGGTTTCACAACTCATCAGGCTGAAGGTAAACAATGAAGTTGTATTGTGAACCCTGTAATACATGCAGGGAACATCTCTAAAGCTGAAAACATGGCTGACGGTTATATAATAGAAAGACAATGTTTATAGCTTTACCTTAAAGTGCCGCTATGGTGAAAACACATATTTCCATCCCTGCACCCCTCATCTGATTGTCTGCCGTACTCTGAACCTGCCCTATGTGTAGTAAAGTCACTCCCACACAGTGCAGCCTCCTCTCTGATGCTTGTCAGGCACCATCTTGATGTAGAGATTTTTCCTGCTTTCTCTTTCATTTTTCTGAGCTATGAATCCTGTGATGCGTCAGCACAACAGGACATGAGCAGCTATTGTCAGTACCATCTCTGCCTGCTGGGAGGTATTATCAGTATTCACCTAAATGATCATCAGGTAGATGGAGATAATCCCCATAATCTGTAGAAGGGCTGGAGAGCTCTCTAATTCAGTCTTCCTTTTTTTCCCCCAATAACCTATCGCAGGACGGATCCCTAAAAAATAACTTTTATTCAGTTGTTTTAAAAAATGGTCCAAAAAAGACATACATATATACGTGTAAACAGCGCCTTAAGTCCATTAGTACTGGATCACCTATCTATTGGGTCCCCTGTTGTGCTGTTGATACCCAACTGGAATCAAACTAGTACCTTTGTAGGTCTAAGGGCCTTTCTTATAAGGGTCCAACGGTATATTAATACATAGCAAGGTGAAAGCATGTGGATGCACCGCCTATACATGGACATTAGCTATGTAAGAACAGACTTTACGGAAACCTCATAACCCCCTTCTGGTGTCCAGGTGGTGGAAGCACCGTTGTACTCAAACACTCCTAGGGGAACAATGCTCCATCTGGATGGTTACTGTTGCTGACAGAACTCAAAATTAAGGGGCTCCCCAGCTTATGACAGATGGGGCCTGTCCAGAAAAGCGTCTCTCACCCACATCTTCAGCCCAACCTTGGTGATGGTTAGTGTTGGATCATAGACCTTTTTTAGCATCCATTAACCTACACCTGAGATGGACAGGAGTTATTTCTCTTCTATTGTAGATATAGTTTCATGGATAGATTCAGATTCGAATATATACTGAGTTTTTCAACTATAGGTCTTTGAATCTCTGGTTTACTCTTATAATGGGCATGCTGAGACTAATTAATACGCATCACATGTTAAATTGACATCTTTCTCTGGTGAAATGGGGTCCGCATTGAATGACAGATCTATCCTGATATCTTTTTGAACTGTCCCGGCCTCTGTTACTGAGCTAAGAAGACATTGCCATCATGTAATTGGTCACGTGTCGCACAATATTCGCGCCCCTTTGCATGTCATCAATCAGGGCACTCATATTGGTTTTATCTGCGCTTGTCTGTTGTGACGCGACCCGCGCATGCCTACGACTAACGTCTGGATTTATGAATGAGAGGTGAGTAACGGAGTGCCTATGTCACTACCGTTATGTGATTTTTGCGGTTTAGCGACGATCACTTGACATCTTTGGACGCAGCAGTATCTCTTCTCCATGGACCATCTATGTCAACACTGGTGCTCAGCAAAAGTTGTTTAAGCCAGAGCTTTTGTTTCTCTTGGGCGTGCTCTCCGCAGCCCATTCTGCACCCGGTATGATTTGATTGGTACAGAACTACTTATCATGCCCATTGGGGAGGAGTAAGACCGCTATTTAGTCTGCACGATTCTGACAGAGCAGCATATCCTCCAGTCTACCATCAAGGCTAGAGGTGTTATCTCTCTTATGTCTCATATAACACCATCTTTTGTAGGGCTGACAGCTTAATTTCATATAGTAGAAACTTTAAATCTCTCTGAGTGACCGTTCCAGGGGGGGATAATGCCGGCTTGCTGATGTGGTTTCACAAACGAGGACCTTCCTTCTATCCTGCAACCCATTATTGCTGCAGAGTCTTTTCTATAGCAGTATAGGTCTCTGCCGTGACTCTCACACCAGCTTACTTATCCCTGTGCAACTTTTTGCCCATATGAGCTTTCTGACTGGCTTTTACTCTGACATTTTTAAGTCGATGTCAAGCCGGCACATTAGGGGTATACACTGCATTTCTGTCTTTCACCACTTCTTTGAGTTCCGCGATGTTAATGTTCATGGTGGCTTTGATTGTATCAAGCCATCTTGCTCTTTGTCATCCTGATCTTCTCTTTCCACTGACTTGCCAAGCATCAGTCCTGTCTCCAGTGAGTTAGCGCGCATCTCCTGGCCATAAAAAGAGAGCCGCTGTTTAATGATTTTTCCCTTCAGTGATATTTTCAGCGTGACTTGATCTAGCATGACCTTGTTCGTTCGTAGTCATGGCAGTCCAAGGTATCCGTAGCATTCTCTTCCAGCACCAAAGTTTGAATGTGGTAATTTTTCTTCTGTCTGTTTTCCTGAGCGTCTAACTTTCACAACATACGTCATTATGGTGAAGACAATTGCATTTACCAGTTTGGTTTTTGTGGCAATATCCTTGCTTTTCCAGATCTTTTCAATTCCTTACATTGCAATTCTACCAAGTGTAATCCGTCTCTTGATCTGCGGTCCAGATTGCCCTTTCTGATCAATTTTGCATCCAAGGAAGACGAAATCTTGGACCGACTCGACTTCTTCATTGCTGATTTTTATGTTCACTGAAACATTACCTACCGTGGTCATGACTTTCGTAATCTAGCTATGGTATAGTCTCATTTGTGTTACGATCGTGTGGGCAAACTAAGCACGGGGCCCACACGATTGTGACCAAAGAGGAGGATTGGGTACGCACACTGGTTTCAAGCAAACTGCCCCTGTGCTACCGGGAGGTTGGCATGGCCCTACCTAAGCGGGGACATTGCCCCAATAAGGGCAGCCCAGTGGTCTTCGGATCTGGGCCCTCGCTGATCCTAGGAGCCACGCACCAGAACAGGATACATACACATGCCACATGACAGGGACTGTACAACAGGACACACAGAGCCAGAATACACAGCATACAGCAGCCAAAATGCAACCACTGGTAACAGAGGATAAGCTGAATATAAATACCAGGTATTAGTTGACATTTTGTACAAAACATAAAAGCTAGCAGGCCACTTCAGGGCTCCTGGTTATACTGCTAGTCCCTACACTAACCAGGAGTCCATCAGAGTGGACACAGTTCACACAGAACGCTACAACAGGACATTACACAGATCGCAGATAATACAGCAAGCTAACACAAAACTGACAGAATATAAACATACAAACAGACATGAACCAGCAAGACACAGATCACACAGCAAGCTTGCAACAAACAAGGATTCATGACTGCTCACCCTGAACACCAGACAGACTGACCAGGAGCTGGGTTTATATGTGAGCACAGACCCAGGAGATTGGCTTGCAGGAAGTACCACACCCAGCCAGCTCAATCAATTAACCCTGAAAGTGCTGTGCTGCTGGAAGCACAGTAGTACAACATGTCTCAGCAGCACAAGTAACAACTTGTTTGTTTTTCTTTTGCACTCCTTGGATGAGGTATTCCAGGTCCTTTTCACTTTCCACAAGCAGGGTTGTGTCATCTGCGTATCGAAGGTTGTTGACATTTCTGCCACCGATTTTTGACTCCGATTTTCTAATTTTTTTTCTTCAGTATATGCACAGAAGAATCAATTTCTCCTACATAATTTGTTAAACGGCCAAAACTTTCAGTATTAATCTTTTTACTAATTATACAGTTTTACTCTGTTTGGCAAGAAGTCTCACTGTCTCCATCTTTGCTGCTTTCTATCTGCTTCTCATCTGACATTTCATTTTCCTCTGTGCATATACTGAAGAAAAACTATGATCCCAGGTGCGCAAAAAATCTATCTAGGAGTCCTCCTAGATTCCCACACCCAGGAATCACGGCTCCCCCCTTCCAAGGAAAAGGACCTCATCCAATCAGTATCGTCCCTATGCCAGGCAACGTGAGTTTCCATTAGGGACGCAATGAAACTTCTTGGCCTAACAGCCTGTATACAGATAGTCCCATGGGCCTAAGCTCATACTCAACAGCTGCAACACTTTATCCTTGCCTGCTGGGACAAAGAGCAGGCCTCCCTAGATAATAAGGTGAGCCTGTCCATACAGGTTAAACAGTCCCTACACTGGTGGACTTCCTAGAACAGCATTAGCAAAGGTACCCCTTAGTTACAAGAGCCCTCCATATCTGTTATGTTGGTTGCAAGCAAGAGAGGGTGGGGAACACAAGTAACTGAACTAACCTTTCAAGGAACCTGGGACTCCTGAATAGTTGCATGCTCATTTAATTCTAGAGAGTTAAGGGCGATATGGGAGACCCTTTATGTGGCAGAACCCCACCTCGGAGGAAATCATGTCAGAATCCTGTCCGATTACGTGACAGCCTTATCGTTTATTCGTCACCAGGGCGGAACACAACAACCCTCCTTCAACCGTTGATTGCAATTCTGGGTAAAAGTCGCAAACCTGTAACCACAGCTATATACAGCAAAGTGTGTAGGAAATTCTAGGAATACTGTAACCTAGAGCCAAGAGAGGCACCAAGCGTAGAAGGGTTTAAGCCCTAGAACCCTAAAAGTGCAAGTGGCAGTGTTGGGGTCCTGTCTGAATTTTCCCTTAGAAGAATATTGCTGGGTCCACAGGTTCCTAAAAGGGACTGACAGACTCTGGCCTTTTATCAGGGAAACTTTTTCAACCTGGGACCTAAACTTGGTCCTAAACCGTTTCGGTAAACCACCCTTCGAACCCCTCTCGCAACTTCCCATAAGATTACTTACACTTAAGGTCTCTCTCCTGGTGGCCATAACCTCGCCACGGAGAGAGGGAGAATAACAGGTGCTGTCCTGTGTTGAACCCCATATGATAGTGCAAGACGATAGAAATACTTTTTAACTTAGACCCTGCTTTTCTTCCGAAGGTGGTTTCTAAATTTCACAGGGAACAGGCAATTATCCTACCCTCTTTCTTCCAAGATCCCCGTAATGACATAAAAAGGGAATTCCATAATTTGGATGTCAGGAGGGCTGTCCTAGCATATCTAGAAGCTACCCAATCTTTCTGAAAACACAATCTTTTTGTTCAATTTCAGGGACCAGGCAAAGGAAAGATAGCATCTAAGGCTACCATAGCCAGATGAATCAGGGGGGCCATACAAAGCCCGGGGTCTAAATCCTTCTGAAAATATCAAAGCCCACTCTACAAGATCCCTTTCCTTCTCGGGGAAAAAGAAAGTACAGGCCTCTGCTGAGCAAATTTGCAAAGCGGCTACCTGGTCCAGTCTGCACACGTTTATAAAACATTATAGGGTTAATCTACAATTTAACAAAGATCTGACATACGGATGGAAAGTCCTCCAGGCAGTAGCCCCACCCTAAAAATACTGATAATTTGGTATTGCTCCATGTGTAAAGGAGCCGTTGTGATGATGACTGGGGAAAGAAGGGATTACTTACCGGTAGTCCTTTTCGGGGAGTCATCACGCCGGCCCATAGCGCCCTCCCCTATAGAATATTTCTGTTCTTTTCTCAATACAAAAAGATACCGAATAAATGGAAAGTTTTGGTTCAGTATACACTGTCCACCATAATAATTTGAAGTCACTGAGGAGATGGTGGAGGGGAGGTGCTTTAAAGGGGTTGTCCGGCGGCCAAAACGAAAACATTTTCACACCCCAGTCCCCCATGTTAAGCAAGCATCAGAAACTACCCATGTAAATCGTTTTTTTAGAGCGTTTCTACTCACCATGAAGCTGTTTCATGAAGTTATAAAAATCTTCTTCCAAGATGGCCGCCGTCATTTCCCAAGGTGCACCGCTGGTCTTCTCCCATGGTGCACTGTGGGTCTTCTCCCATGGTGCACCGTGGATGTTCTTCTCCAGTCTGAGCTCCACTGCCGATTACAGCCACCTCATTGGCTGATCGGCACCACGTGACGGGGGCGGAGCTACGTGATGATGCTGAGAAGGGGGAGGAGCCAGGACGCAGCTCGTGAGCCCGGACCATCCAGAAGAGAAATCTTCAGTGCGCAACCGTGACTGTTCGTGCGACCAGAGAAGAAGTTTAGTCATCGCCATGGAGATGGGGACGCCAGCAGCGGAGGGGGTAAGTGTATAACTTCTGTATGGCCAATATTTAATGCACGATGTATATTACAAAGTGCATTAATATGGCCATACAGAAGTGCATAACCCCACTTACTGCCGCGGGACAATCCCTTTAAGGCTCTTCCTGTCCCTACGGAAGTCAGAGGGCATCCTCCATGTGTAAAGGGGCCGTCGGGATGAAAAAAAGTACCACCGGTAAGTAATCCCTTCTTTTTCTTCAATATATGCACAGAAGAAACAATTTCTCCTACATTATTTGTTAAAGGGCCAACATTTCAGTATTATCTTTTTACTAATTATAGTTAAACAGTTTAGGGCTAGTTTTACTGTCTTTTGCAATAAGTCTCTCTGTCTCCATCTTTGCTGCTTTTATTTGCTTTTTAAGTTTTTTTTCGCTTATTGGTCATAGGTTTCGCTGTCTTCTTGTTTTAGTAGTTAAACTCTTATTTTTGCTGTTTATTGCCCTTCTTATATCTTTATTATTGGCTTTCTCCCATTACTAAGTCTTTTATTCCTGTAAGGTATAAAACTCTCAGAGTAAGTAATTAGGATGTTTTTAAACATTTCTCATGCATTGTTCATACTCTAATTTTTGAGGACATCATCCCAGTCAATAAGGTTAAGGGCATCACTAGGCTGATCAGACTTGGCCTTCCTAAAATTGAGTATTTTCATAACTCCTCTATAAAACTTTCCACCCCATCTTTTCCCCTATATCTCTAGTTGCCCTTCCTTCCAGTCCCTAATTTAAAAACTCCTCCAAACTTCCAGCCATCTTCTCTCCTAACACAGTTGCACCCTCCCCATTAAAATGCAGTTGATCCCTACGGTAAGAGCCTGGAGATAACAGGAAAGTCGGCCCAGTTCTCCAGGAACCCAAAACCCTCCTTCCTGCACCAACTTTGGAGACACTTGTTTACCTCCCTAATTTCTCATTGCCTTCTGGGGTGTGCTCATTTAGGTCCAGGATCAGGGTTTCTAAATGTGCAACACGCTCACATCTTGTCCAGCAGTATGCACCCTCGACCAGCTGTTCAGTGACTGCATACATGGCACAAGAAATACTCTGGATGGCATTGTCAATCATGGAGCACATTCTAAATGGGGACCGTACAGACAGATTAGATGAAAGTAATATATGCAAAAATTCAAATAGATAAACCATAATAAAATGCAAATGACTTTCCCAAAGTCCCTGATCCCAAGTCACACTTAGGACTCTGTACAGTTATGCCAGCCCCGCTCGCTCACTCGGGTTTAGGTTGATAAAACACTTAGCTCTAGCACTTCTGTTGCTCCTAAGGGTTTTGGTCTGGATACAAGAATACAGCTTATACATCCCCCACACATGCATATCGGTTTTACATCACAGTATAGAGTGGACATATAGGGCTAGAGGTAGCAGTCATTAATAAGGTATAATTAGATACATACTTTATTGGAACCTTATGAATTGCTGGTTTGTTCTCTCCTGATATTGAGGTATACCCTCCATATTATTCACATTCAGTTCACCCATTGGGTAAATTCAGTTGTACCAGGCCGAAAGCATCCAACCATTTACCCCTATATCATGTTGAAAGGCTAGAGTACCATACACTCTATGGACCAAATATATTTGTGACCGTCTATGTGATTCACTTAGTAAAGTATCGTTGAACAATCCATTGTGGCGAATTATGCTGCAAATAAAGCAGTCTGGGGTTAAATTTGAATAAAAAGGAGTCGTTACCTTTTAAGGGTTAACAGTAAGAGTGGGAGGGGTGGCACATTCTGCAGAGGGACATTGGTACATGCAGTCTGAGGAGAATCTAACGCTCCTCTATGTGTAGACATATTTTATTTCTCGATTCCTCTGAAGTAACCATGACTTCATAAAATTTCCCATGCGAACAACACGTAAACGACTGTATCAAATTAACTCAGGTGAAGCCGGGGATATCAGCTAGTGAATTTATAACCTTCACGGAAGTTTTAATTGATTGCAAAACACTGCTAATTGCAAAGAATTATAAATGTCAATCAAGGATTTTAGAGATGGTTAACATGACCAGAGAGAAAGTTTACTTTAACCATCTAAGGGATAGTAAGCAGACAGGGTGTGATCTGGGAGGAGGGTATTACTACCTAAGAGTTGACCTCACTACTACTGCTAAGGTTTAATGACCAATACTAATGATCGAATTGTAAGAAGCTATACATATTCAGAAGTAAGTTGTCGCTAAAGTTTGTTCTTGGTTTGAAAACTATAAATACTCATGCCTGCTAGAGAAATAAAGGAATGCAGTGGATTATACCAATGCTGTGGGACCTGTAATTCTCTGAGCAGTTCAAGCACTTAAAATTGATTTGGAACAGCAAGAATATACATAGTTTCGCTAACCTCAGTTAGTTAGAACATAACCCACTGGAACAAGAGGTTTCCTGCTGGACCTTCTATAGACCACTAACTCGAGAACAAACCAAAATAACTTCACAGACGTATGGTGAGGATAAGTAAGCTCTAAATGATATTGTAAAAATGTCCGGAAATATAGAATTCCTCATCTAGATCTTCTCATCATGAAGAGCTAACTAGGAAAAAAGTGAAAGGAATGTATACATCATGGTACAACCATCAAAGGGGTTGTCCAGTTACAGGATAGCATCCCTTTAGTAGGACTACATGCAATAAATATTAAACTGAGCAGTACTTACCCTTCTGCCACCACTGGGATCCCGCACTGCCGGCCCGCTGTGGTCCTGACGTTGGTTGATATAGCTGACAACACAGGAAGTTTGGTGACCATTGCAGCCAATCAGAGGCTGCAGAGTCACATTCTGGAGCTCCAGGCACAATGGCACTCAGAATGTGAACGCTGATCCCTGGCGGATGATGCCTGGACCAGCTTCATGAAGTTAGACTTGCAGATGAGCTCCAAGTCACGGAGGTGGGCCATGCCGGCCTCTCCCAGCATGTAGAATGATGTCTCTCTCCCTAGGCACAAATGGGGAGAGAGCTGTCAGTCTGTAGGATGTGGGAGGGAAAACCCAGCATGTCCCACCTCTGTGATACAGAGCTCAGCTCCAAGCCAAACTCCATGAATCTGGTGACAGAATCCATTTAAGGAGCAATTGTAACGTAAAAGTCCATCCACTCTGACATGACGATAACTTGTCATGTAAAACCTTCTACACGACTTCTCCAACCGTCTGCTTACTTTTACAATATTTGTCTCACAGCTTTTGTATCAGGACAAAGATCTGACCAATATTAATACTACAGAGACCAATGTGAGGGGCGATCAGCGGTGTAAAGAGGAGATTCCTACAGGTAACCGCCCAGGTGAGTAGTAACCACTAAATACAGCTGAGGAGAGCTGACTAGTTCTCCATGGAAGAGTGGGAGTATTTAGAGGGACATTAGGACGCCACGATGAAGGACCACCACTCACATCTCTGGGTAAGAGGAGACCTCTCGATTATAGAGGAAAGCAGGTATGACAGTTACCGAGATTCACCCATCAGCACATATATAATGTATTTAGTCTCTCGTTATTTCCTATAGATGGATCCAGTAGGGGAAACCCACCAGACAGATGTCCCAGCCATCCATATTCTCAGGACTGCCGAGAGGAAAATGTCCCAGAGAACCAGCAGGTAGATGACGCTGAAGTCTCACCAGAATCTGACCATAAAATAATGGAACCAAGGATCATTTTACTTTTTTTTTTCTATTTAGTGTGAAAATCTGATTGATATTAAGGTTGAGGTTAAAGACGAAGCAGAAGAGATGGATATAATGGCTGATCATCAGTGTAAGGAGGGGAGACGTCACTGAAGGTCACCTGGAGCCCATCATCTGCTCATCACATGCCGATAATCTATTCTGTCACTGTGTGTTTCCTACAGATGGACTCATGGAAAGAAATCCACCAGAGAAATGTCCCAGCCGTCTATATTCCCAGAACTGTCCAGAAGAAAAGCCAAGTGTCCCAGAGAACCATCAGGTAGATGAAGCTGAGATTACCTCAAATCCTCTATAGATAGTAATGCAGCTTTTTCATATTGATAGCTTTGGTAGGTAGTGGTTACAAATGGTGTCTGGTTTCATGAAAGATATTTTTGAATTTCCACCTGTTTGCACATGCAATTGGCAATTGAGATTTACTATGGAACAAATGTAAAGTTCTGCAGTGTAAATCATAGACTAAGTGTACAATTTCAATCAGCTGGTGCTGAAAGTAATGTAATATTGCAGATTAAGTTGTTTTGCCAAATTTACAAACCTTTTTGGTTTTGTTTTTTGAAATCAAGCAGGATCAATGTAAATAGCTCAACACAACTAAAATAAGTGGTTCTCCAACTTCCCTACAAAATGCCACATTTGCCATCAAACTGCCGTTTTAGAATTATTCACGCCTAGAATAGAATCTCTCACAACAGCACACATTTGGAAATCAGGTGTTGCCTCAAGTACACCGGATGCAACTAATCCAGGGCTTCATTAGTTGCATCAGATGTGCTTGAGAGAAAATACATCAAATACCTGGACTGGCAAGAGCTTTGCCGACCTGATATTTGATTGCATGTTAGAAATATGGATATGTCAAGAAACTGGTCCAAAAAGTTAAAGGAAATGATTATTGCCATGTGCAAAAAAGGAAAAGGATGCAAATTAATACAAAGGCACTGAATGTTCCTAGAGATATAGGTGGATGCATTTCACAAATGAACACTAGCTATACTATCTAGACATGTCAGAAAAAGTAGTCTATCACCTGCTGCCACCAGATTCTTGAGGAGGCGAATGGTCAAAACCTTTCAGTGGCTGCCAAAGACCTGCAGTAAGGTTTGGTGGCAGCAGCACTGAGGTTTCCGTTATATAGTAAGACACTAAAAATTGAAGCTCTTCATACCTGAACTCCAACACGTCCACCTCTACTGACTCAAACGTACAATGCCTTTTAATGACAGCTTACAAGAAAATAGGGAATAGAACAATACCAAATACATCTGGCTGTTAGTTGCAAATAGTTGTCATGGAATTACAACTACCACCAGTGACCACAGTACTTAGCTTGTGATGAGCAGGAAAAAAAAAGACCATGATTCATCTCTGATTCCAACCAACCATCAGATGAAGACTGAGAATAATCAGCACAGGTCCATAGACAAGACAATTGCTTGGCAGGTGCATTAAGAATCAGAACACTCCCATAGATACTCCGACCAGTGCTAGAGAAAGCTGGGAGGAAAATCCAAAACCATACTAGCATAAACCAGACCTCCATGAACGAAAACTAAGTACCTTCCCTACTAAAAGGGGCCTCTGGACCCTTATGACTAGGTCTATTTGGATTATGTCTATTAAAAGTCTTAACTAGAGGATCTGCATTGACACCTATGGCCGGTAACCCATGTTTTTTCTTCTGGCCCATAACCCCACCAATGCACTAAGTACTGGAACAAATTCCTCACTCGACGAGAGTCCACATTGCGGCTGATGTCAAATTAAAGATGCTCATTAACCATCACTGGGGCAGGAGAAGATGAGCCATTCCCTGGATCTACATACTTTTTAAGCTTTATTTTTAGCTTTAGATTTATGAAACATATTTGTAATCATCAAAAGAGCTGGCAATCTCCAATCCATAGGATACAGAATTTATTAATTTTGTGAATAAATGACATTTAATTGAAAGGACCAATAAATCGTGGCCCCAGTTCGAAAGACTGTTTGAGTTTGCTGCTTTTAATTGATAACCAGACCAAATCTTCCATTAAGAAATTAACCCCTCAGACCGCCTGCTATCCGCCACCTGCTTAGAATTTTGTACCGATCTCTTAAGGTTTTTCTGGATCTCATCCCAAACTGCCTCGATGTTAAAGGAATGTTAATTTAGCCAAAATAGACAAATCTACAGAAACAGCAGACATCATAAAGAATGCACACCTTGCTGATACATCACAGTACATGAGAACTGAAAAAAAAAAAGACAAAAGTGAAAACACTGAGTGTCTCGCATATTCGTGCGCATTTCTCATAAAACATAATACTTGGCTGTTCATTTTCACATTTATTTATCAGCTACCCATAATGGAACAAACCCAAACCAGGGAGGGCTCCTAGCCTCGGAGCCCCACAAAACACCAGGTGAAAAAGAAAAAAAGAAAAGACAAGACAAAACAAAAAAGGGACAAAAAAAATGGAGGACACCCCCCCTCCCTAAAACTTTAACCCTTCCCCCTTAAACAACAACCCTGCGCGACTCTTAAAAAAAAAAAAAAAAAAAAAAAGAATTAGCCTAAACAGTAGTTTGGTTCAAGCGGGTATCCCTCACCATATCCATTCCCAATATCTAGACAGGCATCTCTGCTGCTGTTGCCGGACACTTCACCCAGCCCCCTCCAAACTTTTTGCAAACTTCTCAGGACATCCCCTGGCCAAATAAGTCAGTTTATGCATTGGAAGCACAGAGTTCACCACCTGGATCCATGCGTTTCTGGTCGGCCTACCAGGGTGCTTCCAATTCAACAAAATCACCTCCTTAGCATAGAAAAACAGTAGTTTATATAAGGTGCACGTTGCTGCTGCCACTGGTAGGTCTCCAACAAGCCCAAAGAGGCACACCCGCTTTCAGTTCTTTTGTTCCCCAGCAGTAAACAATATTATCAGCACTACCCCCAGAGAACTGCTGATAAGGCTGAAAGATGATTTTTAGGTTAGACTGAATTTAACGATCAGGTAGCAGTGCACGAAAAGTGCATGATAGCCGTGCATTCAGATGCAACGAGGATCGCTCAAATGATCGCTTATTAGCAGGTTTTTTTTGGGTTTTTTTTTTTTGAGCGATCACCGCTCCGTGTAAATGGGCCTTTAGTATTTACACTTGTGAGTCTTAATTAATATTAGGAGTAGTGCCAGTATAAAAACATGCCTCCATTAACCCCTTAGTGACGAAGCCTGTTTGCGCCTTAGTGACGGAGCCAAATTTTGGAAATCTGACATGTGTCACTTAACATATCATAACTCCGTAAAGGCTTTACATATCCAAGTGATTCTGACATTGTTTTTTCGCCACATGTTGTACTTCATTTAGGTGGTAAAAATAGACCCATAGAATTTGTGTATATTTATTAAAAAACCCAAAAATGGGAAAATTTTGAAAAAATTGTCATTTTTTTCACGTTTTCAACTGTAATATCTCAAATATGTGCAAACATACTGTACAAATTTTTGCTCAGATATATATTTCCATCTGTTCACTTTATTCTGAACGCACGTTTGAAAAACTTTCGTTTTTTTTTTAACCATTTAGGAGACTTATCACATTTGGAGGAACACTTTATTTTCCGGCACCAAGCTAAGATTGTAAATTGTCATAGGTGTCAGAATTATAGATAACCCCACAAATGACCCCATTTAAAAAACTACACCCCTTAGTGTATTCACTGAGGGGGGTCAGGAGTATTTTGACCCCACAGTTTCTTTTCAGGAATTAATGCAATTTAGAGTAAAAAAAACAAAATTTCATATTTTTGCAAATACGTAATTTTTAACACAGAATTTTTTTCTATAGTGCACATGAAAACGAGGATTTACACCTCAAAATGCATACCCCCGTTTGTCCCGTGTTCAGAAACATACCCATTGTGGCCCTAATCTTCTGTCCGTATGTACAACGGGGCCAAAACCGAAAGGAGCAGCCAGTGGCTTTCAGATCAGACATTTTGCTTGAAGGCGTTTTAGGCCCCATTGCTCACTTGTAGACCCCTCGAGCGGCCAAAACGATAGAGAACCCCCACAAATGACCTCATTTTGGAAACTAGACCTCTTAGCGCATTAATCTAGGGGTGTACTGCAAATTTTTACCCAACAGTTTTTGAATGAAGCAAAGCAAAGCAGAAGGAAAAAATTACGAGTTTTGTTTTTTTGATCAATTATGTGATTTTAAAAACATTTTTTTTTTTGGACAGCAGACATATAAACGGAGGCTTTCACCCAAAAATGGATACCCCTGTTTGTCCCGTGTTCAGAAACATACCCATTGTGGGCCTAATCTTCTGTCCGTATGCACAACGGGGCCCAAACTGGAAGGAGCAGCGGGTGGTTTTCTGAACAGACATTTTGGTTGAAGGTGTTTCAGACCCCATTGGCCACTTGTAGACCCCGTGAGCGACCAAAACGGCAGAAGACCCCCACAAATGACCCCATTTTAAAAACTAGACCCCTTAACACATTCATCTGGGGGTGTACTGCGTATTCTGACCCCACCGGTTTTAAATGAATTGAAGCAAAGCAGAAGGAAAAAATTACGATTTTTTTGTTTTTTTGGCAATTATGTAATTTTAAAAATAGTTTTTTTTGTACAGCATACATAGGAATGAAGACGTTCAGCCCAAAATGTATACCCCCATTTGTCCCGTGTTCAGAAACATATGCATTGTGGCCCTAATCTTCTGTCTGGATGCACAACGGGGCCCAAACTGAACGGAGCGTCAAACTTTAACTGTCTTTTGACTTTTACGTGACCGCCATTATCCATTGACGTGACCGAAGACCGCTCACTGCGGCCCCCCGTGACATCTCTAAGCTCTTGGCTACCTTTAGTAGCCAGGAGCAAGGAGATTTTAAATTTTCTCTTGCCCTCCCCAGCTTCTGCGCTTGCGTCCACCATTCTGGCGACGGGCGCATGCGCCAAAACTGGGGGAAGGTCCGTGGATAAGGATCCTGTCAGGGAACCTCGCTGGTGGCCTTATTTAAGTAATTTCACCTCCCCTCGCAGATCCGATCCGTGACGGGAGGTGAAAATTGAGCTTTTTTTTACTTTTACGTGATCGCCGTTATCCATTGCATAATGGCGATCACGTGACTGGGAAACGCGTACCGTGGCTGCCCATGAAATCTCCAGGCTCTTGGCTACATTTAGTAGCCAGGTGCGGGGAGATTTTAAATTACAGCGCCAATCTGCGGCTTTTGCGCCTGCGTCCGCCAGTTTGGCGACGGACGCGTGCGCAAAAGCCGGGCAAGGTCCGCGGATAAATCTGGGGGCTTAAGGTACCTAATTTCATCTCCCCTCATGGATATGATCCATGAGGGGAGATGAAACAAACTTTTTATCTTCTTTTTTTACACTTTTTAAACTTTTTTTTACTTTTACATGATCGCTGCTATCCCTTGGATAGCAGCGATCATGTGACCAGGAGCCGCATACAGCGGCTCCCGGTGACAGCTCCCTGCTCTCGGCTACTCATTCTAGCCGGGAGCAGGGAGTTTTTAAATTTCCCGGGCCTCCCGACTCTCTGTGCATGCGCGTGACGTAATCTGTCTGGCGCGCAGGCGCAGACGCCGGCGGCAGTGCTGGGGAGAAGACCGAAGGATCCGGACGCTGTGGAGGACCGGGGTGAGTACTCTCAGCTCCCCTTACGGATCCGATCGTAAGGGGAGCTGAAACTTTAATTGTTTTTAACTTTTCATTGAGTTTAACGCGATCGCCGGTAACCGGCAGCATGGAGCTATTACGTCCTGAGCCTGCAGGGCTGTCATTCCTAGAGGATGCATAAAACTACGTCCTCTAGGAATAAAGCCCAGTCGGCCAGGACGTAGTTTCCCGATGGGGCCATCGTTAAGGGGTTAATCCAAGACATTTGGACATAAATCCCGAATACAGTTAGGGGGAAAAAAGAATTCCACTTGTCAGATAATCAAAAAGGCAAACACACTTAATTCAGAAAACAAGCGTTTGTTATTCTGCAGTTACTTTGTTGTAAAGAGACCTTTATATAATTGAGTAGTTTGATACACATTATAGTCATGTAGAACGAAATACAGCTACAAAATACAAATATTTATAGAATTAAAGGGCTTCTGTCACCAGATTCATGGAGTTTGGCTTGGAGTTGAACTCTGAGCCACAGAGGGGGTCATGCTGGCTTTACCCCGTCTGCAGCATACAGAGTGACGGCTCTCCTCCTATACACAGAAGGGGAGAGAGCTGTCAGTCTGCAGGATGTGGGAGGGAAAAGCCAGCATGACCCCCTCCTCAAAGCTCACCTCCAAGCCAAACTTCATGAACCAGTGAAAGAATCAATTTAAGAAGCATCCACTTTGACATGTAAAACATTCCACACGACTTCTCCAACCGTCTGCTGACTTTTACAATATTTGTCTCACAGCTTTTGTATCAGGATGAAGATCTGACCGATATTAATACTACAGAGACAAATGTGAGGGGCGATCAGCGGTGTAAAGAGGAGATTCCTACAGGTAACTGCCCAGGTGAGTAGTAACCACTAAATACAGCAGAGAGGAGTCACAGATTCTCCTCGGTCAGCGGCTGCTGATAGTTATGTAGATTTATCAGCTCTGGGATCTGTCAGTTTCCGCTGGGAGTTCCCCAATTCAGTCAGAGTACCAACTACTCGAGTGTAAGCCGACCCGAATATAAGCCGAGGCACCTATTTTTACCATAAAAAACTGGAAAAACGTATTGACTCGAGTATAATCCTAACGTGGGAAATGCAGCAGCTAATGCAGTGGACACCCCACAGGGCTTAAAGAATCCCCTGCCACAGCTGTCCCCAGACAAGTTGCTATGTGCTAACACAATACCGAAGATGGAGACCAAGACCCCAATAACCTGTAGAGACATACACCCAGACCACATAATACTGGATGTGGAGACATAGACACCGATAACAGAATACAGAACATGATGGCATGGTCCCAGAAAAATGTGGAGAAATAGGGTTAGGCCATGGGAGGAAGACACCGAGATGCTGATCATCATGAAGATCTTATTCCAATAGCCACTGTTTCCCATCTGAGTGCTGACCATGTATTTCATAGATCACACTTATATCCTTTATAGCCAAATAGACCTTTAACATGAAAACGTGGTTCATCTGGAAAAACTCCCAGCATGTCCTATTCTGGTTTGATTCACTGACTAGAATCACACATGCAATGTCTACTGCCGGCCAGCATGGGGCAGCACACAGTCCGTATGTGTCCATGTGATGTCCAATGGGAGTTCTCAGCACAACTCGCACTCAGCCATCTGAATATGGCCGACCAGATAAATCCTATTTCCGGTGTCACATCTTATCTCTCAGCTGGGAGTGAATGCGGTTTCTTAGAATCCCACTCCCTTACATTGTACTGTAGATTATACAATTCCGCAGTGTGTGATCTCACCGTAATACTCTTCCAGTTGCCATAAATGGGCACAATTGGGAAGCAGATTCCGAGTAGTTTCATCCTAATATAACGTCTGAGCCGATTATAAGGGGGTTGGAGATAAAGTAACGGCTTACAGATGTGTTTTCTAACGGTTCCAAAGAGTTTGTTCAGAGTCAGGAAGAGTCTAATGACCGGACCGCCATCAGGGCAGGATAAATAGTTACAGAGGCCCCCGCTGACCGCTGGCTGCTGCCTGCCTCTCAATAAAGATATCAATATGTCCTGAGCCAAGTCAGTGATCGCCGGCACTCTGCACACTAGCAGTAGGAATTATATCTCGGGGGGTTGGATCCCTTTAAGGAGCCCCCCTGTGGCCAATGAGAGGGTTCCCTGCTTCCTACTGGCCATTCTGCTCCCCACCTCCTACTAAAGACTCCAACACCATCCCCCACCCGTCCACTGGGGCTCTCATTCATATTATGGAATCCTATGCTCTATATTAATATCTAAACATACTGTATATACTCCAGTATAAGCCTCGTTTTTCAGAACATTTTTTTTGTGTTGAAAAGCCCCCCTTGACTTATACTCAAGTCAGGGAAGGCTTAAAAAAACCCCTCCATACTCACCTCCTAGCCGCTGTCTGTGTCTCCGGTGGTGCGGCAGGCTGCTTGAATTCTCTCCGCTGTCATCCCCCATGTCCTCTTTGCTCAGCTCTGTCATCCCCCGCCATCAGCGCTTTGTAAGTAAGAGCTGGGATTAGATCGAGCGTCAGCCAATCACAGCAGGTGCTCGATCAGTCACAGCCAATCAAGCTGCTTTAGAATTCTCCCTGCTTGGCTTTTAAATCCCCTGCAGTCAGTGCTGTGTAAGTAAGCGCTGTGATTGGATCGAGCACCAGCTGTGAGTGGCTGGCGCTCAATCCAATCACAGCGCTTACTTACACAGCACTGACAGAGCCAAGCAGAGTGGATAGCAGGGGATGACAGCGGAGAGAATTCAAGCAGCTTGTCGCACAGACATAGATGGCAGCTGGGAGGTGAGCATGGAGGGTTTTTTTTCTACCTAGTATATTCTCAAGTAGAGCTCGGCTTATACTCGAGTCAATAAGTTTTCCCAGTTTTTTGTAGTGAAACTTACTGTCTCGGCTTACACTCGGGTCGGCTAATACTCGAGTATATACGGTATATCTGAAATTAAAACACACAGACGCCAGCATGGATCTGAAAGGTTGCGGCATTTCTTTTAAACGGGGTTACCTTATAACCAAAAACATTGTGAGACTGGTTGGTACGTACGACGATCAATCAAGAAATGTGAACAGGATTCTACAAACATATTGGTATATCCTACTCAAGGACTAGGACCTTGTGGAATGCCTGGGAGACAAGCCCTCTATCACATACCGAAGAGGGAGAAACCTGAGAGACCACCTTGTACATAGCCACCTAGCCCCAGAAATACCCAGGGACACCTGGCTGACTTCGAAAAAAAATCAAGGGTACATACCCCTGCTCTGACTGCAAGGCATGTGGATTCATAAAAAAGGGACCGACTTTTGAGAGCGTCAACACTGGAAGATCATATGAGATCCGCGACTTCATAAATTGCAAGACACCAGGAGTGGTGTATTTGTCAACTTGCCCATGTCTTCTGGAATATGTGGGCAAGACCAAGCAACAATTCAGAAGAAGGATCTTAGCCCATGTTGGGAACGTACGGAGGGGGGAGCATACAAGCTTGGCGAAACACATGAGAGACCATCATGACAATGATCTAAGTCTTCTCAAATTTCAAGGCATTGAACTGAATATGTATAACGGAAGAAGGGGAGACATCGATAAAAAATTACTACAGAAGGAATGCATGTGGATTCACAGACTCAAGACCTGCTCACCTACGGGCTTGAGCGAACAACTATCCTACACTTCCTTCATCTATATATATAAAATTGAATGTATGTCTGTCTGCGTGCGTGTCTGCGTGCGTGTCTGTTTGTCCTTTATGCGCTACTACACCATTCATCCGATCGCCATGAAACTTTGGGAAGTTGTTAAGTACACTCCTGGGAAGATTATAGGCATAGTACAAATATCCTACGATAAATGGGGCGCGAGCGTCGTCGAAAGTTACGCCCCCCCCCCCCATGTAGATCGAATAAGTAAGCCACCTGCTATTGTGATGTCATCACTGATGTCATCAACATCGGACGCCCTTGAACATGCCCCAACATGTTCTATAAAGCTGCATTGTGATGTCATTAAGGCTGTATTATGACACGTACAGCTTGGAACCACTAGAGCACGCCAGCCAATTACCATTGGAGTTGGAAGTGGGTAAACAAGTACTAGAATATCTTCCTAAGAAGCCACAGCAGCCGGATAAATTGTATGTTCCACCCAACGGCTATTTTATTCAGCCCGCAAGGGGGAAGCAGCGGCCTACAAAATCTCATTCAGGTAGGTAGGTTCAGTTCTTGGAGGTTGGGGAATGCTTATGGGCAAGGCCTTATGTCTCATCCCAACTCGATTATTCAATTCTAAGCGCAAAAGAATTAGCGTCCAAATTTTATGTACGGAATTTAATTCTCTCACTTCCCAATGTCATAGAAACTTGAAATTTGGCACGAGCATTGATTATGTCATAAATGGGAAAAGCTAATGGGTCCCAACTCGATTATTCAATTCAAAGCGCCAAAGAATTAGTGTCCAAATTTTACGTACGGAATCTAATTCTCTCATTTCCTGATGTCATAGATAGATAGATAGATAGATAGATAGACTGTATGCAATAACCCTGATACATAGATAGATAGACTGTATGCAATAACCCTGATAGATAGATAGATAGATAGATAGATAGATAGACTGTATGCAATGACACGTACAGCTTGGAACCATAAATACTAGAGCACGCCAGCCATTTACAGTCAGTCTCCATTGGAGTTGGAAGTGGGCAAACATGTACTAGGCTGTCTTCCCAAGAAGCCACAGCAGCCGGATAAATTGGATGTTCCACACAACGGCTATTTTATTCAGCCTGCAAGGGGGAAGCAGCGGCCTACAAAATCTCATTGGTCGCTGCTGCCGTCATTTTTAAAAAAGGTACGCTCAGTTCTTTCATGGAGAACAATGTTTAGTGGAGAACTCGCTTATTGGATACAATGTTGCGAGCTGGGGAAAACCCCTAGAATAATCCACGGCAGGCAGACAAGCAAAGTGTAAATAACTGGATTGGATAGCTATGTCTGTCTGTCTTCGCAGCAACGAATGTATGTATGTCTGTCTTCGCAGCAACGCGCGACGGGTACGCTAGTCTGAAATAACTACAAGCCCCGTCCCACCCCCCTTACCTCCCCACCAAAGCTTAACCCCCCTGGTTTTTGACCAAACACTGAGAGATGCATCCTCCCTTTTTTGCTTCAAATTTTGACTAACTACAATCATCCCTCCAGGGTAAAAATCCTCCCCAACCTTTCCCAGAAAAGAGCTACAAATATATCTGAATCCCAATTACAATATATCCACCCCCAGCCTTCACATAAACCTGTGAAATCCTTTAGAGGGCTCTAGTAGGGAGGAGGGAGCTGTCCAGTGCTGATCCTCTCCCCTGCATACTCACGCCGCGCATCACAACAGCAGGGAGCTGTCCAGTGCTGATCCTCTCCCCTGCACACTCATGCCCGGCATCACAACAGCAGGGAGCTGTCCAGTGCTGATCCTCTCCTCTGCACACTCATGCCCGGCATCACAACAGCAGGGAGCTGTCCAGTGCTGATCCTCTCCCCTGCATACTCACGCCGCGCATCACAACAGCAGGGAGCTGTCCAGTGCTGATCCTCTCCCCTGCACACTCATGCCCGGCATCACAACAGCAGGGAGCTGTCCAGTGCTGATCCTCTCCTCTGCACACTCACACCGGGCATCACAACAGCAGGGAGCTGTCCAGTGCTGATCCTCTCCTCTGCACATTCACGCCCCGCATCACGACAGCAGGGAGCTGTCCAGTGCTGAAGTACCTCAGCAGAGGTTTTCTATTCAGCCTATATCGCGAGAATGCAAGGGGGTTGTACTAAATGACAGCCAGTTTTTTTGGGATTGGCTGGGATGAGAGAGGGAAGGAGGAGCTCCACATATATAAGCGCTGTCTATACCAGACGCGCGGCACTCACTACAGGGATACCGCCAGACATCACGGCTGTTCCCTCTGACATTTAATAACGCATCCTGATGAAGCAGTGCACATGTTAAGAGCACTGCAGAAACGCGTCGATGACGTGATTTTAGGAAGTCAGTAACCTCTCCAGATAGTTAGTCGAGGTGTTAGAACTAGACGGCTGCCCGATACCATCCGTCGGGCAGCTACATCGGTACGTAGCACTGCAGGCATACGGGCGAATTTAACCCCTGAAGTGCTGGCTGGATTTGCTAAACAGTTAGTGATCACTCCCTTACCTGGTGTTTGATATTCAGGGCAGTAACCTTGGTCTTGGGCCATATGCTTATTTAGTGGAAAGGTCCTTATTGCACAAGTTAACCCCTCCCTCTCCGACTCTGATCTAATTAACAGTGCACTATAACTTGGAGTTTATTTAAGGAAGAAATCATTTAACTAGAAGAGAAAACCAGTTTTTTTTCACTTCACTATCGCCGATCCACTTTCTTATGGCACCGTTTAACCCTTTGCTAACTGGACCTTCTGAATTCTAACCGGGCCCTATATCATACACCTGTACTGATATTCTAAGTGGAATACAACATTCACTCCGCTTTGAGCAATACCAGTCTCAGGCTTCTATAGTTGGTACCCTTTGATATTTAACCCTTTCCTCTAGTGGTGCATAACCGTTGATCACCACACTTACATAAGGGAACATTAAAGAAGTATTAACAACCCTGTACTCCTTCCTTTATATTTTTACGGAGGGTCTCAGCTGAGCCTACAGGGTACAGCTTTGTGTCCATGTAACACACACAACACCCCTTCTTCTATCTGGAATATCTGTCTGATCTGGGGACCCCCAATGAGGGCAACCCCGTAATTTGTGTATCAGCAGGGGGAGGGTTAAACCCCACTCAACTCAATAACCGCACCACATTAATAATGGAAGGGTGTTATCCCATGTACCCTCTCAACTTGGACCTGGGATTTTAGACACCTAACTTCCATTAGTGGGGTTACTGATAAGAAATTTGCTCTGAATCATAGAGTGAAGGGTTTTCCCTAATACCTCAATTAAAAATATATGTTTTGTTCTGTCCAAACTGATTTTAATCTTTATTAATAAAGTTAGTATTTTTAATATAATTCTTCTTCGGTGATTACTCTTAGACTCATTTTTGAAGAATTTCTGCCTCGGTGACTTACTTTGGGTTACCTTATAAATATTAAAAACTCAAAACCCCAACATGCATAACACATAGACTGATTCCTACATACTCAAGTCTACACCAATAACCAATCTTTAATCCATCATTATACCCACCCGCAGGAGTCGGGCGGCATTCCATTTAAACATGCCGCGACAAGATGGAAGCTAAACAAGAGGGTGGAAGAATCTTCTGGTGCTATTTAAAAAAACTGAAGCCCCTGTCCTGTCAGCACCTCCCTATATCAGCTCTCACTTTCTCTCACCAATCACTCCCACCAATCAGCTCTTGTTGCTGGGGCCTGAGCTTCACAAAAGGATCCCTCAGGCTAATTCACACCATTTTCTTCAGACCAATCGCCATCCATCCTAGGGCTCCAAAGTTTCCCCGGCACCTCCAGACCGCTCACAGCTGACCCTGTACTGAACTCAAAGAACATCTATTAAATACCTACCTAGTAAGCCAATACTCTAATAATTAATGCCCAAAAGACCTTTTAAAACCATTTCCGCTCAGATTCCATGAGGCCTCAGTCCCTAATTGGTCTTTGGCTCTACATTATATAGGAACCCAATATATCTCATGGCGGCTCTGTGTAATGCTCAGGGGCTGGATGGCAAATTTAACTCTGTGAAGCAGGAATTTATCACATGCCCATGAGTAACTGCCCAACATAAGGCTAGGGTCACACAGGGCGGATTCTCGGCGGACATCTCGCGGTTTGGCCGCAATGAAAAACCGTAAGATTTCCGCCGGGAGAATCGCTGCTGCAAAACCTGCTGCGGCTTTGAAGGGGCCCGGTCGCTCGCTCTTCTGCTGTTGCCGGCGCTTCCATAGAGGAGAGCGCGGCCGCAGCGGAAAAAAAAAATGGACATACTGCAGTCAGCAAATCCGCGCCGCAGCGGCAGCTTCTGCCGGCTTAGCCGCAGCGGATTTGCCGTCCTGTGTGGACGAGATTTCTGAGAAATCTCGTCCACATGGCTGGCTAATGCCTGGATTAGCGGCCGCAGATGGATTTGCTGCGGCAAAATTCCGCACTGAATTTTCGCGGCAAATCCGCCCCGTGTGAATCCAACCTAAGGGTGCGTTCACACATAGTGGGTTTTCTGCTGAGGAAAGACCACTACAAATTTCGCATTTCAGTCTTTACCACTGGTGTGTATTTTGATGCAGATCTGCATCAGACTTCACCCCTTCAATTGAAAGGAGGAAATCTGCTGCGGATCTGTGCCATAACCCGCACCGTATAGTGTGGATTGTCATGCAGATTTTGGTGTGGACCTGCAGCACAATCTGCCGTGTGTGAACACACTTTAAGGGTGGAAACACAGTGCAGTTGGCCACACAAAATACTGGCATAATTACATGGCGACTGGCCGTATGGTATATACTATTTCTGTAGTTTGAGCTTGGAGATGTAACAGGACAGGAGCCTAGGGCTTGTGGAGGTGCAAATTACTGTTTATGACCCTTTTTCAGATCCCCCAGGACCCTCACATTATTGAAAAAAACCAGAATTAGTTACTTGTAAGTCCCGATTCACAGCTGTAGTTTTTGGTGATGTTTTCTCCACTGACAATCATTTGGTGGTTAAGTGAGCTGCAAACCAAGCGCCTTCTATAAGTGAATGATCCTCACTCACTTGCTCTGTCAGGACCCATGTTTACATGAACAGACAGTTGTACGTAGTGGCTCTTTTCAGTGATTACTCTAGCCTGTCAGCCTGTGTAAAAGCACCCTTAGATGATGATTACCTTTTTCTAGGTCGTCATCACGACGGCCCCATTACAATGGAGGTTGCCCTCTGACCTCGGTAGGGACAGGAAGAGTTTAAAAGCACCTCCCTTTCCACCATGCTCCGGTGTCTTCCTGTCTCTACGGTGCCCAGATGAAGCAAGAACTCCAGGAAAGAAAAGACTTACCACACGCTGTGCGATCCCCCTGGAGGGTAGAGGTCGGGGCCGCATACCGCCGCAGTCCCTGCATCCCCGACCTGCGCTGCTGGGAAGCCATCAGTCGCCACAGCAGCGCTGGTCTTCCTTGCGCAGTCCGCATATTCAGGCTGCCACTGCTGCGATGGGATACTTCCTCCTGGCAGGGGAACGGCAGCGGCGGCCTCCCTGGGCTCCCTGTGCTTCCGCAATCCTCGGCGCGCATAGCGGTGACGTCATCCGGCGTGGTGACGTCACGCGCTCGACATGGGGGCGTGGCTACCAGCAGAAACCCGGACATGGCGCCAAATTTGAAAATCTCCCCATATAAAGCAGGCTCTGCTCCATAGAAGTTACCCTGCTGACTGCCAGAAGTGCCAGAAGCATGTCTACTCGCGACAGCTCAGCACGTGAGGGAGAAACAGAGACCCTACAAACCGTGAGTAGGCTATATGCCAAAAAATGGAACATGCAAATTGCCATTTGTGCCGAATCGGATGCATATATGTTCCCCTCTTTTCTCCCCTCTCCCCCATTTTTTTGCGTGTGGGTTAGATGGATAAAGAAGGTCCGTAGACTAAGACGGACCCCAGGAAAAAGTCCAAAAAATGTGTCCTCTGCAGTAAAAGGCTCGAGGAAAATTATAAAAAGCCCCTATGCGCGGAATGCACAGGAAAGATATTAGCGGAGGAAAAAGCGGCGTTTAAAACTGACATCCGCTGTATGATTAGAGAGAAATTACAGGCCACCATAGCATCCCTCTCCCATGCTCAGCCAGGTCCGTCACGGGTCCCTAAAAGACCAAGACAAACAGAATCGGCGAGCTCAATTTCCGGCGAATCCCTGGAACTCCTGTCAGAGGGAGGACTAGAGGACCCGCCAGCATTAATCGAGGACGAGAAAAAATACTATTTCTCCTCAGACGACATTGGGCACCTCATCAAGGCGGTGAGGGAAACAATGCAAATAGAAGAGGATCACCCGCCCAGGACAATCCAGGACGAGATGTTTGGGGGCCTCCGGTTAAGACCAAAGACCATGTTCCCGGTCAACCAGACCCTGCAACAGGTGATTGCAGATGAGTGGCAGGAACCCGAGAAGAGGCTATCGGTCTCAAGGGAAGTCCGGAACCGGCTCGCGTTCGCTCCTGAGGATGTCCGCCTATACAGAGAGACCCCAAGGGTCGATATACAAATTGCAAAGGTGGCCAAAAACCCTCCTGCCTTTTCAGGACGCCTCGCAACTCTCAGATCTGATGGATAAAAAGATCGATGGCCTGATGAGAAAGGCCTGGGAAGCAACATCCTTTACCGTCGAGGCCAGCATAGCATCAACATCCGTAGCCAGGTCCATGGTCCTATGGCTAAACAGGCTGGAAACATCCATTAAAGATCGGGCTCCTAGGGAGGAGTTAGCCAGTTGTCTCCCCCTCTTAAAAATGGCCACCGCTTTTCTGGCCGACGCATCAGCATAGACCGTTAGATACGGCGCAAAAACCAGAGTCCTCAGCCATACGACGAGAAGGGCATTATGGCTAAAGACATGGGCAGCAAATGTAACATCAAAAAACAAACTCTGCGCCATTCCGTTCCAAGGGGAATATATGTTTGGACCCGTCTTGGACAAAATTCTGGAAAAAGTCGGAGACAAGAGCAAGACCCTTCCCGACAGAAAGCCTTACAGAAAACCATCTTTTCCAAGGAGGACACGGCAGCCACCTCAAAGGAAAAGGGAAGACGGAAGATGGTCGTACCCCAAGGAAGCTCAACCCTCTTCTGAGCCAACAGGCAATAGATTAGCACGCTATCTGAGACCAGTGGCAGGGGTTAACATCTAACCCCTGGGTACTTCAGATAATTGAAGTGGGGTACCGAATTGAATTCCACTCTCTACCTCCTAGAAGACTCCTCATAACCTCCCCTGGGTCCCTACAAGAATAAGGGAACCTCATAAAAGGCGTCCAAGAACTTAAGGACTTAGGGGTCATTGCGCAGGTTCCTGATCACAAAAGGGGTGAGTGATTCTATTCCCCCCTTTTTCTGATTAAAAAACCGAACAGCTCTATCAGAACTATCTTTAATCTCAGGGCCCTAAATAAGTTTATTTCCTATAAAAAAATTTAAGATGGAAACTGTGAGGTCTATTGTATCACTAATAGACCCCGATAGTGTAATGTGCACTATAGATCTCAAAGACGCATACTATCACGTCCCGATAGCCGCAGTCCACCACAAATACTTGAGATTCGCCCTGCGGGAGGGGGTGAAATCCATCACTATCAGTTTACGGCCCTACCATTTGGAATCTCGACCGCTCTTCGGGTTTTCACAAAAATAGTAATAGAGATGGTAGCCTATTTCAGGTGAAACCAGATCCTTATTTTACCATATCTGGATGACTTTTTGTTGGTGTCAAGAACGGAAAAGGCCATACGCGCAAACCTGTCTACCCTGTCTACCCTGAATGATACCCTTTACCTGGGCTACGGACGGAAAGTCTTCCAGGCACTAGTCCCACCCTAAAGTCGCCTATAATTTGGTATTACTCCATATGTAAATGGGGCCGCCGGGATGACGACCTGGAAAGATACGGATTACTTACCGGTAGTCCCTTTTCCAGGAGTCATCACGGCGGCCCAAAGTTCCCTCCCTTCTAGAATAATTAATTTTCTTTTCAATGTAAATATGACCGAATAAAGGTAAATTTTGGTTTAGTAAACATTATCCACCGTAATAACTTGAAAGTCACTGAAGCATGGTGGAAAGGGAGGTGCTTTTAAACTCTTCCTGTCCCTACCAAGGTCAGGAGCAACCTCCATATGTAAATGGGGCCGTCGTGATGACTCCTGGAAAAGGGACTACCAGTAAGTAATCCGTATCTTTCTACATGACTTGTTATTTGTATAGAAATGTTATAAAAAATCAGGATCATTTTTAAGATCTATAATGTGAAAAAAATCAACTTTATTCTTGGCAGATGACGGTACCGGGAGCTCAGAGGGACGTCTGATATCTGCAGATTGTAAAGCAGAAGATTGTGGTATCACACAAGATACATATGAAGAACCTGCCATTATCCCAGATATCCCCTCAGCCTTTCACAGAAAACAGGTCCTATGTTCTGATTCATCACAGACTGATAAGCTGAATAAATGTCACGGAAGGAGAAAAAGAGCTGACAGAAAGGAGAAGCCATATTCATGTTCAGAATGTGGGAAATGTTTTGCAGCAAAATCGCTCCTTGTTAGACACCAGAGAATTCACACAGGAGAGAAGCCGTTTGTATGTTCAGAATGTGGGAAATGTTTTACAGCTAAATCAGTCCTTGTTACACATCAGAGAAGTCACACAGGAGAGAAGCCATTTTCATGTTCAGATTGTGGGAAATGTTTTGCAGCAAAATCATTCCTTGTTGATCATCAGAGAATTCACACAGGAGAGAAGCCATTTTCTTGTTCAGATTGTGGGAAATGTTTTACAGCGAAATCAGACCTTGTTAAACATCAAAGAACTCACACAGGAGAGAAGCCATTTGTATGTTCAGAATGTGGGAAATGTTTTACAGGTAAATCAGTGCTTGTCACACATAAGAGAATTCACACAGGAGAGAAGCCATTTGTATGTTCAGAATGTGGGAAATATTTTGCTGTGAAATCACTCCTTGTTAGACATCAGAGAATTCACACAGGAGAGAAGCCATTTTCTTGTTCAAATTGTGAGAAATGTTTTACAGCGAAATCAGACCTTGTTAAACATCAGAGAACTCACACAGGAGAGAAGCCATTTTCATGTTCAGAATGTGGAAAATGTTTTACTTGTAAATCAGTCCTTGTCACACATAAAAGAATTCACACAGGAGAGAAGCCATTTGTATGTTCAGAATGTGGGAAATGTTACGCAGTGAAATCACTTCTTGTTAAACATCAGACTAGTCACACAGGGGAGAAGCCTTTTGAATGTTCAGATTGTGGGAAATGCTTTGCAGAGAAATTAGACCTTGTTAAACATCAGAGAAGTCACACAGGAAAGAAGGTGTTTATATGTTCAGAATGTGGAAAATATTTTTCAGAGAAAAAAAACCTTGTTATACATCAGAGAAGTCACACAGGGGAGAGACCGTTTTCTTGCTCAGAATGTGGGAAATGTTTTACAGTGAAATCAGTCCTTGTTACACATAAGAGAATTCACACAGGAGAAAAGCCGTTTGGATGTTCAGAATGTGGGAAATGTTTTGCACGAAAATCACTCCTTGCTAGACATCAGAGTAGTCACACAGGGGAGAAGCCATTTTGCTGTTTAGAATGTGGGAAATGTTTTGTAGACAAATCAGACCTTGTTAGACATCAGAGAATTCACACAGGAGAGAAGCCGTTTGGATGTTCAGAATGTGGAAAATGTTTTGCACGAAAATCACTCCTTGCTAGACATCAGAGTAGTCACACAGGAGAGAAGTCATTTTCTTGTTCAGAGTGTGGGAAATGTTTTACTCGCAAGTCACATGTACTGCGACATCAAAAAGTTCACACGGGAGAGAGGCCCTTTTTTTAAACCTGTTTTGTCAAACTATACAAAAAAAGTAAAAAAAAAAAAGTAAAGTGACATGTCATACAAGTAAAGGAAAGCAATTTAGAGCAGTAAATGATGAATAAGAAATGTATGTACAGTAATAACCAATAAACATCTGTAATCCAGAAACAAATATAATCCAGATAACCCACCTTTATATCAGCCGTGTACATAGAATATTTCACACTGATACATATAACTGCGTCTCTAAACTTGTTTCTAACTGTTGATAAAAGTTTACTTGTATAACTTACATGTTTGTATTTGGGCCGATCTTTCTTCTTCCTTTTAGATGATGTTTCCTCAGAACTGATGGAGATGAGGGAGAGCTGGTACCCATTATGTGTATAAGTAGTGAGGGGAGAATCACTGCCGATCCCGGACTTTGTGGAGTTTGTTAGGACATTGCTTGGTTTTGAGAATTACCCTTTCATAGATGATAATAGTAAGAATCGTATTCCACCACTGAGCCCAGCAAGGGCGTCTCCCCTCCATCTCATCACTATAGGGTCATATACTAGGAAGAGTCGCACACAGTAATATACAGCTGTGATCACATGGGAAAGGTTCTACAACTTCAGTGTAACATATCAGACTTTACTTATACAAGACTATACAACTTGGGGCACACAGCCCGATAAACACCAGTTTTCAAGAGAGCCAGAAGTTTTATACATAAGTGACAACTTGGGAAAGCTGGTGCGGCATAATAGTCCATATCAGGGTGCAAACATTTACAGATCAGGTAGATACTGCCAACAGGAATACATGAAATCTTACTTAGACTTCAAGCCTAACAGAACCCGGGCGCACATCTCCATAATCCAGTAAGACTCACGTAGGAATGGTCTTCTTTTCCAATCGCCTCCAAGAGAGGGAGGATTAACCTTTTTAATAGCTATAATGCATAAAGAAGACATATTGAATGAATGGTTTTGAATGAAATTTTGTGATGTTGTGATGGGCTGTAATAAACTAAGTAAATTGCCTATTGTAAATATGTGCTTCTTTTCTACACTTGCTAACACAGCTGCCTGCTAAAGTGTTGACTAACTACTCGCTCCCTCCTCCCACCATGTTTCTAACAGTATACTCAAGATAGTGCATTCCTCGTCCAGGAATTCCAAGATGATTATGCCAGCTCCTGGAGAAAGAAACCCATATAAGGCAATAACCAATCAGCTACAGATTCGTACTTCATGACGTACTAACTATGCATACCATCTATAAAACCTCATGCAGCTGAACTGCGGGTCAGGTCAGAGTGTGATTCTTCTGTGCATGCACAGGCCAAGAAGCTTCTAATCAGGAAGGGGGCAGATATTCATTAGGTACATTCAGTACCAATCTATACCAGATGGGATCCCAGGTTGTGGACCAATGAGCAGCCGTAAGAAAAAGTCACTGAGGTGGACCAGACAGTCAGACGCAGCTGTGACTTATACGGCTGGTCTGCGGCCACCAAAGACTGGCAATTTTCTTGCCCGGTGTCTGATAACCCCAAACCTGTCATACTCAATATCTGCTGCCCAGTTTTATGTTTCGTGATAGTTGAAAGAAACTTGGAGGATTAAATGAACCAGTTACTGCCTTAGTGACACTGCAGTGTAGCGAGTCACTGAAACAGGGCGCTGGATACGCCTCATGGTCAAGTGACGTGGGACGTCCGCAGTAGCATGTATCCTCCACAGTCTCCTATGACCGGTATTGCCTAATATTATGTCATGTCCTAAGTGTGTTACTGGGCTTATGTTGGTATAAATGAGGGTGACTGGGCTCTAATTAAAATTAAGAGACCAGGATTTGAGGTTAGATTGCTAGGACGCCGCCATGTTCTCCTGAGGTCCTGGTTTTCCGCTTTAACGTCTATTACCCAGTTGAAGAGAGGGTGGGATTGTCTCTGCGAGAGATAGAAGAGCAGGCAATAGCAAGTGGACACAGTATTGAGAGGTGTCTGTGCCACCAGAATCAGCCAGAGGGCTGTGAGAAAACAGAGCAGGAAAGGGTTAAGTAGTAAGAATTATATTTAGAGTCCAAAGGACAAGTAAGGGGGGGTATGGGTGCCAAACAATCTAAGCCTCAGGAAGGCATTTTAGCATTTGATCTGGTGGCGGCAAGAAAGGGAGAAGACTGCTGTAAGAAGTTAAAAATGCTAATAAAAGTGTGCGGATTACTGTACACAGAGGGAGGAAGATTACAGCCAGAAAAATGGCGTAAAATCATAAGGGACAAGAAAGGAATGCTAATAGATAATAATCTACTGGAAGCAGCAGAAGGCTGGTATAGTGTAGCTAGAGCGATTCACAGAGAAAAGTGGGTAGAGTTGAAAGTAAACGATCCAACTGTATGTGTATCATGAAAACGTGTATCATAGAAATTGTGGAGATGTACCTTAAGCAAATGCCCCTACGCCGCCCTAAAATGGCAACCTGCCGTACTGGGTGTGTTTCGCCTGCGATGTCCAGAATTCCAGATGACGCGCCACGCCCCATCCCTCCGAGATGTCACCTCTTCTCCCCGTACTCCAAGCCACTCCTACTACACCTCCGGTGACTACGGCAACCACTTCCTGTTCCAGCTGCCATTTTAGCACTACCGGAACTGTACCATCCACTTCCTGTCCCGGCGGCCATCTTAGCACTCCCGGAACTACACCTTCTTCACCCACTTCTAGCAGCCATCTTTGTACACCAACCGGAATGCACAACCAGGAAGGCCTTAAGCCCACTACGTTCCTCTATCTGGTCCTCAGGGCTGATCGCTTTCTATGCGTCAACTAATACTGGCCCTCCTGCATCGGGCACCCACCCCCCTTATGCCTAGTGTTCCTGATCAAGAAGACACCGGTACCATGATCTCTCCACTGGAAGGCATGCAGGTCATCCCGGCCACAACCACCGGTCAGTGGCCTAACCATCTACCGACATCCAGCATGCACACCTACAACAACCCTCCAGCCTCAAATCGGGATAACTCTGATGATGCCGCCAACCCCCCGATCACATGGGCCCCTCGGGCCCATCGACCACCTCCAGGTCTAGACCATCAATTTTTCACCCCTGCTCTCCATATGGGGGCGGCCTGGCGTACAGCCTTTCACGAGCAGTGGCACACCCAGCTCTGGGCCCCCACAAGACGCACTGCTCAGCTACGTGGCATTCACCCCCACCCAGGCCTCTATTCAGACCCAGAAAAACAACCAATGCCTTATTACCACTAGATAGTGCAAATTCAGAAGATGTTCTCAACCACCTGGTGGGATTGAAAAGGACTGACCAAAGTCAAGTCTGGAGACACATACTGGCCGATCATAGAAAGATGTCTCACAGAAGCCAGGCTAATCGATGACCAATCCTTCTAGTCTGACATGGAATTCCGCGAACAATTACATACCTGGGCCTAGGATTGCCTGGCTGACCAAGCTACCACAATTCAAGATATCCCTCAGGACAAAAGGGAGTCCATGGAGAAGTTCCATCTCTGCCTTACCCAGACATTCTTTGCCAAGGTCATGGCCCTCATTTTGAATGCATGGCAACTGGAAAACCCCAATGTGGTTGACCTACTACTGTGTGCTGATGACCTCTGCACAGCTAAGTCAACTTTTGAAAGCCTCCTCTGTTTCCTTGCCAATCAAGGATGCAAAACCTCCAAATCCAAACTCCAGTGGTGTTTTACTTCAATTGTGTTCTTGGGACATTGCATCTCGAAGGATACAAGACACCTCACCCAAGACTGGGTCACTGACATTCAACAGATCTCACTAGGACTGTAAGCACTTTATGCCTCCCTTGGACTCATCTCCTACTGCAGAGCATGGATCTTAGAAGCCTCTCCACTGATGCAACCTCTGTACGATGCTTACAAGATGGATCCTTTCAGTCTCTCACTGGAAGCGCTCTGCAGTTTACCCTGCTCAAGCAGGCAATCTCCTCAGCCACAGCGCTGGGCTTACCAGACTATGACAAAACTTTCAAGCTCTTTGTGTCCGAGAGGCAAGGACATACCACTGAGGTTCTCACCCAGTCTCACAGAAACAGACTCCAACCTTTTGGCTCTTCCTTTTTTCACCTGGACACTGTCATCAGAAGTGGCCCCTCCTGCCTGCAAGCAGTCTTCGCAGCGCAAGCCCTGCTGGACAAAACTTCGGGTCTGATCCTGGGACACCCGTTGGTGCTTCTTGCCCCTCATGACATTGCTGCTATCCTCAACCAGATGCAGCCCAAGCATCTGTCTGCTGCCAGGCATCTCTGCCTTCAGTGTCCCCTACTCGTCCTGGAAGTCACCCTGCAGAGGTGCACCATCCTGAACCCTTTCACCCTCCTCCCAATTCCCGAGGGGGAAACAGATCCTATAGATCCTGATGAGCATGACTGTTTTGAAGTGATGAAACAAGAAACTTTACATCTCCCCACTGTGTTCGACACACCACTGAAGAACCCAGATCTCCCAATTTTTGTTGATGGCTCCATATACGCCAACAACCAAGGCAGATACCACACAGGCTTTGCAGTCACCACTGAGGATACTATCCTCCAAGCTCAGGAATTACCCCCTGCTAAGTCAGCCCAAGAGGCCCAACTCCAAGCATTGACCTCAGCCTGCAAGCTCTCCAAGGGAAAAAGAGCAAATGTCTACATTGATTTCAGGTATGCCTTTGGAGAGGCCCACGACTTTGAATTCATCTGGAAGACACGTGGGTTCTTGACTGCAGCGGGCACCCCTGTGAAACATCATGAGGCCATTAGGGACCTAATTTATGCACTCCTCCTGCCTACTCAAGTGGCTATACTCAAAGTAAAAGCCCACGGAAAGCTCAACTCTGCAGAAACACAAGGAAAACACTTAGCAGACATGGCAGCCAAGGAAGCAGCAGCAGGACTATGGGAAACAGAGTTGGGTGGAAGCGGAATCGGTGATGGGGATGCAAGCCCACCCAGTGGACAAAAGATACCTCCAAGAATTACAGGAGAAATCCAACAAAGACAAGGACCTCTGGGTGAAGAAAAGGGCCACAATCAACAGACATGGCCTCTATGAGGTCAACAGGAAACGTGCCTACCGGGATACCTATACCAAGCCGTAGTGCAATGGGCACATGGCCCTGCGCACCTGTCTAAGACACTGATGAATGCCCTTATCCAGAAGTACTCCGTGGCCCAGGTATCTCCTCCCTCACAGACAGATTTTGCAAGTCATGTGTCATCTGCGCAGAATGCAATCCTGGACACACCAACAATGTCACCCGGAAACACTTGGTCAAGCCTCTGTACCCCTTTCTGAGGATTCAAATCGACCATATACAGATGCCAAAAAGTGGCAGATTCGAGTACGCAGTGGTGATAATGGATATGTTGTCGGGCTGGCTGGAAGCCTATGTAGTGGCCAATATAACTGCCAAAACTACAGCAAGGAACTACTTAGCAAAGTGAACAGCAAAAAAGACAATGCACACCCAAAAAGTTATTGGGGCTCGTCATATAACATGAACAGCAAAAAAGAAAAAGACAATGCTTGCGCTCACGGGAAAAAGCAGGAAAATTTCACTTGATTAATTATATCTTAATCAATTTATTTAACATATATAATATACAATACATACAGGCTGCTGAGCTACGCGTTTCTGCGACTTACTTGTCGCCTTTTTCAAGCTCCAATAATATAAGTAAGTCACAGAAACGCTGGTCTTGTGGGTAACATCGATAAACCAATGCTGTTTTCCCTCACGCAGTGTGAACGGTCCTTTATATCCACCAGTACACTATACTGTCCACGGTCCGTGGGTGAGACCTGATTATCACACTTAGGCCTCATGTCCGCGGCACGCGTAGATTCCAAGTGCCGAATCCCGCAGTGGAATCCGCCTGTGCCCGTAAGCAATGGACACTTTCTTACCTGTGCGGATGCGGTGACGGTCCTCTCCGCCCCTGCCAGATCTTCTTTCTTCTGGATGGCGGATGTGTGCATTTTAATTTTTTTTAAAATCTTCTGCTTTCTTGCAAATTTGTGACACGTCCGCAGTGTCAGCTGCAGGTGTGCTGCGGATCGGATAACTTCCATTGACATCTGTGCCGGAATCCACTGAAGATGCGGCGATTTTTTTTTTTTTTGATTTTTTTTTTTCTTTCTTCTCATGCGGTCTGCACATTGGAAAAAATGACATCCACTGGTATTTAATTATTGTCTATGGGCGGATTTAACTGCGGATAACACATGCGGGTGGCACGTGCAGATTCCGCAATTCAATTTTGCCAGTGGACATGAGGCCTAAGCCCGCCCATCCGTGGGTTTGGTGGGTTGTATGGAATGCAGCTATTTGTTCTTTTTACTCCAATCCCAATAAAAGTTCCGTTTTCGGTTCTCCTTTCTGTGATGGTGACCTCCGCCTCCCAGCTGCGGGTTATAGAAACTCAGAGATCTCATCGCCAGAAGACTCAGAGTCCGTAAATCTCATGGAGCGTCTGTAGACTAAGGGCGGCATGTGTTTTTATGGGCACTTCAGCACAACGTATTTGCTCCACAAACAAGGCGCTTTTGTGTGCGTGTCTGCGCATTTTTCTGTACCTTTTTTTTTGCACACAGAGGGCGTGTTCACTTGCATGCGGGACACGCCCTGATTTAAAGGGTTATTTAGCCTAATGACTCCCAGATGTGCTCTTTCCCCAGCAAAATTTTGTAGTGTTTCACACATTCCATTTTGCATTCGACGCACCCCCTATAGATTTATAGGAACCTTTGGAAGGCAAATGCACACAGAATAGAGCAGGTTCTATGTATTTGTGTGCGCAAGAAATACCCGTATAAATAACAGAAATGTGAGAGAACCCGTTGATATTAGTGGCTGTTTCTGTTTCCCACATGTACACTTTACGTGCCCAAAACCACTTGTGTGAAGCCGCCCTGAGAGTGATTGAAAATGAAACAGGAGAACAAACTTTTTGTTGCATCCATAAAAACACTTGTTCTTACTTAATTTGAGTATGCTGATCTCAAATCTGAAATTAGTTTTTGTCTGTGAGGGCTTATTTACACAAGCAGCCACCCCCTCATTATCAAGAGGCAGTGTGAGTGGCTGTCTCATCGGTGTCCTGCACAGGTGTTATTGGCTCCTCCATTTGGTAGTCAGCTACCTGCATGGTGAGAGGATGCATCTATATGCACTCCTCACCCAGTAACGGCCATTTTCTGTGATTGTTTTAAATTTTTTGTTTCCCCTTCTGTGACGCATTTATATTAGTGTAGGGACCCACTACAACGCAAGGAACCGTGAAGTGGTTAGTGGGCTCATGTATCTTGGCTAAAATCCAACCGATGCCTCACATTTATTATCTATCATTCACATGCAGCGTGGCTTTAAGACTCCAGGGGGAGCCCAGGGTGGCAGTACCAATGTGGTTCACTGATGGAAATGCAGGGCAACTGGCCAAATTATAATGGCGTTAATAATAGGTTGCTGGTCTGCATGGTGAACTACATATATCAGAATGGTCTGGCACCCTGTATCCACTATGTGTGGGAGTGTACGCCAAGCAGCCACCCCCCTCATTATCAAGAGGCAGTGTGAGTGGCTGTCTCATCGGTGTCCTGCACAGGTGTTATTGGCTCCTCCATTTGGTAGTCAGCTACCTGCATGGTGAGAGGATGCATCTATATGCACTCCTCAGTCAGTAAGTAATGGCCATTTTCTGTGACTGTTCTTATTTACACTAGCGTTTTCACGGCCGGCCAATGTACGTTTCCATCTGAGCAGTCCCCCCCTTCCCTCCACTTCACTGACTCTCTGCCTCTCTCCTCCCCCTCCGGCTATTTTCAATGGGAGTGGGCGGGGAGGGGCGGAGCTAACCCCCCACTCTTCGCAGCCAGCAATGGGAGTGGGTGGAGCGGAACAGAGCTTAGCCCCACCCCCATTCCGGGCCCTCCCATTTTAAACTCCAGAGTGAAGGAGAGAGGCAGAGAGCTGGTGAGAGGGAGGCTAGGAAGGGGGAACTGCTCAGATAGAATTGTATATCGGCCAGCCGTGAAAATGACAGCTGATATACGATCTTGTTAATAGGCCTTAAGCTACAGTTTTTTGCAATTCAAGATTTTAGGTTTTCATCTTAATGTAAAATTTTCAACATTTAGTTTAACATAATGAAGTAGAATGTCTTCTTAGGAATCATCCTGGTGAGAATATAATCATTTATATAATACAGTAAATACACTAAAACATGTGATTGCATCAGAATTTGTCTACAAATTTGAAATAAAACAAATTAAAAACACTTATTTTAAGCATAAAATTTGCGTAACACTCATTTAGATTCTATTTAGGCAAGAATTTTGTAGCTCTTGCATTTGTGTACTTGCTGAGGGCAATCTTGTTTACTGCTCCAGCAGTAGTCTGCCATCATATTCCTGTCCCATCGCCCCTGATAACGCTCTTCCATCGTCTTCAGATATTTATGAAAGCGTTCTTCCCGCTCATCACTAACAGCTCCAAGGTTTTCAGGAAATTTATCAAGGTGACTGTTCAGGAAGTAAATCTTAATGCTCATGTTACATTCAATGTTGAGAAAAGCCAACAGCATCCTTTGAACCAGAAGTTCATAGTTTTCTGCTTTTGTGTTGCCAAAAAAGTTATTTGAACTGCCATAAAACACAGCCATGCTGCTTTTTCCTCCTTATTCATCTTCCCGGCCAATTCTTCATCACGTATGAGGGTTCGAATTTGAGGTCCATCAAACACACCTGCTTTTATCTTCTCGAAAGACAAGGCAGGAAAAGCAGAAACAGTATGTTGAAAGCACTCACTTTCTCTATTCAAAGCCTTAACAAACTGCTTCATTAAGCCAAGCTTGATGTGAAGCGGGGGGAAAATGATCATGTCTTGACTAACTAGGTTAATTCACAATATTTGGCATCCCTACTTCCAGAGCTTCACGTTTTGGCCACTCCTTCTGTGTCCAGTGTTTCTTTCAAGCTTGGCTGTCCCACAAACACAGAAAAAATGGATTATACCTACCTGATAATCAGGTTTCCAGTAGTCTCCACGACAGCACCAATTGAGATTGCCTCCTCCTGATAGGACAGGAACACACAGAGGTTAAAAGCTCCCCCTCTTCCCCACTTTCCTCAGTGGATTCTAACGAATTGCCGGGGGTAGGAGCTCAACTTAAATTTTTTTCCCTTAACCGGGGTTTTTTGTTTTTGTTTTTTTGTTTTAAATAAAATTATATTATATGTTTTTTTATATTATATTACATAGTTTCTTTTCTATCAATTTAGGGGGGGAAGGTACGGGTGCTGTCGTGGAGACTACTGGAAACCTGATTATCAGGTAGGTATAATCCATTTTTTCCCCCAGTTGTCTCCACGACAGCACCAATTGAGACGTACCAACTAAAGTTTCCCTAGGGTGGGATTGCTGCTGAGAGGACTTTGCGGCCGAAGGCCATGTCCTCGTCCTGCTGCCCTTTTACCCTATAGTGTTTAACAAACGTGTGGGGTTTCTTCCAGACTGCGGCTTTGCATATCTGCTCGACTGAAGCTGAGCTATGTTCGGCCCATGAGGATGCTACTGCACTTGTAGAATGGGCTTTAAGAGCTAAGGGGATTTCCTTCCCGAGGGCCTTATAGGACTCTATGATGGCTAGGCGGATCCACCTGGCTATGGAGCTTTTTGCTGCTCTGCTCCCTTTATTTGGGCCACTTAACTGGACGAACAGGTTGTCGTCCCGCCTCCAGTGGCTTGTCGGTCTATGTAGCCTAGGACTGCTCTCCTAACGTCCAGGCTTAGGGTTTTTTCTTCATCGTTTTTAGGTTTACAAAAAAAATGAGGGCATTATTATGTCTTGGGACCTATGAAAATGTGATACTACTTTTGGCATGAAGGCAGGGTCTGTTTTAAATACTAATTTGGTGTCCGAGGTTTTCAGGAACGGGTGGCGAATGGACAAGGCCTGAAGTTCGCTAACCCGTCTTGCGGAGGTGATGGCTACTAAGAAAATGGTCTTGATAGTAAGCATTTTTATGGGTAGTGCTTCGATCGGCTCGAATGGTACCGCTATCATGGCCCTTAGGGCCCAATTAAGATTCCAGTCTGGAAAAAATTTTATGGGCCTAGGCCGTAATATAGTTGCTGCTGCTAGGAACCTGTTGACACATCTGTTGTCTGCGAACTTGTGTCACATATGGCGCTAAGGGCTGCGACCTGGACCTTCAGGGTGCTTGGAGAGAGGCCCATCTCTAGGCCCTCCTGCAAGAACTCTAAGATTAGAGGGATGTCCGGGATAGAATCCCCGCGATCCCTTCCCTGTCTCCATGAGGAAAACCTTTCTCCAAACTTTCTGGTAGATAAGGTGGGTAGTCTTTTTTTCTGCTGGACATTAACGTTTCTACTACTCTCTCTCTGAGAATCCCTTCTCTTTTAGTGAGGATTCCTCAAGATCCATGCTGTTAAGTGGAGCTTGTCTAGGCTCGGATGGCTCAGTGGCCAATGCGATAGAAGATCTGTCCAGGTAGGGAAGATGACTGGGTCCTGGACGCTCAATGTTGCTACGAGACCGAACCAGCTTCTTTTGGGCCAGAAGGGGGTCACCAGGATTAGTGTGCATACCTGGGTTCTGAAATGTTGTAAGACTCTGGGGATCAATGGTATAGGAGGAAAGGCGTACACCAGCCCCTCTCCCCAGTCTTGGCCTAGGGCGTCTACTGCTGTCGGACGATCTCCTGGCCGGAGGGAGAAGAAATTGCTTACTTTGGCATTTCCCCTGGTTGCGAACAGGTGCAATTGTGGGGTCCCCCACTGGTTGATCAGGATCCGGCCCTCTGCCCAGTGGAAAATTTTCTGTGCGATGTTTTGCAGAGCGGGAGATCTTGTGCCCCCTTGGTGTCGTATATGGGCGGCCGCGGTGATATTGTCTGACAGTATCTTTATATGCTGGTCCCGTAGCGAGTTCCCTAACTGCTGTGGGACCTGCCATACGGCCTGTAGTTCCCTGTAATTTGAGGACTGTTCTTTTGTCCTTTGAGGCCATGGGCCCTGAAAGAACTGGTTCCCCACATGCGCTCCCCATCCCCAGGCGCTTGCATCCGTTGTGATGTGAGTGGCTGGGTTTTGTAGCCAATGAACCCCTCTCCGCAGATTCTCTGGGGATGTCCACCAACGCAGGGATGTTTTCACCATGCTTGGGATGTACATTCTTGTCCCTAGAGAGGACTGCCTTTTGTCCCACGTGGATAGGACTGAGGCTTGCAGGGCTCTGGTGTGAGCCTGGGCCCATGCCACTCCTGGAATGCATGACGTCAAGCTTCCCAGGAGAGACATGGCTTCCCTAACTGTGCATAATCGTCTCCGTAAAAAAGTTTTGACTAGCCGTCGGATTTTTTGTATTTTCTCCTCGGGTAGGCAGGAGCATTGCGATTCTGAGTCGAGCATTATACCCAGAAACGTTTTCTGTTTGTCGGGATCTAGGCTGGATTTTTCCCAGTTTATGATCCATCCTAAGGATTGGAGAAGTTCTAGCACTATCCCCAGGTGTTCCGTTAGGAGTTCTCTGGACTCTGCTATTAAAATATCGTCCAGGTAGGGTATTATTAGGACCGACTTCTTCCTCAGGTAGGCGGCTACCTCTGCCATAATTTTGGTGAAGATTCTGGGTGCTGAGGAGATCCCGAGGGCAGGCATCTGAATTGGTGGTGCTCTATTCCTTTGCCCATATCCACTGCGAACCTTAGGTATTTCCAGGACCCCTCGTGGATCGGTACGTGGAAATAGGCATCCTTTAAATCGATGGATGCCATGTAGGCTCCTTTGGGAATCAACTTTATCGTTGAGAAGATGGACTCCATCTTGAATTTTCTGTATCTGATGCGGGTGTTCAGAGGTTTCAGGTTCACTATCATCCGCTGTTTCCCGCAGGGTTTCCTTACTAGGAAGGGCCTGGAATAATGGCCCTGGGTTCCCTCGTTTTGCGGTACGGGGGATATTGCATTTCCTTAGTAGGTGTAACTGTTGTTTGGAGCCTCCCGTGATAATGAATTTTCTTCTGGGGAGGGACACCAGTTCTATCCGGTATCCCTGCTGTAAGATCTTTGGGATCCATGGGCCTTCGGAAATCGCGGCCCCTTGATCCACAAAGCCCCCCAGCCTTGCCCCTACGGGGATGGCGTCAGGGTCTCTGCTTTGGCTCCCCCTGGTGGGGGTTAAAGAGGATGTTCCTTCCTCTGCCCCCCTTGGGGTAACTCCAGCGGCCTGTCTTGCCCTTGCCTCGGTAGGCCTCTGGCTGTTGCCTTGGGGCCCGGAAGAAGGTCTTCCCTCTCTGTGGCTTTTCTTCCGGGAATCCCTTCTTTTTGTCGGCCGCCTTCTCTAGAATCTTGTCAAGGTCCGGTCCGAACAAAAACTGGCCGTAGAACGGGAGGGCGCATAGCTTATTTTTTGAGGCTAGGTCGCCTGACCACGATTTCAGCCATAACTCTCTTCTGGCTGAGTTAGACCGGGCTGTAGCTGTCGCTGAGAGTTTGACAGTTTCAGCTGCGGCGTCCGCTAGGAAATTTGTTGCCATACGCAGGATCGGAAGGGAATTTAGGATCTGTTCCCTCGGCATCTTATTGGTTAGGTGTAGCTCCAGCTGTTCTAACCACACCCCCAGGGTCCGCGCCACACAAGTGGCTGCGATCCCTGGCCTAAGTATGTTTTCCGCTGCCTCCCCTGATTTCTTTAGAAGGCCCTCAGCTTTGCGATCCATGGGATCTTTTAACTGTGCGGCGTTCTCAAAGGGCAGGGTCGTTTTCCTGGCTACTTTGGCCACTGGGACGTCTACCTTAGGTACCTCCTCCCAGCTGGCGCAAACTTCCTCCTCGAATAGGTACCTTCTTTTTACCCCTCTAGTGGAGAAGGAGCTTGCGTCTGATTTCCTCCACTCTTTCTGGATTATTTTGGTGATATTCTTGTGGACAGGGAAGGTATGCTTGCGCCTCTCCCCTAGTCCCCCAAATATCTCATCTTGTAGGGTACGTGGTTCTCTGGGCTCTTCCATTTTTAGTGTAGCCCTGACTGACTTAATCAATTCCATTAAATCGTCCTAATGGAATAAGTATTTTTTGTAGTCCTCCTAATCTGAGGACTCCTCGGCCGCCTGTTCCTCTTGCTCCGACCCGATAGAACTCTCGGAGTCGGAAGGCTCGTCAGGAACATACGCCCTTTTATGGCGTTTCGCTGGCGGCGCCAGCTGTGACGTTAGGGCTGATCTACCTCTTCTTTCACCAGCTTCCTAACGTCCTCCCGATTCCTCTTTAACTAGCCTAGCTACGCATGCCTTACATAGAGGCCTCTGGTACGTAGCTGGCAGTTTTATCCCGCATTCCACGCATTTTCTGAGTTTTGTTCTGGGGGAGATGTCTTTTTTTTTAACCCCCTGACAAATAAAGCATTTTTGCGTGTAAATATGCAATTTTTCCATACACAATACACTGGATGTTTGCATTGTATTTTTTGCGGGTAAATATGCAATTTTTCCATACACAATACACTGGATATTTGCATTGTATTTTTTGCCGCACTGGCTACTTACGGATGCTGAGGCTGAGGTTTCAGCTGTCTCTGGGGCTGGAGCACTCATTACTATACCGGTGCTGCAGACACCCTGCGACCTGTAGTGGTTTGTTCTGGCTTCTCTCAGGTTCCTATTTTTTTAAAATTTCCGCGCTCCTGCGCTAAGCCCTGCCCCCTCCGCTCCTGATGCAGACGCGATGACGTTATCGTGCTGGACACGTGACGCGACGCCCCGCCCCCCGCCGTCGAAGGGCTTCCTGGAGCACCGCGCTCTAACTTCTGCAGGGAGGACGAGAGGGACTGAGGCTCCCGCTTTGTACCCCCCATGGGCCGCCGCGGGAGGAACCTGGCCCGGGGGTTACCACCCCATGTGGCGTCCCGGGAGTCGTCTGGCTGGAAAGGGAGGACAGGCTGACCCACTGCCCTCCGATCCGCCCGTGAGTAGGCTTCCGGCTGGTTTCTCCACCAGCCCCTCTCAGAGATCCTGCCTCCTGGCAGGACAGGAAGACACTGAGGAAAGTGGGGAAGGGGGGGAGCTTTTAACCTCTCAGTGTGTTCCTGTCCTATCAGGAGGAGGCAATCTCAATTGGTGCTGTCGTGGAGACGACTGGGGGAAAGTAAGGATACTTTGTGAAACCTCTCTGTTGTCCAAGGAGGAAATTTACCAATTTAAGATCCACACAAATGATCCAATTATGCTCCTAATACTTCACTAAGTCAAGGACACTTTTTATGTCATTATAAGGGCGCCCACCCACTGGCGATTTTTTTCCCTGCGAAATTCGCAGCATTTTTTTCTCTGCAGGGGTCTATGGGACTTGTAATGTTAAGATCGCGATCGCGCAAAATCTCAATTTACCGCGAAATCGCGATTTTGCGCGATCACGATTTTAACATTACAAGTCCCATAGACCCCTGCAGAAAAAAAAATGCTGCGAATTTCGCAGGGAAAAAAAATCGCCAGTGGGTGGGCGCCCTAAAGGGGAGGTTTATAATGGCTAGCAGGGATTGCAGCCAGTAGGTCAGGGAGCATGTTATCAGGCGGAGTAGAGAGGGGTTTGTTTAGGGAATGCGGTATGCCTCCCTTCATTAGAGCAATCACTCCTCCCAATGATACAGTTAAGTTGGACATCGGAAGGAATGATGGGAACCAATGAAGCCTAACCCATTGCTTTGCATCAGGCAAAAAGGTGTAAGTGTGATTACCCCAGAACAATACAGAAACATTCTGCAGACATCCAGTGAAAGGATTAGGCAAGTTGTTCAAATTGGTGGTTGCTGCATCATTGGTAACCATACAAATGTATTGTGGGCCTACCTCCATGAACATCTGTGTACTGATCGGTATGATTGTCCAGTCGCAGATGCTCATAGAGTGCTGAAGGAAACATGGTTCATATACAGGAGTACCTTGTCCGCACACCAGCCCATCATAGGTACTCTCACATGTTTCTTCACTGTGTGTTCTGTTCTTACTGTCCATCAGTGTACCTACGAACTTAGGCAACCAGTACTGAGGAGAATACATTGGAGGACCAAATATTACTGGCAAGGTCATGAATTTACACATAATGTCATGGTTCTCAGGCTCATAGTCCTTAAACACTCCTGTACAATAGGTACAATAACCGAGGTGCTAGTGGTTAGCAGAACCTGATAGGGTCCGTCAAATCTGGGTTCAAGTGCCCCTCTCACGTGTCTCTTTATGACCACCCAATCTCCGGGTTCTAGGTCGTGTGTACCTTCCAGGGAATTTGGATCTGGAATGGAAGAGAAGACCTGCTTGTGTGTTATTGCGAGGCGCTTACAAAGGGACTGTACATAAATCAGTAAGGTTGCCATACTGAGCCTGCAACTGTTGAGGAAAATACAGGCCTAGTCTTGGCACACTTCCAAACAACACCTCATAGGGAGATAACCCTGTTTTCTTGTTAGGAACGTATCTTACTGGGAAGAGGGCCAAAGGCAAACATTCAGTCCAGGGCTTGCCTGTCTCGCTCATTGCTTTTTGAATTTTCAGCTTTAGGGTGCCATTCAGTCTCTCCTCCTTGCCACTACTCTGAGGGTGGTAGGGCGTGTGGAAGGCCTGAGTAACCCCAAAGCTGGCATGATGTGTCGCATTATTTCTCCTGTGAAATGTGTACCTCTGTCTGACTCACTTACCTCTGGTACCCCATACCTGCAGATGACTTCATTCATGAGTTTCTTAGCGGTCACCTGAGCAGCTGCAGAATTGACAGCGTAAGTCTCAACCCACCTGGAAAAGCAATCAACACAGACCAGCACATATTTATACTTTCCTACCTTAGGAAGTTGAATGTAGTCAATTTGTAGTCTCTGAAACGGGTAGAGTGTTTTTGGGCAAATGTTTTTGTGGAACCCTTATCTTCTATCCCGGATTGTTCAAGGCACAGACCATACAAGATCGGACAAATGAGGCAGCAGCAACAGAGAACCCAGGAGCAACCCAGGACTTCTCTACCGTAGAAACCATAGCAGTCTTAGACAAGTGTGTCCGTCCGTGTATCAGCTGAGCCATCATTGGGAACAGGATGCGAGGGAGGCAGATTCTGGCTGAAAGATTCCATATACCATTGTCCTCCAGTGCCCCAATCTCAGTCCATTTGTCTTTTTCTTCCTTGCTGGCTTGTAACTGTGAGCTCCTTAGCATATCAAAGTCCAAATGTTAGGACCAGCAGCTCTCGGGGTCTATGCATCTGCACCACCGGTCCTATCACCCGAGCTGATCGGGTGCGGCGCAGAGGAGCTCCAGTCTAGGTAACCTCCCCGGGCCGTCGGGGTCCCAGACACTGGCTCTGGGCGCGTGCTCCTGGGCTCAGGGAACGGCGCCTGGGTGGTCAGTTGCTGGAGATGCGGCGATGCAGTCCATGTTGCCATGACATCCTGACTAGCAGAATCTGCACTTGCTGCTGGATGTCTGGGTCTCTGCACTCGCTGCCTTTTGCCTGGGTCTGGCTGCTGGCAGGCTCCCCACCCAATCAGCTGCTGGGGCGGGAGTTCTGACAGCATTTAAACGTGCCTGTTTCTCTCCAGCATTGCCAGTGTATGTTTGTCTCCAGGCTACACTGGCGTTATCCTTGCTTGATTTCCCGTTGTGACCCTCTGCTTTTGGACCTGACCTTGACCTCGCCTAATCCCTGGTACCGCGTATTCTCCTGTTGCCGACCCGGACTTCCTGACTTGCCTCTGTGTCTGTTTGTCTCGTATGTCTGACCCCCTGTCCCGCTTCCCTAGTGAATATAGGGACCGTCGCCCAGTTGTCGCCCTGGGGCCTAGCCCAGGGGGTCAAGTAGGTAGGGACAGGGGTTGCGGGTAGCTTTTAGGGACTTCCAGTACCCGGACCCCAGTTCTGTGACACCAAAGTTTTTAGAATGCCCATCTTTGGCAAAAGTCTCTTTCTTGTAACTGTATCAGAGTCCATTTAAATGTCCACATTAGGATCTGCACATCGCGTGATCAAGACCCCTTTTTCTTCCTCTTCCTTTCCCTTCTTCCAGGGTAGCATTGCTGCTTTGCGGCTGCATCTGTGAGGGCATTTTCCTTGGCTTCTGGTGTGGTTGTCCTGGAATCGGCTTTTACCTTTACTACTGCCACCTTGTCAGGTAACAGCAGAGCCTCCATGAGTTCCTTTGCTGCCGGTCCATTTTTAATTGGTTGTCCTGTAGAGGTTAAAAAACTCCTGGCCTTTCAGATAGGACCAAAATCATGAGCTATGCCAAAAGCATACCGGGAATCAGTGTAAATGGTCACAGTTTTACCTTTTGCCACTCTACACGCCTCAGTGAGGGCCGTCAGTTCCACGTCTTTTGCTGAGACATGCGGAGGTAAAGATTTTGCTTCTATGGTGCCGTGTTGTGTGACCACTGCATATCCCGTGTGGAACCGACCATCATCACCCTGATACCTGGAACCATCTACAAAAACCTCAAAATCGGGGTTATCCAGAGGTTTTTCAGTAACATTTTCAAAACCTGCAGTTTCCTGTTCCATTACAGCTACACAATCATGTTAAACATCAAAAGCCTCTTCTTTTGTTGTAATTACATTTAAAAACAACCTGCCTGCGCTATCATTCTCCCCTCCCCCATTTGAACTGGGGTACTCTATTGGCAAAAGAGTAGCCGGGTTCAATGTAGTGCAGCGTTTAAAAGAGATGTTAGGAGGCATGAGAAGGGCACAGTGTAACCTGATTTGTCTGGCAATGGACAGATGTTTTGGCTGAACCTGTGACAAAATTCCTTGGATGTCTTGTGGAGTCTGGACCACTAGGGGGTAGTCTAAGACTATGTCTGAGGCCTTATCCACCATGGACTGGACAGCAGCCACTGCTCGGACACAAGAGGGAGCTCCTCTGGCTACCGGGTCCAGTCTCATGGAATAATAGCCAATTGGCCGGGGTCGGCCTCCATGTATTTGAGTGAGGACAGCTGTTGCATGACCCAGAAGTTCAGTACAGAAGAGATTGAAAGGTAAGGTATAGTTTGGAATACCTAGGGCAGGTGAGCTGAGAAAAGCCAGTTTTAGAGAGTAAAAGTTGTCCACTGCTTCTGAAGAAAGAGAAAAAGGTGTAGAGGACAAGCAGTCATACAGAGGTTGCATTAGAACAGAAGCAGAGCGGATCCAGGGCCGGCAGTATGATACCAGTCCCAGGAAAGTGCGGAGTTTTGCAACAGAGTGAGGGAGAGGCAGGTTCTGGATAGCACCTTTGCGGTCCTCAGTGAGGTGTCGCACACCTTATGACAGACAAGGTCCAAGGAAAATCACTTTTTGTTTGCAGAATTGCAATTTGTCTTTTGAAGCTTTACACCCGTTTTCTGCCAAAAAGTTTAGCAAAGAAAGGGTGGCCAGCCGGCATGTTTCCAGATGCTCTGCACAGAGGAGAAGATCATCAACATACTGTAGAAGGACCACGCCTTCCGGCATCTGCAAGGTCTGCAATGCAGACTGCAGTGCGTGCGTGTACATGTTCGGAGAGTTTTGCGCCCCTTGGGGCAACACAGTCCAAGCATATTGTTTACCCCTGAAAGTAAAAGCAAACAAATATTGACAATCTGGGTGGAGCGGAACTGAAAAATACGCTAATACCGTTACCTTGTTTACCTCGCGGAGGTCATGGACCATCCTGTAAACATCTGGTTGTCCCTTAGGAGTCTTTTTCTTTACCGGAAACAGAGGGGTGTTGGCAGGGGACACTATCTCTTTAAGTGCTTTCATTGCCAGCAAATCATGCACCTGTACCTTATAGCATCTTCTTGCTGCATACTAAGAGGGTACTGTTTGACTCGTGGAGGGATACAGCCTGGTTTAAGGAAAACCATCATAGGTGCAACCTTCAATGATTCAATGTCAGTTTTTGATTTGGCCCACAAGGTAGCTGGGACGGTTGCTAACAGCAACTCATCCTCCGGGGTTAGGACGCAGACCATAAGGGCAGGGTCTTCTGATGCAAGGGCAGCTAACTGACAGAATTTATCTGTACACATGTCTGCAAAGTCAACCTGCACCATTCCTTCAGGGGTGAAGCGAATAGACGCAGATAAGGCAGACAGAATGCATGTACCTAAAATGGAATACGGTACATCATCACTAATTAACAATTTAGCAATTACCGTTTGATCTTTAAATTTTAAGGGCAGGGCTGTAGTTTCTTGTAAGGAGGTAGGAACCCCTCCCAACCCTATCACTGACTGGGTAGTCTGCTGTCTGTAGGACTCAGGTATGTGCTGCCCCTGAATTACTGATATGGCTGCTCCCGCATCAACAAGGAAAGAAACTTCCTTGTTTAAAAGCTCCCCCTTAGCAAAGGCAGAAACGCCTTGATCTGCAGCTAATATAGCGGGGAGCAGGGGCAAGGGATCACCCACACTGCATGCCTGGTTTTCTGTGTCCCCAGGATCAGGTGGGGGTTTCCCCTTCCCCTTCTGTGCTTTAAAAGCCCTGCAATCCCTTTTAAAATGTCCTGTCTTTCCACAGAAGTGACACATGAAGTTATGAGTTCGAGGTCGGCCGCCCTCTTTCCCAAAACCTTTAGTGCCTTCTGATTCACCTTGAATTATCATTGCCATTTTGGTAAAATCTTTTTTTTTTTCATCCTTTCATTCATTTCTAGCCCTTTTGCAGCTTGCAAGAGAGCCGGTGGTTCTGTATGTCTCCATTCTGGTTTGTTATCCATCAATTTTGTTCTTATGGAGGGTTTAAGACCTTCCACAAAAGCTAATGCTAGCAATTGCAGTCCTATTCCTCCCCCCACTTCCCCATAACCCAGATCCACCCATCTGAGCTGTAATTTTCCATAAAAATCTTCAACACTTTCATCCTTCCCCTGAATCACATTGCTTAATGAGAGTGACGATTCTTTAAGCTTCTCCTGAGCCCATCCACATCACAACGAAGCAAAGTCTTATGCAGAGGGGGAAGAAAACTTTATCCCCAGCCAATATCTGCATCACACACCTTACATTCATCACAGCCTGAACACTGGGCATCAACCCTCATCCATTCATGCGGTCAAGTCTGCCCCATCACTCCCCCATTTGAAGGTGTACCAGTACATACAGATGCACAGACAAAAAGTGTGACAAGCATACATACATCAGTTGAAAAACATTGAGGTGAGTACTATTTTTGACAATTTGTGTGAAAAAGTTTGCTGCGTGACTGAGACATAAGACAGTATAATTCATTAGATTTATTACAAGCTTCTATTCCATTAAAGCAAACAAAGCTACTTCCTAAATCTAGTGTTACAGCACTTCCTCCCAGAGAATGAGGAAGTAAGGGGGGTCCAAGCCTGCAGCTTCGAGCAAGCAGCCTTTCTCTCTCACTAAAACAAACTCTGTTAACCCTTTGTATACATTCACATACATATACATCTATATCTATCCACCTAGTATTATACACCTTTTTCCCCGGCGTCATCATGATGGCATACCTGGAGGTTGCCCGTTGACCTTGTAGGGACAGGAAGCAAGAGACTTGAAAAGGCTTCTCCTGCCTCCCATTCTCCAGTGCTTCCTGTCCCTACAGGAACATGCAAGAGAGCTCCCTCCAGGGAGCTGAAAAGCTGATGGGGGGGGAGGGGGGGGGGTAGTTTGGTCCACAGGCTTGCCCCCCCCCCCCCTCTCACCTCCTCTTCTCTTCAGGCGGTCCGGGGGACGGCGGGCCACAGGTCATGCCTGCTGGCTTCACCACCACAGTGCCATGGAGAGCGGCGGGCCAGAGGCCCTGAGACCCCTCTCCTATCAGGCTGGACGTCATCACCACAGCGGAGGAGAGCAGCAGGCCACAGGCTCTGAGACCTCTCTCCTCCTGGCAGGCTCCAGCGCGCCCGCGTGCAGCATCGGGGGGCGGGGCTAGTGATGCGGCGTGACGTGGTGACATCAGACATCGCAAACCCGGAAGTAGAGCCCGGGAAATTCAAAAAAGCCCTCCGACAAGCTTCCACTGCAGGACACCTTCAGAGAAGGTTTATCCAGGCGAACAGGTCTGTCTTATTGCTACTGTGGATACCATGACTAGCAGAGAGACCGACGTGGAAGCCCTGCAAACCGTAAGTGTTCACCCAAGAACCAAAACCGGTGCAATATGTACAAAAATTTGAGGCTTAAAGGGCAACGTACGGGGGCTTCCTTATGCGCATTTATGTATAATTGCAGGACAGGGAATCCATCAAAGCAAAACAAGACCCTAAGAAAAGGCACAGGAAATGTTCCCTGTGCCTTAAGAAGCTGGACGAGGCATACAAAAAATTGCTATGTCCAGAATGTACGACTAGGATCCTCAAAGAGGAACAGTAGGCATTCTTGGAGGATATAAGGTCCCTGGTTAGGGAAGAGGGTCGGGCGTCGATCTCTAGCCTCCCCCCGGCCCAGCAGGAAAGAAGGGCCGCCAAAAGGCCTAGTTATGCACCGCTAACAAGCTCCGACTCAGAGCAATCATTGGGCGAGCTTTCCGAGGGCGAGCTGTTCGACCATCCTCCCGACCCGAAGGACGAAAACAAGAAATACTACTTTTCGTCGGGTGTTCTCAATGAACTGATAAAAGCGGTGAGGGACACCATGAAGATCGAGGACACGGTCGAGCCAAGATCTATGCTTGGGGGGCTCAGGCCGAGAAATAAGACCGTCTTCCCAGTGAACACCACCCTGAAAAAAGTGATCTCGGACGAGTGGGCCTGCGCGGATAAGCATCTCTATCTACCCCGCGAATACAAGGAGAGGCTCCGGTTCACGGAGGAGGATGTGCGCATTTACGAAGACGTCCCGAAGGTAGACGCACAGGTAGCCAGGATGGCCAGGAAGACAGCCCTTCCCTTTGAGGACTCATCACACCCAAAGGATCCGATGGACAATAGAGTGGACGCCCTAATGAAGCGGGCCTGGCAGACGGCAGCGTATACCTTGGAATCCAACGTCGCCGCCACCTCCGTCGCAAGATCGATGTTACTCTGGCTGGGCGAACTGGACGACCAGGTCAAGCAAAGAGCACCCAGGGAAGCGATTCAGGAGTGCATACCCCTGCTGAAACAGGCGACAGGCTTCCTTGAGAGTTTATGAGGCTAGCAGCCAGGAACGCAGCACTATCCAACATGGCTAGGTGGGCGATCTGGCTGAAGACATGGAAAGGAGATGCCGCATCCAAGAGTAAATTGTGTAACATCCCCTTCCACGGCCAGCATATTTTCGGCGCAGACCTGGAAGAAATCCTCAAGAAAGCAACCGACAGGACCCACAGCTTTCCAGACCAGGCAAGAACCGGGCTACCTCCCAGACGACAACCGTCCTTCAGACCCTACCGGGGGAAGGGGAAGACAGGCCACTGGTCCGACCCAAAGGGCGGCAGTGGTAAGACGAAAGCAATCACTACCCCCGTAGAGGATTCCCAGGTGAGGGGTAGACTACTAAGGTTTGCTCGGGAATGGCAGCGCGTTACGGATAACCCGTGGGTCCTCCAGCTGATACCCCAAGGATATAGGATAGAATTCTTTGTCCGGCCCCCAAACAATTTCAGGATCACCCCCATGCAATCACCTGCCCTTCAGGATATTTTCAGAAGGAAAATCGCTAATCTGCTATATATGGGGGCTATAGTCCAGGTCCCCACCGTATAGCAGGGGTCGGGATACTACTCTCCCCTCTTCCTTATTAAAAAACCAAGCGGCGCCCACCGGATGATCCTCAACCTGAAGGGCCTGAATAGATATATTATCTATAAAAAATTTAAAATGGAAACCGTCAGGTCGGCAGTAACCCTAATAAAAAGGGGGACTATATGAGCACAGTCGACCTGAAGGATGCGTACTATCACGTCCCGATCCTGCCTGAACACCACAAGTATCTGCGATTTGCAATCAGGATAGGAAACCACCTGTATCACTTCCAGTTTCAGTGCCCACCATTCGGCATATCCATGGCACCCAGAGTCTTCTCAAAAATAGTGGCAGAGATGGTGGTGCACTTTCACGCATCGGGCGTTAATATCATTCCCTACCAGGACGACTTTCTAGTAATAGGACCCTCGCCAAAAGCCGTCAAGGAGGATACCGCTCAGGTCATCACCCTGTTCCAGAGACTGGGGTGGCTTGTAAATTTCCAGAAATCCAACCTCCCCCCCCCCCCCCCGAGATCCGTAAAACATTCTTGGGGGTGCGGATAGACTTGGAGTCACAAACCCTATCTTTGCCACCACCCAGGCAGGAGAACCATAGGCTGGCAGCCCATAAGTATTGTGGGAAGAGGCAAATAACGATATGGGACAGGATGAGATTCCTGGGCCTCATGACATTCTGCGTCCAGATCATTCCATGGGCACAAGCACACTCGAGAACGCTCCAGAGGGCCGTCCTGGGCAACTGGAATGGAGCAGCGACCTCCCTGGACACCAGGATGCCCCTGTCACCATCAGTCACACGATCCCTTCACTGGTGGCAGTCAGCGCGTAACCTAAAGGCAGAATCCCCGTGGGTTGCAGAACCCTTCATTTGCGTAGTCACCGACGTGAGCCAACTCGGCTGGGGAGCGCAAATAGGACATCGCCTGTTGCAGGGCGAATGGGGCCCAAGGACTAGGAACCAGACCTCAAATTTCAGGGAACTCAGGGCCATTTGGGAAGCACTGCGCAGAGCACAGGACACCCTAAGGGATAAGCACATTAAAGTCTTCTCTGATAAGGTGACGGCGGTCTCCCTTATTCGCCACCAGGGAGGCACCAGGAATCACCATCTACTGAAGTTGACAGCCCGGGTTTTCCGGTGGGCCGAAGCCACGGTGCGGTCCCTGACAGCAGTCCACCTCAAGGGGTCCCAGAATATAACAGCAGATTACCTCAGCTGAAGACATCTAGACCCCGGGGAATGGTCCCTGAACCAGGAGGAATTCTAGCGCATTATAGACACCTGGGGCAGGTAGCAGGTGGACCTCTTTGCAAGGGGCCTAAACGCAAAATGCCCTGTTTACTTTTCCCTCGATCCAATGGACAGGGCGAGGGAATGGACGCCTTCTCTCAGAGCTGGGACATCAGTCTGGCTTACGCCTTCCCTCCCATTCCCCTTATCCCAAGGGTCTTACAAAAGATCCAGCGAAGCCACACGACCATCATATTGGTCGCCCTGTAGCGGGCATGATTCCCCCTGCTCCTAAAACTGTCCATCGCGGACCCAATCTGCCTCCCAGCCAGAGAGGATCTCCTTTCGCAGGGCCCAGTCCTGTGCCCCAACGTACAAAGGCTGAACCTCACAGCATGGATATTGAGGAGCAGATGCTGCTGAGACAAGGTCTGTCCACCAGAGTAATATCGACTCTGCGCCAGTGCCGCAAACACATAACATCCGTGATCTACAACAAGATATGGAAGAGGTTCTCCTGGAGGGGGTTGGAGGTCTCCAACCTTGACACCTCAGTGGCGGAGATCTTGGACTTCCTCCAGGAGGGCCTGGATAAAAATCTAAGGCCAGGGACCCTTAAGGTGCAGATTTCGGCCCTCTTGGCCATTCTGGACCAACCACTAGCCGAACATAGGCTGATCCGTAGATTGATGAAGGCAGTGGAGAGGATGAGACCAGTATGTCGCAGTACAGTACCCCCATGGGACTTAAACCTAGTTCGCAAAAGCCTCTGTAGGTCCCCCTTCGAGCCTATAGACCAGACATCAATTAAAATGCTAACCCTTAAAACCATATTCCTAGTCGCAATCACGACGGCGAGGCGGGTAAGCGAGATCCAGGCCCTTTCATGTAAAACACCATACTTGCTTATCCTAGATGATAGAATCATACTAAAAATGGACCCTTTTTTCCTACCCAAGGTAGCCTCAAACTTCCATAGGCAACAGGAAATTATCCTTCCATCATTTTGTCAGGACCCCAAAAGTGATAGAGAAAGAGAATACCACAGCCTGGACGTAAAAAGGGCCATCCTGTGTTATTTAGAACAGACATCTTCCTTTAGAAACACTGACCGTCTCTTTATTCAATTTCAGGGGCCGGGCAGAGGAAGAGCGGCTTCTAAAAGGTCCCTTAGCCGCTGGATAAAAACAACAATCCAGCAGGCCTACTCTTCCAGCGACAGACCGATTCCTGAAGGACTCAAGGCCCATTTAACCAGAGCAGTATGCTGCTTTTGGGCAGAGAGGGCCATGGCTACGCCGGAGCAGATATGCAGGGCGGCCACATGGTCTAACCTGCACACCTTTACTAAGCACTCTAGACTGAACGCCGACCTCTCCTCACACCTGTCGTTCGGGAGGAAAGTCCTGCAGGCAATAGTCCCCCACTAAAAAGCAATCTGGTATAACTCCAGGTATGCCGTCATGATGACGCCGGGAAAAAGGATAGAATTTCTTACCGAAAATTCCTTTTTTCCGAGTCATCATGACGGCACGTTATTCCCTCCCCCCCCAAAAAAAAAATTATATATATACACACACCCACACCGAGCACACATAGGCGTGTATAATCAGCTGTGTGTAGATACGTACGTCCAGAGACTCCCATATATAATTTACATGCGACATTATGGCATAATATCTCCCCCCCATAAAAGACTAACTATGTTGTCTTTTGTCTTGGAGCAAATAAAATATTTTCCTGATAAACCGAGACCTGTCCATGTAAGTAATTTGGAAGACACTGGAGAATGGGAGGCAGGAGGAGCCTTTTCAAGTCTCTTGCTTCCTGTCCCTACAAGGTCAAGGGGCAACCTCCAGGTATGCCGTCATGATGACTCGGAAAAAAGGAATTTTCGGTAAGAAATTCTATTCTTTCCTCTCTCTCTATTCCAACAAATCACATGTCTTGTAACCTTCCTCTCGGCTTTGCTTGTTCCCCTTATTTCTCTCCCTACCTAACTGCCAATGTAACCTTCAATAGACACTCTCCCGACACTCTCTTGATCACTTACTATACTGTCCAATATTTCACTTACAGATACTTTCTTAAACAAATAATGTGTACATACTTAAAGGGGTTGTCCGCTGCCCAAACTAATTTTTTTTCCCATGAATGCCCTGTAGAGGAGAAGCATCACACACTACAGCTTTACCCATAAAAAACGATATTTTGCTCACCTTTTTATTCCTTTTCTTCCCCTTATAAAGCTGGCCTGAAGAACTTTTTAAAGATGGCGCCGCTGGGTAGTTCCCATGATGCACTGCTGCCTTTCTCTCCTCAGCGTGCGCGCTACCGATGATGCCGGTCATATGACTGGAGGACCGGCGTCATAATGGAGACGCACACTTCACTGCTTTGAATGGAGCCGGCCGGCTCCATTCAAAGCAATGAGAGAGCAGTGCGATCTCCTGCTTACTGCTGTGACAGCTGTAGCAGGAGATTCCTTTATCTCCCCGGCATGTCCCCTCATCACTGGACACTGTGACAACAGTGTCCCAGTGTCCAGTGACGAGAGGACGTGCCGGGGAGATGAAGGAATCTCCTGCTACAGCTGTCACAGCAGTAAGCAGGAGATCGTGATCTCTAGCAGCACTTTCAATAGTAGAGGATCGCGTTCCTCTGCTATTGAAAGGGAAAGTAGCACCAAGCATGCCACACACACACACATACATGCCCCCCCCTCACAGTGCCCACACACAGTGCCCACACACATGCCCCCCCTCACAGTGCCCACACACGCCTCCCCCCCACAGTGCCCCCTCCAGCGCCCACACACATGCCCCCTCCACACTGCCCCCCACAGTCCCCCCTTAAGTGCCCACACACAATGCACCCCCCCCCCACAATAACCTCCCCACAGTGCCGCCACACAGTGCACCCCCCCACAGTTCCCTCCACAGTGCACCCCCCACCACAGTGCACTCTTGCACAGTGCCCCCCCCAAATGCCCCCCTACAGTGCCCCAGCCCTCAGTGTCCTCCACAATCCCCCCCCCTGGACCCACCATTCACAATAGACACAGCTCACCTCCTCCCCCCCCAGCACAGGCAGGATTACACCCTGGGATAAATTACTATGACAGCCCCCCTCCCACCCCACAGCGACAAATTGCTGTGACAACACCCCCCCCACACTCTTTCCCCGGCGACAAGTCTATGTGACAGCACCCCCACCTCCGCAAGAAGTCTATGTGACAGCACCCAACAGCAACAAGTCTATGTGACAGAGCCACCACCTCCTCAGGAAGTCTATGTGACAGCACTCAATAGCAACAAGTCTATGTGACAGTACCACCACCTACGCAAGAAGTCTATGTGACAGCACCCAACAGCGACAAGTCTATGTGACAGCACCACCACTTCCACAAGAAGTCTATGTGACAGCACCTCCGCAAGAAGTCTATGTGACAGCACCAGCACCTCCGCAAGAAGTCTATGTGACAGCACTCAACAGCAACAAGTCTATGTGACAGCATCCAACAGCGACAAGTCTATGTGACAGCACCACCACCTTCGCAAAAAGTCTATGTGACAGCACCACCACCTTCGCAAAAAGTCTATGTGACAGCACCACCACCTTCGCAAAAAGTCTATGTGACAGCACCACCACTTCCACAAGAAGTCTATGTGACAGCACCTCCGCAAGACGTCTATGTGACAGCACCACCGCCTCCGCAAGAAGTCTTTGTGACAGCACCACCACTTACGCAAGAAGTCTATGTGACAGCACCCAACAGCGACAAGTCTGTTACAGCACCACCACCTCCTCAAGAAGTCGATGTGACAGCACCACCACCTCCGCAAGAAGTCTATGTGACAGCACCCAACAGCGACAAGTCTATGTGACAGCACCCAACAGCGACAAGTCTATGTGACAGCACCAACACCTCCGCAAAAAGTCTATGTGACAGCACCACCACCTCCGCAAAAAGTCTATGTGACAGCACCACCACCTCCGCAAAAAGTCTATGTGACAGCACCAGCACCTCCGCAAAAAGTCTATGTGACAGCACCACCACCTCCGCAAAAAGTCTGTGACAGCACCACCACCTCCGCAAGAAGTCTATGTGACAGCACTCAACAGCAACAAGTCTATGTGACAGCACCACCACCTCCGCAAAAAGTCTATGTGACAGCACCACCACCTCCGCAAAAAGTCTATGTGACAGCACCACCACCTCCGCAAAAAGTCTATGTGACAGCACCACCACCTCCGCAAGAAGTCTTTGTGACAGTACCACCACTTACGCAAGAAGTCTATGTGACAGCACCCAACAGCGACAAGTCTATGTGACAGCACCCAACAGCGACAAGTCTATGTGACAGCACCCAACAGCGACAAGTCTATGTGACAGCACCCAACAGCGACAAGTCTATGTGACAGCACCACCACCTCCGCAAAAAGTCTATGTGACAGCACCAACACCTCCGCAAAAAGTCTATGTGACAGCACCACCACCTCCGCAAAAAGTCTATGTGACAGCACCACCACCTCCGCAAAAAGTCTATGTGACAGCACCACCACCTCCGCAAGAAGTCTATGTGACAGCACTCAACAGCAACAAGTCTATGTGACAGTACCACCACCTACGCAAGAAGTCTATGTGACAGCACCCAACAGCGACAAGTCTGTTACAGCACCACCACCTCCTCAAGAAGTCGATGTGACAGCACCACCACCTCCGCAAGAAGTCTATGTGACAGCACTCAACAGCAAAAAGTCTATGTGACAGCACCACCACCTATGCAAGAAGTCTATGTGACAGCCCCCAACAGCGACAAAAAAATGTGACAGCACCACCACCTCCGCAAGAAGTCTATGTGACAGCACCACCACCTCCGCAAGAAGTCTGTGACAGCACCACCACCTCCGCAAGAAGTCTATGTGACAGCACCCAACAGCAACAAGTCCGCACACCCACCCCCGCAAGACGTCTATGTGACCGCACACCCACCCCCGCAAGAAGACTATGTGACCGCACACCCACCCCCGCAAGAAGACTATGTGACCGCACACCCACCCCCGCAAGAAGTCTATGTGACCACACACCCACCCCCGCAAGAAGTCTATGTGCCGCACACCCACCCCACAAGAAGTCTATGTGACCACACACCCACCCCACAAGAAGTCTATGTGACTGCAAACACCCCCCCCCCAAAAAAAAGTGACAGGCTGCCTGACTCACGCCACCCCCCCCCCCCCCGCACAGTGACAGGCCGCCAGACTCCCGCACCCCCCCCCACGCACAGTGACAGGCCGCCTGACTCCCGCAACTTCCCCCCACCCCCCCAGATTCTCACCTGATCCAGCAGCCGGGTCCCCTGCAGGCAGACGAGAGCGTGACAGCAGCTGAAGTGAAGGTGCTTTCCAGCACATGCACAGTAGCTGAGCTGAAGAAGCGCGTCCCCGTCGTCCCGTCAAGACCTGGAGCCAGCCGACAAGAGGAGGAGAAGACTTGTCGGATTCAAGGACAACGGAGGAGCAACACGGGGGGGGGGGGGGGGGCACCCAAAAGGTAAGTGAATAACTTCTGTTTGCCTAATTTACAAAGCACAATGTATATTACAAAGTGCAATGTATTGGGCAAACAGTGCTGTATTGGGCAAAAAGTGATGACATTTGTCTATGGCCGGACAACCCCTTTAACTTTCTCTGTCTCTCTGCTCCTCACTTCAGCACTTTCTACCTGTGCTACATTTTCTTCCTTTATTACACGTGCCATTGACCTTGTTACCACGGGCAGGACAGCAGGCAATTTCCTATGGCGAGGTGCTTGACAAGCAAGGCAAGTGTCACGCCACCCAGGATTTTGCTGCCCACATTTCCAGCAAGGCCAAACCGGTGCATGATCCGCAAGGGGTGGTGCAGACAGTTTGTAGCACACAGGTGGTGCACGATGTCCTTTTGAAGGAGGTGCATAATACACAATGCCCTTGTGCTCTTTATTCAAATAGCCTTCCCGTGATGTTGCCTCACTTACTTTCTCCCAACTATTCAACATACCCTGCTACTATTGTCTTAGCTGTCTTCCACATAAAAGTGTCTGTTCCTGGGACATTGCCCATATTTTAAACTGGGAGCCGGTTTAAAATAGAGTACCAAGCCGGCTAGGAGAGAGAGATCAAAACCACACAAGAGGTTGTATGCTCAAATCTTATATACCATATCAAAGAAATGAAGGCGTTCTATGCAAACAGTGTACATGCGTACTGGACAGTATGGAATTTACCATAAAATTTCTATATATTTTTAGATTTTAGAATAACTGAAGTGAAACTGTCTGTACTTGAGTTTTAGGGAACCCAACATCCAGCGCAAGATACCACAAGATACCAGATGTCCATTATTCATTGTCACAAGCTTTAGTATTTTTAGCTTTATACTAAATCATCATGTAAGTGTTAGTTAGAAACCGTGCTAGTTATTTATTAACTGTGTATATGAAAAGACAAGATGGAGGTACGTTGGTTCTTATAATCCCTCACAGTCCCCCATTTGAAATTGTCCATTTAGAAAGAGTCCAATGTCCATAGTCCAATATCCTTTTAGGAAGAGTCCAATGTCCATTGTAGCTCCATTGATATGATGCTGTAAAACTTTCTTATATGAAAAAGAAGCTGTAGAGAGAGAAGCACACAAGGCATCCAACATTTCAACAAAGCAATGACGCATTATATTCATTCATGCCTAAAATAAACTCAGCAGCACCTTCATCTTCTACATCTGTGACTACTACACCCTGATCAGGCAATCTCATATCACCCAATTGCATATTATGTTCCCTGTAACCCACTAATGGTATAACTTGACCATTACTTGTATATAGAGTCACATCATTAATATCAGGTGTTCGCAAACCATTACAGTCCCAATGTTTTAAAAACATTTTCTTACGTATAGTAGACACTTGTGATCCTGTGTCCACTAATGCTTCAAGTGGTACACCATCAATATGAATAGTGTGAGGTACTGAGAGGCGTGATGGTGGATGGTCGCTACGTCGCCCCTAGGTTCCGTTATTATGCCTAGTGGGGCTGGAGGAAGTTCATGTCCCGCTGTTTGAGATATGAAAAACGAGGAGTGCAATGTAATCTCCAGCAAGTAGTTGCTGAAGATGTTATCTTTAAAAGTCTTTGGGCCTGGTTTTTTGGAATGGATGACAGGTTGGTAGTGGGGCCATCCATTCCACTTCCTCCACTCCAGGTTGTGTGCGGGGTCAAATCAGCACAGGTGCTAAGGCTGGGCCAGGAAGAGGTGTATATAAATAGCAGTGTGCACTGACACAGGGAGAGACTGGATGGCTGCTGGACCCAGGCAGCCTGAGATACCTGTTGGAGGTAAAAGCCCTGCTGTGTGGTGCACCTGCTGAGCGTGACCTGTACAGGCAGGGACTGCCTATTTTCCTAATGCTAGACTGTTATTTTCTTGCCTGAAGATAAGGCTGGATTTATTTTGATTTCCTGGACTGCAATACATGCAGGTCACGCCTGTACTTGGACGTTAAATACTTGTCTCCACCTCTGACTGCCGCAAACCAGCACTCTACCGAGCTGTCCTCCCACAATAGTTATATAGGGGCAGGGCGAGACATAGTGTGAGGCTCCTGCTTTGGAGGCTCTTCGGGTCGGACCTTATTTCGTTATTCCTAAGGAGCGGTCCGTGGCCTCAGGGGCAGCCCGTTTAACTGCAAACATTGAGCTTTAGTGTGACCCGGCTTATTACAGTAGAAGCAGGTGGGCCTCTCACCCCTAACATTTTTAGCGGGAGGGGGTCGTACAGGATGTGGATGGCGTGAGCGATGCTCTGGTGGAGAGGCTCTGCAAAGTGGTGGCTCACTAGCTGCAGATATGGACCAGGCAGCGAGCTCTGGAAAGGTCTTAGTCATTTCTATCATCATCTCAGTCATTATGTCCACCTGTTTCGGGGTTAGGGCTTCAGGAGCAGGAGTAGAAATTTGGGCAGCTTGTCTAATCTGCGGAACACTATGTAATGACCTTTCGGGGGCAACAAAAGTCTCTCCTATGACTCATGATGGAAATGCACTGGCAGTAGCCCTCTCAGGAGGTGGGTCAGTTCTTAACACCTGTTGCACCAGGGACTTAAAAGGTGAGAAGGATATGCACGGGTGCTGGACAGCCAACATGCGCAGCTGAGTCTGGGTCAGCTTAGAGTCTATGCCCTCAATGAATCTGTCCATCAGTATTTTGTCAACTTCCGCTGCAGCAACAGTGTCTATGTCTTGAACAGCCAAAAATGCAGTTCGCAGGGCCACTGCGTGGGCCCGAATAGTCTCACCTGGTCTCTGACACCTTTCATAGAAACATAGTCTGACCTCTGTTGGTGGCTGGATCTCAAACTCCTTCCTGAGCTTTGCCAATATCTGCTCAATGCCGGTCTTTTCAGAAGCTGGCCAGGTACGAACCTCTTCCAGAGCAGGTCCCTGAAGTTGTCCCAGCAGCAACTGCACCTGTTGAACGGGAGAAAGAGAGACAAACTGGAACATGCGAAAGACTTTCTCGCGGAAATCCCTGAGTGTGTTAGGGTCCCCACGATAGGTTGGCAGCGCTGGAGTCCCGAATAAAACTGGCATTCCCGTCATGGTAGCAGCTGGTATGGTTGGTGGGTTTGCGCTTGTTGCCGAAGTAAGAATCGCACTGTCAGTAGATAGCAATGTGGCACCGCTGCCTGATTGCTCACTTGCGTCGAGATCAGACATGCTGGCAAGTTTGAACATACTGTCTCTTTAAGGCAAAGGATGATTTTGTGCAGCAGCGGTGAAATGAAGCTCAGTCTCTTTATAGCTGCATTTAAACTTATAGGGCTCCTGCTCTTTAACACAGACACAGTTGGAGAAATCACTGATATAGCCACAAAGGGGAGCTGTACTTTGGATTTTGCACAATAAGCATACAGTCTCAAATAATCCTGTTCGTGACGCCAGAAAAAGGGGGACGTTGTGGTGTACTGGGGGTTAATACAACAGGCTAGCAAGGGCTATAGTTCTCCTGTAACGTGGCAGGGTGGCTTCACTAACTTGATGGCCCCGGGTCCCACACCATTCCCTTTTGTCAAGAGAGCTGCTTCAGTTATACGGAGTGCAGGATGGACTTCTGACACTGAGATTTCATAAAACAGCTTTAACTTTACTGCAATTGCTTATGTACATTCCAGGTTACGAGTCAATCAAAGTATAACATGCGGTATTACAAATAAGCAGTAGATGGATGATCATTTGGTTATCGTGACTTTAAAGGTGGCTCCTTCAGCAGCGTTATTGACGATACAGTCTATGATGCTCTTGGAAATGTCTCTTACTTTGCTTGTAGCAGGAATATCTTTGCTAACAGTTAGATTCAGTTCTTGATATACGCAGTCCAGTTTAGATTAACCTCTGCTGTGGGGCTCCATTCACATTGCATTACAATATTCACTTGGTACGCACAATTCCGTTCCGTCACGCGGTACCTGGAAGGACGCATGCGGGGAGAATTCATCAGTGTGCTAGCTGACCAATACTGTTCTCCACCAAAAGTTACAAACATCATACGCAGGGAGGTCCTTGTACAACTTATCCTCTCTGTCTTTAGCTCCAGCTCTGTCTCGCTTCCTCAGAGCTCATCACACAATAATCCCCTTCACAGCGTGGACTGGCACAAAAAATGGCAGAGTGTGTTAAGATCCCAGGAGCGCTCTCTCTGTCTGCCCTTTGTTCTTGGCTCACATGTTACTCGCCCCTTCCCTCTCCAAGAGACAACTGACTCCCTTTGCTGTCGGGTCCCTCCCACCTTCTTGGGGGATGTGGAACTCTGCAACATCTGCTGAGGGTCGGCTTGATATCCCCCGCTCCACCACGCCGCCCCCTGCTCCCCGACGCCCCCCAAATCTTTTCACCCAAGTAGTCAGGTACTCGAAAATAGCGATGCTGGAGTACGAAATCGCCCTTAACGAGTCTGTTCACTCATCTCTAATCATTATGCATTGAGAAAAATATGCTTTATGCAACCACACGGCAACTTCGCACTGGGGTGTAACAAGGACTCTGGTTCTGGGACACTACAGATGTACCTCAAATGATGGAAAAGTGAGTGAGGGTACAGAGGGTATGACCTGGTAGGTACATTTCGGGGAGAGAAGAGCACCTACTCCTCCGCCACGCCTGTCATCTGGTCTCGGGGTATGAGAGAACCGCAGGCTGTTGTAAGACAGTGCAGCAGGGGAGGCCGTGTCAGACTGCTGGATCCACGTTTCTGTGAGAGCGAGCAGATTTAAAGATTTACCAGTAAAAAACTTGTGGATGGTGGGGAGTTTATTACATGCTGACTGGCAGTTCCAGAGCGCACATTTATAGGAGTCAGGGGAAGGTTTGCATGGGCTAGCAGTTGGGCTTGGGGATTTTATTAGTGAGTCGGGTAGGGGGTGATAACTAGGAGCAGTGGAGGGTGGGCCAGGATTGGGAGAGAGATCACCAGCAGCTAGTAACAGCAGGCTAGAGAGGGTTAGCAGATGGTTGGGAGATTTAGGAGGACAACTGTTATGTTTATTAGTGGCATTAGGGGGTTCGAGGCTAAGCAAGAAGGTAAAGTGTGCATGCGAGCTGTGCATAGGGGAGGACAGGAGAGAGGGGCTAATGTGAATAGAGCGCCCCAGAGGTTGGCACTTGAAAGAAGTTCTGAAACTGAGAGCAAGGATGAGAACAGAAATGACAGCATTAGCGATAGCTTTGAAGTGTAAAGTATTTAGGCAGAGTTTGTGGCCTACCTGTCTCCTACCCTGTCAAACTGCATCATACTTTATCCAGCCATACTTAATACAGCTCATATTCGTGTGGCAGCCACATGCGTGGCATGCATGCTCTTCTACATCCAGAGTACACGTACAGTACAGGAACGTGTACATTACACACATACAGCTCTACTACATTCACAGTACACATACAGTACAGGAACGTGTACATTACACACATACAGCTCTGCTACATCCACAATACACATACAGTACAGGAGCGTGTACATTACACACATACAGCTCTGCTACATCCACAATACACATACAGTACAGGAGCGTGTACATTACACACATACAGCTCTGCTACATCCACAGTACACATACAGTACAGGAACGTGTACATTACACACATACAGCTCTACTACATCCACAATACACATACAGTAGAGGGGCATGTGCCTTAAACACATACAGCTTTGCTACATCCACAATATACATACAGTACAGGAGCGTATACATTACACATACAGCTCTACTACATCCACAATACACATACAGTACAGGAGCGTGTACATGACACACACATACAGCTCTACTACATCCACAATACACATACAGTACAGGAGCGTGTACATTACACACATACAGCTCTACTACATCCACAATACACATACAGTACAGGAGCGTGTACATTACACACATACAGCTCTGCTACATCCACAATACACATACAGTACAGGAGCGTGTACATTACACATACAGCTCTGCTTCATCCACAATACACATAAAGTACAGGAACGTGTACATTACACACATACAGCTCTGCTACATCCACAATACACATACAAGAGCGTGTACATTACACACATACAGCTCTGCTACATCCACAATACACATACAGTACAGGAGCGTGTACATTACACACATACAGCTCTACTACATCCACAATACACATACAGTACAGGAGCATGTACATTACACACATACAGCTCTGCTACATCCACAATACACATACAGTACAGGAGCGTGTACATTACACACATACAGCTCTGCTACACCCACAATACGCATACAGTACAGTAGTGTGTACATTACACACATACAGCTCTGCTACATCCACAGTACACATACAGTACAGTAGTGTGTACATTACACACATACAGCTCTGCTACATCCACAGTACACATACAGTACAGTAGTGTGTACATTACACACATACAGCTCTGCTACATCCACAATACACATACAGTACAGGAGCGTGTACATTACACACATACAGCTCTGCTACATCCACAGTACACATACAGTACAGGAGCGTGTACATTACACATACAGCTCTGCTACATCCACAATACACATACAGTACAGGAGCGTGTACATTACACACATACAGCTCTGCTACATCCACAATACACATACAGTACAGGAGCGTGTACATTACACACATTCATCTCTGCTACATCCACAATACACATACAGGACAGGAGCGTGTACATTACACACATACAGCTCTGCTACATCCACAATACACATACAGTACAGGGGCGTGTACATTACACACATACAGCTCTGCTACATCCACAATACACATACAGTACAGGAGCGTGTACATTACACACATACAGCTCTGCTACATCCACAATACACATACAGAACAGGAGCGTGTACATTACACACATACAGCTCTGCTACATCCACAATACACATACAGTACAGGAGCGTGTACATTACACACATACAGCTCTGCTACATCCACAATACACATACAGTACAGGAGCGTGTACATTACACACATACAGCTCTGCTACTTCCACAATACACATACAGTACAGGGGCGTGTACATTACACACATACAGCTCTGCTACTTCCACAATACACATACAGTACAGGAGCGTGTACATTACACACATACAGCTCTGCTACATCCACAATACACATACAGTACAGGAGCGTGTACATTACACACATACAGCTCTGCTACATCCACAATACACATACAGTACAGGAGCGTGTACATTACACACATACAGCTCTGCTACATCTACAATACACATACAGTACAGGAGCGTGTACATTACACACATACAGCTCTGCTACATCTACAATACACATACAGTACAGGAGCGTGTACATTACACACATACAGCTCTGCTACATCCACAGTACATATACAGTACAGAAGCGTGTACATTACACACATACAGCTCTGCTACATCCACAGTACACATACAGTACAGGAGCGTGTACATTACACACATACAGCTCTGCTACATCCACAATACACATACAGTACAGGAGCCTGTACATTACACACATACAGCTCTGCTACATCCAGCAGCAGACTCTTGCAGACACTGATCCCATCTGGTCATGTGACCAATGATTCCTCCCACATCGGTGATCACATAACAGTGACATTATGACAGATCCCGGAAGCTCGTGGCTCTGCAGTCCTGAGTGAGTCGAGCGGTGGAGTTTATTAGACCTGCAAGTAGTAAGTATAATTTTTTCAGGGGGTCCCGATCACCTCTCGGGCCACTATGTGGGTTATGATGATGTTGGGGTCCCTGTTACTACTGGGGATGATATATGAGACAGTGCAGAGTTTGACTGAAAATTGGCCATGTATGTGCAGCTAATTTCATACTATGCGGCGCTCCCCCTCACCCCCTCTGCGGGCTTCCTGCTGTCCGCGCACCCCCCTCACCCCCTCTGCGGGCTTCCTGCTGTCGGCGCTCCCCCCTCACCCCCTCTGCGGGCTTGCTGCTCTCGGCGCTCCCCCCTCACCCCCTCTGCGGGCTTGCTGCTCTCGGCGCTCCCCCTCACCCCCTCTGCGGACTTGCTGCTCTCGGCGCTCCCCCCTCACCCCCTCTGCGGGCTTGCTGCTCTCGGCGCTCCCCCCTCACCCCCTCTGCGGGCTTGCTGCTCTCGGCGCTCCCCCTCACCCGCTCTGCGGGCTTCCTGCTCTCGGCGCTCCCCCTCACCCGCTCTGCGGGCTTCCTGCTCTCGGCGCTCCCCCTCACCCGCTCTGCGGGCTTCCTGCTCTCGGCGCGCCCCCTCACCCGCTCTGCGGGCTTCCTGCTCTCGGCGCGCCCCCTCACCCGCTCTGCGGGCTTCCTGCTCTCGGCGCGCCCCCTCACCCGCTCTGCGGGCTTCCTGCTCTCGGCGCGCCCCCCTCACCCGCTCTGCGGGCTTCCTGCTCTCGGCGCTCCCCCTCACCCGCTCTGCGGGCTTCCTGCTCTCGGCGCTCTCCCCTCACCTCCTCTGCGGGCTTCCTGTTGTCAGCGCTCCCCCCTCACCCCCTCTGCGGGCTTCCTGCTGTCCGCGCTCCCCCTCACCTGCTCTGCAGGCTTCCTGTTGTCAGCGCTCCCCCCTCACCTCCTCTGCAGGCTTCCTGTTGTCAGCGCTCCCCCCTCACCTCCTCTGCAGGCTTCCTGTTGTCAGCGCTCCCCCCTCACCTCCTCTGCAGGCTTCCTGCCGTCAGCGCTCCCCCCTCACCTCCTCTGCAGGCTTCCTGTTGTCAGCGCTCCCCCCTCACCTCCTGTGCAGGCTTCCTGCTGTCTGCGCTCCCCCCTCACCTCCTGCTGTCAGTGCTCCCCCTCACCTCCTCTGTGGGCTTCCTGTTGTCAGTGCTCCCCCCTCACCTTCTCTGTAGGCTTCCTGCTGTCAGCGCTCCCCCTCACCCCCTCTGCAGGCTTCCTGCTGTCAGCTCTCCCCCCTCACCTCCTGCTGTCCGCACTCCTCCTCACCTCCTGTGCAGGCTTCCTGCTGTCAGTGCTCCCCCCTCACCTCCTGTGCAGACTTCCTGCTGTCAGTGCTCCCCCCTCACCTCCTGTGCAGGCTTCCTGCTGTCAGCGCTCCCCCCTGCAATGTTGAAAATCCCACATGCTGTGACTCTGCAGCAAATGTGGGGAGCCCCGCCCTCATCCTGAAGTCACTTCCTCCTATGTGCTCACTTCCAGGGTGTGTGACATCACTTCCGGCCCCTCCCACCGAGGACAGGACTAAGATCAAAACTGTCCACAATATCCCATGTGTGGTCTGACCAGTGCCTTGTAAAGAGGAAGAACAATGTTCTCTTCATGCGCCCGTAGACCTCTTTTGTCGCTGGTTGCTCCATTTAAAGGGGTTTTCTCATTAGGAAAAAAATCTGTACTTACCTATTCCTCCCCATTCAGTCTCTTTACCTCATCCCCTCCTCACCGATCTTCTCCTGGCTCCTTTACTCCCCCCATTCACATCATCTCCACCCGCTGAATCCTCTACTTGGTGTTTTGGAGCGTCCATTAGCTGCAGTGAATGCTATGAGTGACGTAGGTTTCACTGCCTAGCAGGGAATGCTGAATCCTCTGCAGCCTGCTTTAGTGCACATTCACGATATCTCGTTGTTAGTGTTTCATACAGTATAGTATATGATACACTAGCGGTGAGACGTTACACATCCGCAGTCGTGCTAAAGCAGGCTGCCAAGGATTCAGCATTCCCTGCTAGGCAGTGAACTCTATGTCACTAGTGACTGGGTACACTGAGCTGCAGGAAGCAGAATGCCGGCAATGTGTGCTACGTCACAGGAAGAAGAGGATCCGGCCGGCTGGGGGTGACATGACTCGGGAGACTGGAGGAGCCAGGAGAAGATCATTGAGGTGAGGATCTGGTAAGAAGACTGACTGTGGAGGAATAGGTGAGTAAAGAATCTTTTTTACTGGCCACAAACTTCATGTGTTTTTTATTTATTTTACAAGCTTCTTAGCTGCTCATGTTTTTCACACAATGCTGTTAGTCATGTAGTGGACAGGAGGAGAGAGGAGAAGGGACAATACCTCTCGATCCCGCCTCTGTCCTCGATCACTCTGCAGTATTGCAAGTTTAAAGTCGTTAAACACAGGCTGATTTATACACAGCTTTCCCGGGCTTCTGCACGCAAGTGAAGCAAAAGCTCATATCATCCACCTGATCCGTTCTAACGCACTCCGGAGCTCTACAATACTCCTACAAATAATGCTGCCACCACCAGCTTTGGCATCGGTAAACTGGAAGCCGAATTATGAACAGTCTTCACCGTTATGGTTTGTTGTAAAACGGACAAGGCTGACTTTTAAATTGCAGATTTAATCTAGAAAAGGCCTCGCAGTGCAATATATCTGATTTGTACAAAAATATAAAAAGGTTGTTCACAGGACAGAAGGAAATACAGTAGGATACACAAGACAGATTTTTTTTTTTTTTAAACTGGGGAAAATAAAAGAAAGATATCGGATTTGGATAATGGTCCAATGTTCCAATACATGCAGAGTCACTGAAGTGAATGGGACAGCCTTATGCTGAGGCGTATCTGTAGGATCTGACAGTTTGGGGTCTGTAGGGTCCCACATTATAAAAGGACCCTCAGAACACTCCTTACCCCGCCCCCTCTGATGTCACTGGAGAGTTGGGGTGGAGTCTTGTATTCCTGGTGGAAAATCATAACTCCCCGTTTTCAGTCATATCTCAGCGGGAAAGCCCCCCAAACGTGAATATGGGCGTGGCATGTTCTTAGTCCTGATTTTACATATGGTTTGAGCCCACGCACGGATGGGTTGACATCCATATTTCCCCAGATATGCAGTTCTGGGTGCTCTGAGCCTTGGACCTCAATGCCTGTAGATGTGTTTTGTTCGGCTGGTCAGACCGATTCTGAAAATATAATTCATATCTGGCTAAGACCTTCATACACCCAAATATCCTTTATTAAATGATTTCCTTCTGATGTAAAATTGGGCACCAGGATGTCTGCGTGAACCATCCAAGGTGCCAATCCATGCCAGCAGGGGCCTATTTAGCATCTCCTTGTCAGTAGCCGGTGGGACAAAGGGCTTCCTGTCCTCCTGTACATCGAAGGCTTGCCAGATACAAAGTAGAGGAATGAGAGGTTAGAACACTGAATTCATCCAGCTTTCCCAGGGCCTGACAAATGACAACCATAACATGGAAGCTGAGATAGGCCCAAGGCCTGACACACACAATGTCTGACAGCCTGAAGTCTCTACACTACCCTGTGCTACTTATCCAGGAAACTGCCATCCAGAACTCATTATGGTCAACGGGGTCTGTCCAGTACCTTATCCTCAGTATAAGAATAGTAAGTCCTAGAGGCTGAAGGACCAGATCCCTCTGACCACCAGGATGTAGACTCCTCTGTATAAGAATGGTAGGTCCTAGTGACTGAAGGACCAGATCCCTCTGACCACCAAGATGTAGACTCCTCTATATAAGAATAGTAAGTCCTAGTGACTGAAGGACCAGATCCCTCTGACCACCAGGATGTAGACTCCTCTGTGTAAGAATAGTTAGTCCTAGCGGCTCAAGGACCAGATTCCTCTTACCACCGGGATGTGGACTCCTCTGTATAAGAATAGTAAGTCCTAGTAGATGAAGGACCAGATCCCTCTGACCACCAGGGTGTAGAAGATGCAATCCTTTGCAGGACAGGCGTGAGGCTAGAGGGTGCCCCCTGCAGGTTATTTTGGTGGCCATTTGTATGTCCTTCAGGATGTTTTCCATCTGTCATCAGGAATGTATTAGCCGTTCCTCGCTAGTGATATTTGTAATCTCTGTGACGGCAGCGTGTAACGGGTTTCGCTATAAAAGCGGTCGGCCTATTTTCTGCTACAGATTGGGCCCAGGCGGGATAGGGCGGTGTAAACTTTACTGAGGTTTGTGCGGATTATTGGATGCCGCGATCCGGACGCTGGTAAACGTTTAGGTCGTGGAGTCAGTACGTAATTAGTACAGAGAAGTAATTAGATGGGAATGGGCTCATCTTCTCACCCCTTTTCTGGAGGAGCCACGGGCATGGCTTGATAGGCATTCTGCCAGGACAGCCCCGGGGCGTTACAGAGGGCCCCCGGCTGCCATGACACCTGCACGGCTCCCTGCGATCTCATCCCATTTAAATGGCGCTATCAGAATTGACAGCTTATCGGAGTTGGTATCAGCCGCAGTAAACAGCCGGCGCTCGCGCTGTATGGAGGGAGATCGTCGCGCGTTCATACATACCCCGACGCTGCAGGACGTACATGTACTACCTATAGCACTAAGGGGTTAAAGGATTCCAGCAAATGTTTTTATAAAATTCCCTATTAAATGCATTCCTAATAAAGTATTTCTAAGGTTCTCCCACATTAAATGCTGCTATTAAAAATCCTACTTGTCCCTCACAATACCGGCGCTCATCCAGCTTTATTAGCAGATATAATGGCAATTGTCGTTGGGCGGTGGGGATGAGAAATGGCTGCAGGAAGGGGTTAACGGGAGGCTGTCCGGAGGATTCTGCTGCCCGATGTCACACATACATCCCAACACGCATGTACATTGCAGACATCTATATTGTGCGCTAAAACACTGCAGCGCTTCAGAGAAAACCCCGTAAAAAGCAGCTGAACTTGGAGATGTTGGTTTTTGTGGTTTTTACATCGGTTCATATTGTTTCCATTCAGGTCCCTACAGGACTGATTCATCAAAGATGGAGAAGAACAGAAACAAGATGGCGGAGAGTGTATTCAACCTCACCCTAGAGATACTCCTCCAGCTGACTGGGGAGGTGAGAGATTCTGATGATGTCACTGGAGGGGGGAGAGATTCTGATGATGTCACATTATATCATTCTTATGTATGGTAATAACAGATGATGTCACTGGGGAGGTGAGAGATTCTGATGATGTCACATTACACCATACTTATCTATGGTAATGACTGATGATGTCACTGGAGAGGTGATGGACTCTGGAAATGTCTGTAGTGATATTTATTAATGTCTCCCCATATACAGGATTACACAGTAGTGAAGAAGACCTCTAGTGATGGCTGTCGGGCCCCTGTGTGTGATGGATGGGGAAGACCCCTGAGCCCAATCATGGGGCCTCCATCTCACCCCTTGATACATGAGGACATCAATGTACAGAAGATTCTAGAACTCACCAACAAGATGATTGAGCTGCTGACTGGAGAGGTGATGCTGCAGGGAATGCTGGGACATTATACAGTAACAGCACTGGAGGCTTCTGGGTAATGACTGTATATTGTGTTGTCAGGTTCCTATAAGGTGTCAGGATGTCGCTGTCTATTTCTCCATGGAGGAGTGGGAGTATTTAGAAGGACACAAGGATCTGTACAAGGAGGCCATGATGGAGACCCGCCAGCCGCTCCCATCACCAGGTAATGGATGTATTTAGGATCATAGCTGTGGAGGGGTGATGTGGGGCATGTGCCCCTGGTGCTTGTAGGCAGGAAGTGGGGTGTGAGCCAGGCAGGACAGTGTGCTAGTTGAATTAGAGCCATTCACTACACAGTTGTTGATTTAACTCTTTCCAATCCAATGTCGGGCCTGCCCCGACATCATCATTTTCCTCCACAGCTCCGATGTCGCGGCAGGCCCGACACTGCAGTGCTGGGGTGCATCTGCACCCGATCGTCAGACACATCAGGTGCCCCTGCACTGGTTCTCATCGAGGACCCCCGAGGAGAAGGCAGAAATGGTTTTTAACCCTTTCTGCCTTCTCCTTTACACATTACATAGCGCTCAATTAGCGCTATGTAATGCACGGAGATTCCGGCCAGCGATCATGTGACCGCTAGTGTCACCTGGCCCTCAGCTGTCACATGAACGCCGAGCCGTGAGCCTGCACCGTGGGAGGACCTGCTTACCTGACCGGTGTTTTGCGCATTCTCCTTCTGACTCCCAGCCCGGCGATCATGTGACCGCCAGGTGCCACCTGACCCCAGCGGTCACATGATTGCCGAGCCGGGAGACCGAAGGAGAATGTGGAAGACGCCGGACAGGTAAGCAGGTCCCTCCCTGCACCCTCCTGAACTCTGTCAGTTCAGGAGGGTGCTGGGAAAATGTATTTTTTTCTCATCCATTCTCCCCAGCTTCAATTTATTTGGAGCTGGGAAGAATGGTTGAGAAAAAATAAATGGATTGGAAAGGGTTAAAGACAGTCTATAATCAGAAGGCCTACATATCACCAATACACATTTAGGCCCCTTGCACGTGCGGAAAACAAATCGCGGTATGCTCTTTTTCTGTGCGGGGCTCTGTGAGCCCTGCACAGAAATGTCACTCCCCGACTGGCGGCTCCTCTCTGTCATGTGCCAGCTGGCCGGCAGCCGGCACATCAAAGAGCCGGAGCCGCGCTGGTCCCTGCAGGGGCTCGGTTTGGGTCCCGCTGCAGGATCCGACCCGGTCGTCTGCAGGCGGCCTTATTAATTGCTGATATGTAAGCATCCCGGTCCTACAGTGAAACTAGTCAGCGACTGTATGGCGGATGACTACTATTAAATTAATTCCTAATAAAGTATTTCTAAGGTTCTCCCACATTAAATGCTGCTATTAAAAATCCTACTTGTCCCTCACAATACCGGCGCTCATCCAGCTTTATTAGCAGACTAGCTGATATACCCGGCTTCGCCTGAGTTTATTTGGTGCTGGTGTTTATCTGGTGTTCACACGGAAAATCTTATGAAGTCGTGGTTACTTTAGAGATACCGGGAAAAAAATATGTTCACCATTTTGTATAGTTCTCTGCGTTACCCAGGAAACACCACGTGCAGGCAACAATGCGACATTTCCTATATATAAAATGACATTGGGAAGTAAGAGAATTAGATTCCGTACGTAAAATTTGGATGCATATTCTTTTGTGCTTAGAATTGAATAATCGAGCTGGGACCTATTAGCTTTTCATATTTATGACACAATCAATGGCTGTGCCAAATTTCAAGTTTTTATGACATCGGGAAGTGAGAGAATTAGATTTTGTAGTAAAATGTGGACACTAATTCTTTTGTGTTTAGAATTTAACAATTGAGGTGGGACCTATTAACTTTTCCTATTTATGACATAATCAATGCCCGTTCCAAATTTCATGTTTCTATGACACCGGAAAGTGAGAGAATTATATTCCGTATCTAAAGTTTGGACGCTAATTCTTTTGCAAATAGAATTGAATCATCGAGTTGGGACCCATTAGCTTCTCCTATTTATGACATAATTAATGCCCGTGCCAAATTTCAAGTTTCTATTACACCAAGAAGTGAGAGAATTAGATTTCGTACGTAAAATGTGGACGCTAAATGTTTTGCGCTTAGAATTGAACAATCGAGTTGGAACCCATTAACTTTTCATAATTATGACGCAATCAATGCTCGTGCCAAATTTCAAGTTTTTATGACATTGGGAAGTGAGAGAATTAGATTCCATATGTAAAATTTGGATGCTAGTTCTTTTGCACTAGAATTGAATAATCGAGTTGGGACCCACTAACTTTTCCTATTTATGACATAATCAATGCTCATGCCAAATTTCATGTTTCTACAATATCGGGAAGTGAGAGAATTAGATTCCGTATGTAAAATTTGGACGCTAATTCTTTTGCGCATAGAATTGAATAATCGAGTTGGGACCCATTAGCTTTTCCTATTTATGACATAATCAATGCTCGTGCCAAATTTCACGTTTCTATAACACTGGAAAGTGAGAGAATTAGATTCCGTACGTAAATTGTGTACGCTAATTCTTTTGCGCTTAAAATTAAATAATCGAGTTGGGACCCATTAACTTTTCCTATTTATGACAATCAATGCTCATGCCAAATTTCATGTTTCTACGACATCAGGAAGTGAGAGAATTAGATTCCGTACGTAAAATTTGGACGCTAGTTCTTTTGCGCTAGAATTGAATAATCGAGTTGGGACCCATTTACGTTCGTCTTATATATATATATATATATATATATATATATATTAGCAATTGTCGGTGGGCGGTGGGGATGAGAAATGGCTGCAGGAAGGGGTTAAAGGCAGGCTGTCCGGAGGATTCTGCTTCCCAATGTCACACATACATCCCAACACGCATGTACATTGCAGACATCTATATTGTGCGCTAAAACACTGCAGCGCTTCAGAGAAAACCCTGTAAAAAGCAGCTGAACTTGGAGATGTTGGTTTTTGTGGTTTTTACATCGGTTCATATTGTTTCCATTCAGGTCCGTACAGGATTGATTCATCAAAGATGGAGGACAAGAGAAAAAAGATGGCGGAGAGCGTATTCAACCTCACCCTAGAGATACTCCTCCAGCTGACTGGGGAGGTGAGAGATTCTGATGATGTCAAATTACATCATTGTTATCTATGGTAATAACAGATGATGTCACTGGAGAGGGGAGATATTCTGATGATGTCACATTACATAATTCTGTGGTAGATGGCTGAGAGGTTCGCCATTTTGTCTGTATTTTCTGTATTTTTATCAGCTGTGAAGATGCTATATTGTGTCTCTAATCTAAACCTCTGGGGGAAGGGAACATCGCCCCCCCCACCTCCACAAGAATTGAAGGAGCAGTGCTTTGTGTCCCAAAACTGGTCAAACCAGTTGAAAACCTATCTAGGAATGTCTTTGTGTAAAGGGACAGGAAAAGGCTGGAGAGAAACACAAGAAGTATTTCCTTCGGACAACAAGTCAAGAATGAATAGAGCATGCTCAAGGGAAGCTCCTCCCAGGTGAATGAGCTCACAGCTACCTCATAAACACCTCCCTCTGAGAATGACCTATCAGCACACTAAATAATGTAACTGTATCCTAAATTACCCAACTTCCTGATTTGAAAGCTTTTATAAACTTTTACCCACCTAAACAAAGGAGAATCTTTTTGGCACACATGATGTAAGACGTGTGCTCTCCAGGCCTGTACATTATTCCTATCTAATATGGCACCCACAGTATATCCAATAGCGAAAATTGCACTAACAATTCTTATCTTTGGTAATAACAGATGATGTCACTGGAGGGGGGAGAGATTCTGATGATGTCACACTACATCATTCTTATCTATGGTAATAACAGATGATGTCTCTGGAAATGTCTGTAGTGATATTTATTAATGTCTCCCCATATACAGGATTACGCAGTAGTGAAGACCTCTAGTGATGGCTGTCAGGCCCCTGTGTGTGATGGATGGGGAAGACCCCTGAGCCCAATTATGGCTCCCCCACCTCACCCCCTGATACATGAGGACATCAATGTACAGAAGATTCTAGAACTCACCAACAAGACGATTGAGCTGTTGACTAGAGAGGTGATGCTGCAGGTAATGCTGGGACATTATACAGTAACAGCACTGGAGGCTTCTGGGTAATGACTGTATATTGTGTTGTCAGGTTCCTATAAGGTGTCAGGATGTCGCTGTCTATTTCTCCATGGAGGAGTGGGAGTATTTAGAAGCACACAAGGATGTGTACAAGGAGGCCATGATGGAGACCCGCCAGCCGCTCCCATCACCAGGTAATGGATGTATGTAGCAGGATCATAGCTGTGGAGGGGTGATGTGGGGCATGTGCCCCTGGTGCTTGTAGGCAGGAAGTGGGGTGTGAGCCAGGCAGGACACTGTGCTAGTTGGATTAGTAGAGTCATTCACTACACAGTTGTTGATTAAAGTCAGTATAATCAGAAGGCCTACATATCACCAGTACACATTTACTAATTGCTGATATGTAAGCATCCCGGTCATACAGTGACGCTAGTCAGCAACTACATAGCGGATGGCTGCTGAATCGTGCATCAGTAAGAGAATGTGGCTACAGAAGATCTCTGCTCCAACAGACCTACTGCTACAGTAGCTGGCGGCGGTGCAGGGCTGGAGAGGTGCCTTGGCCCATGCTGCCCCTGTCCACCACCAGCTCTTCCTCCGCAGGACTAGAGAAGTAGGCATCTGCCATCACCAGTAAGAGCCGGTTTGGGCTTGGTGGGACTTGTGAGCGATAGTGGCCAATAAAATATCATTGTCTGCCTTTATTGTTCTCTTAGTTTCATATTGGTAATTCGTAGAACCCCTCTAAATTGGTGAAGGGGTCACCAGTACGGCTGTGGCTACATGGAGACTCTGGCCACAATACTCTTCTCATTGGGATGTAATGGCGGTCAGTACGGTTGTATCGCAGTTTGCTGTGACCCTACAACTACATGAAGTCCGGCTAGTTTGGACTTCTTGTAATTGTCGGGTGGGGGTTTGGCAAACTACAAGCCACAGTGGATGAACGTGGTGTCATGGATATCACCTATCTGGGGGTCAGGAAAGCCTTTGTACAGTTTCACATAAAGATGAATCTCTGAGCTCTTATTGGCTGCAGTCCCTGTGACGTTCCACAAACCGGGCGGGACTGCAGTTGTAAACTGAGACCGGAGCTGGGAAGGTATGGAGCACCATGGTGGGACACAGCGGGAGGGGGGAGGTGAGTATATGACAGTTAGGTCTGTTACTCAGTGGGGAAGGCGGTTGCCCCCAGATGGTACATCTAGGTTTTTTTAAATAGTTTTTGGTATTAATTATACTTCATTTAGGTGGTACAAGCAGACCACTAGAATTTGTGTATATTTATTAAAAGCAGCATTTGTCATTTTTTCCCCATTTTCTATTGCAATATCTTCTTTTCAGCAAGCATAAAATGCTCCCTGGTAGCTTTACATCTCTCCATATTACCGAGGAGATGACCAGCCGGCCCATGTGCATCAGTCATCAGACTAAAGATCATTTGTTCCCATAGCAGCGATTCTCAGTGTAAAACAAAAAGTAACCCAGCAGTGATTGACCTGCCTACCGATCAGCGCTGGTTACATCAGATCAGAGTTGGTCAGTGTAAAAGGACCCTCAGTCCCTGAACTGGAAAACCATTTCTCCCCCATCAGTATAGACATCATATAATGAATAGTAGTTCCCGCTCACATAGGTGAGTTTCATGTCTGTGCTGTAAATGCCCATCATGTCGTATCACCTATAACGGTATCACGTCATCCATATGTAGTTTGTACAATTTTTTAAAAGGGGAGGAGGAAAAAACAAAAATAAAAGGAAAAAAAAGGGGGCTGCATTCCTAAGGGGTTAATAATGTGCAGTTATCGGAGCTGAAGCATTACTGGGGAGGGGGTTACCACCGAGAGATGAGGTGCAAATAATGCAGGTAAATCACTAAATGTAGCAGTAAAACATAACTTTATTAATATGTTCTATAGAGTAAAATACAAACACTAAACGAGGGTAATAATAGCAAAAAAAACAATGTCGGAATCCCTTGGCTATGCAAAACCTTTACAGAGTTATTGTATGTTAAAGTGACACATGTCAGATTTTGCAAATTTGTTCCGTCACTAAGACGCAAACAGGTTTTATCACTAAGGGGTTAACGTAAGCTTTTTCATTTACGTGATTCACATAAAAAAACTGTCCTATTCTGGTTTGATTCCCGGACCAGAATCGGACATGCAATGCCTACTGCCTGCCAGCATGGGGCAGCACACAGTCCGTATGTGTCCATGTGATGTCCAATGCGAGTTCTCAGGCACAACTCGCACTCAGCCATCTGAATATGGCCGACCAGATAAATCCTATTTCAGGTGTCACATCTTATCTCTCAGCTGGGAGTGAATGCGGTTTCTTAGAATCCCACTCCCTTACATTGTACTGTAGATTATACAATCCCGCAGTGTGTGATCTCACCGTAATACTCTTCCAAGGAGGAAAGGAGGAAATCTGCTGCGGATCTGTGCCATAACCCACACCGTATAGTGTGGATTGTCATGCAGATTTTGGTGTGGACCTGCAGCACAATCTGCCGTGTGTGAACACACTTTAAGGGTGGAAACAGACAGTGCAGTTGGCTACACAAAATACTGGCATAATTACATGGCGACTGGCCGCAGTCGGTGGGCACGGTCTGGTTGTGTGTGACCGGCCATAATGTGTCCTTGCATCCTTGTTTATCTATTTAACAGGCATCAGAACCAAGGCCATAACATAATTACAGCACCAAAACCAAGCTTGGTGTTGTACAAAGATGCAATACCAGAACCAAGCTTAGTACGTAAATACAGCAACTAAGCCAAGCTTATTAAGGGCACATTTTACAGATGTGTCCCAGCCCGACTGCAGGTCTATGAAGCAGAGCTTGCAGTAAGTATAACAGGGGACTATAAAGTGTATAGACTGCAAGTAGAAGCAGGGGCGTACAAAGAACCCATGGGGACCCAAAGCAAGACTCAGTATGCCTCCCTGCCCCGGCCTAGTCCTGGTCTGAGGTGACAGAATATAGAATTACCGTATGTACCAAGCTGTCTTATAGATGAGTAGTTCTGTATTTGCTGCACACCGTGTGTTACTGACATCCGGCTTCATGGGAGATTTTATATGAGTTCTTAATGGAAAACAGAAACTAATGTTGGTGCAGAAATGGCCGAACTCGATCTGTATGGAATATACTATTCCTGTAGCTTGGGCTCCAGATCTACCGGGGACAGGAACCCGGGGCTTGTGGAGGACTCTGCTGTAAATTACTCTTCATGACCCTTTTTCAGACCCCCCAGGACCCCCATGTAATTGATGAAAACCAGAATTAGTTACTTGTAAGTCCCGATTCACATCTGTAGTTTTTGTTGATGTTTTCTGCACTGACAATCACTTGGTGGTTAAGTGAGCTGCAAACCAAGCGCCTTCTATAAGTGAATGATCCTCACTCACTTGCTCTGTCAGGATCATTTTTAAGATCTATAATATGAAAAAAAACAACTTTATTCTTGGCAGATGACGATACCGGGAGCTCAGAGGGACGTCTGATAGCTGCAGCTTGTAAAGCAGAGGATTGTCGTATCACACAAGATACATATGAAGAACCTGCCATTATCCCAGATATCCCCTCAGCCCTTCACAGCAAAGACCCATCATCTGATCCTCTAATACAGGTCCCATCTTCTGATTCATCACAGACCAATAAGCAGAATAAATGTCACAGAAGGAAAAAACATCAAAGAGGTGACAGAAAGGAGAAGCCATATTCAAGTTCAGAATGTGGGATATGTTTTACACAGAAATCAGACCTTGTTAAACATCAGAGTAGTCATACAGGCGAGAAGCCATTTGTATGTTCAGAATGTAGGAAATGTTTTGCAGTGAAATCACATCTTGTTAGACATCAGAGAATTCACACAGGAGAGAAGCCGTTTGTATGTTCAGAATGTGGGAAATGTTTTGCAGTAAAATCTGCCCTTGTTGATCATCAGAGAACTCACACAGGAGAGAAGCCGTTTGTATGTTCAGAATGTGGGAAATGTTTTGCACTAAAATCAAATCTTGTTAAACATCAGAGAACTCACACAGGAGAGAAGCCGTTTGTATGTTCAGAATGTGGGAAATGTTTTGCAGTAAAATTTGCCCTTGTTTATCATCAGAGAACTCACACAGGAGAGAAGCCGTTTGTATGTTCAGAATGTGGGAAATGTTTTGCAGTAAAATCTTCCCTTGTTTCACATCAGAGAACTCACACAGGAGAGAAGCCGTTTGTATGTTTAGAATGTAGGAAATGTTTTGCAGTGAAATCACATCTTGTTACACATCAGATAATTCACACAGGAGTGAAGCCATTTTCATGTTCAGAATGTGGGAAATGTTTTGCAGTGAAATTACATCTTGTTACACATCAGATAATTCACACAGGAGTGAAGCCATATTCATGTTCAGAATGTGGTAAAGGTTTTACACAGAAATCACTCCTTGTTACACATCAGAGAACTCACACAGGACAGAAGACCTTTTCATGTTCGGAATGTGGGAAATGTTTTGCAGTGAAATCACTCCTTGTTACACATCAGAGAAATCACACAGGAGAGAAGAGTTACTCATGTTCAGAATGTGGGAAATGTTTTGCATTTAAATCACATCTTGTTTCACATCAGAGAACTCACACAGGAGAGAAGCCATTTTCTTGTTCAAATTGTGGGAAATATTTTGCATTAAAATCACATCTTGTTTCACATCAGAGAACTCACACAGGAGAGAAGCCATTTTCTTGTTCAAATTGTGGGAAATATTTTGCATTAAAATCACATCTTGTTTCACATCAGAGAACTCACACAGGAGAGAAGCCGTTTGTATGTTCAGAATGTGGGAAATGTTTTGCAGTAAAATCTGCCCTTGTTCGTCATCAGAGAAGTCACACAGGAGAGAAGCCGTTTGTATGTTCAGAATGTAGGAAATGTTTTGCACTGAAATCACTCCTTGTTACACATCAGAGAAGTCACACAGGAGAGAAGCCGTTTGTATGTTCAGAATGTGGGAAATGTTTTGCAGTGAAATCACATCTTGTTACACATCAGATAATTCACACAGGAGTGAAGCCATATTCATGTTCAGAATGTGGTAAAGGTTTTACACAGAAATCAGACCTTGTTAAACATCAGAGAACTCACACAGGTGAGAAGCCGTTTTCTTGTTCAGAATGTGGGAAATGTTTTGCAGTGAAATCACTCCTTGTTACACATCAGAGAAATCACACAGGAGAGAAGAGTTTTTCATGTTCAGAATGTGGGAAATGTTTTGCATTTAAATCACATCTTGTTTCACATCAGAGAACTCACACAGGAGAGAAGCCGTTTGTATGTTCAGAATGTGGGAAATGTTTTGCACTGAAATCACTCCTTGTTATACATCAGAGAACTCACACAGGAGAGAAGCTGTTTGTATGTTCAAATTGTGGGAAATGTTTTGCAGTAAAATCAGATCTTGTTAAACATCAGAGAAGTCACACAGGAGAGAAGCCGTTTGTATGTTCAGAATGTGGGAAATGTTTTGCAGCGAAATATGTCCTTGTTGATCATCAGAGAACTCACACAGGAGAGAAGCCGTTTGTATGTTCAGAATGTGGGAAATGTTTTGCAGCGAAATCTGGCCTTGTTTATCATCAGAGAACTCACACAGGAGAGAAGCCGTTTGTATGTTCAGAATGTGGGAAATGTTTTGCAGGGAAATCTTATCTTGTTACACATCAGAGAACTCACACTGGAGAGAAGCCTTTCTCTTGTTCAAATTGTGGGAAATATTTTTTACAGAAATCACATCTTGTTGATCATCAGAGAACTCACACAGGAGAGAAGCCGTTTTGTTGTTCAGAATGTGGGAAATGTTTTACTCTCAAATCACACTTACTGCGACATCAAAAGGTTCACATCGGAGAGAAGCTATTTTTCAAACCTGTTTGTCATACAAAAAAGGTATAAAAAGTAAAGTGACATGTCATACACAAGAAAAGCAATAAGTGATGAATAAGAAATGTATGTAATTACCAATAAACATCCATTATCCGGAAACAAATATAATCCAGATAATCCACCTTTATATCAGCCGTGTACATAGAATATTTCACACTGATACATATAACTGCGTCTCTAAACTTGTTTCTAACTGTTGATAAAAGTTTACTTGTGTAACTTACATGTTTGTATTTGGGCCGATCTTTCTTCTTGCTTTAGATGATGTTTCCTCAGAACTGATGGAGATGAGGGAGAGCTGGCACCCATTATGTGTATAAGAGGTGAGGGGAGAATCACTGCCGATCCAGGACTTTGTGGAGTTTGTTAGGACATGGTTTGGTTTTGAGAATGATCCTTTCATAGATGATAATTCTAAGAACCGTATTCCACCACTGAGCCCAGCAAGGGCGTCTCCCCTCCATCTTTTTGCTATAGGGTCTTATACTAGGAAGAGTCGCACACAGTAATATACAGCTGTGATCACATGGAAAGGTTCTACAACTTCAGTGTAACATATCAGACTTTATTTATACAGGACTATACAACTTGGGGCGCACAGCCCAATAAAACAAACCCCCTACATGTTTCACACTCAGATGAGCTCTGAACACACCAGATTTCAGGAGAGCCAAGAGTTTTATACATAAGTGACAACTTGGGAAATCTGGTGCGACATAATGGTCCATATCAGGGTGCAAACATTTACAGATCAGGTAGATACTGCCAACAGGAATACATGAGATCTTACTTAGACTTCAAGCCTAACAGAACCCGGGCGCACATCTCCATAATCCAGTAAGACTCACGTAGGAAAGGTTTTCTGTGCCAATCACCTCCCTTAGAGGGAGGATTAACTCTTAGAAGACATATTGAATCGGTCTTGGATGAAATGTTGTGATTTCATTCAGGCACAATGTGTTCTTTGTACATTATAGCCATTGCTGGGTTAATTAATTTTCTCTCCTGGGGGGGGGGGGGGGGTTGATTGGCACAGGAACCTTCTGCCACATGAGGCTTACTGGATTATAGAGTTTTGTGCCCGGGTTCCGTTAAAGGGGTTGTCCCACAAAAGAAAGTACAGTTAAACACTTCTGTAGAAGTTATATACTTACCTACAGGGGGTCCCCCTCCCCCAGTGTTGGCGTCCCCGTCTCCCTGGCGCCGACCATACCTTCTCCTTGCTCGATTAGACGCGCTTGCGCAGTCTGCCTCTTGAAGGCATGCGCAGACCAGCTGTCCGGCGCGAGCACGCTGGAGCGGCCCCTTCAAGAGTCAGACTGCGCAAGCGCGTCTAATCGAGCAAGGAGAAGGTATGGTCGGCGCCAGGGAGACGGGGACGCCAACACTGGGGGAGGGGGACCCCCTGTAGGTAAGTATATAACTTCTGTATGGCCAATATTTAATGCACGATCTATATTACAAAGTGCATTAATATGGCCATACAGAAGTGTTTAACTGTACTTTCTTTTGCGGGACAACCCCTTTTAAGCGTGAATTCTAAGTACATCTAGAGAGAATAGGTTTCTACACAGCATAGAAGGGGTTCTTTACTGTAAGAGCAGTGAGACGATGGAACTCTCTACCTGATGATGTGGTGCTGCTCACTAGAAGAGTAAAGAGGGGCCTGGATACCTGTCTAGAGTGCAACAAGATCCCCGGTTATAGTCACTAGTTTGCTTCAGAGCGGTCGGGATCCCGGGATCGCTGATCTAGCTGCCAGACTTGAAGTCGTAAGGAATTTTTTCCTTTTAAAATAAGGAAAAATGGCTTTTACCTCATTGGGTATATTTGCCTTCCTGTAGATCAATATTGGGGTGATAGGTTGAACTCCGTGGATTTACTATGTTTCTATGTTTTGTTACTATTTATTGTATCGCTGCAATCAGAATCTGTGGTAATGGATAACATCTATATATATAAAATTGAATGTATGTCTGTCTGCGTGCGTGTCTGTTTGTCCTTTATGCGCTACTACACCATTCATCCGATCGCCATGAAACTTTGGGAAGTTGTTGAGTACACTCCTGGGAAGATTATAGGCATAGTACAACTATCCTACGATAAATGGCGCACGTGCGAGCGCCGTCGAAAGTTACGACCCCCCCCCACGTAGATCGAATAAGTAAGCCACCTGCTATTGTGATGTCATCACTGATGTCATCAACATCGTACGCCCTTGAACATGCCCCAACATGTTCTATAAAGCTGCATTGTGAGACCTCCTGCTCATATACTAATATATTAAACAGACGACCTCCTCCTCATATACTAATATATTACACAGACGACCGCCTCCTCATATACTAATATATTACACAGACGACCTCCTCATATACTAATTCTATGCGCAAAAGAATTAGCGTCCAAATTTTACGTACGGAATCTAATTTTCTCACATAGAAACTTGAAATTTGGCACGGGCATTGATTATGTCATAAATAGGAAAAGTTAATGGGTCCCAAATCGATTATTCAATTCTAAGCGCAAAAGAATTAGCACCCAAATTTTACGTACGGAATCTAATTCTCTCACTTCCTGATATATATAAATGAATGTATGTCTGTCTGTCTGTCCTTTATGCATTACTATACCATTCATCTAATCGCCATGAGACTTTGGGAAGTTGCTGAGTACACTCCTGGGAAGATTACTGGCATAGTACAACTATCCTACGATAGGTGGCACGCGTGCGAGCATCATCGACAGTTATGCCCCCCAGTCAAAGATCGTTTGATTTCCATCTCAAGCACGAAAGCAAAAGGCATTACGAGCAACGGGATGAGTGTTCAACTACAAAATGATGCATCCGCCGATCGTATCACAAGACAATTGCTGGATATTGAGAATGCAGAGGTAAAATAAAAAAGCTGTGCTGTGATTGGTTGCTATTTCTTATACTGCTGAGGTAACATGAAAGCTGTGCTGTGATTGGTGGCTACTTCTTATACTACTGAGGTTGCATGAAAGCTGTGCTGCGATTCGTTGTTACATATTAAACCACTGAGGTAACATGAAAGCTGCGCTGTGATTGGTTGCTATATATAATACCGCAGAGGTAACATGAAAGCTGCGCTGTGATTGGTTGCTATATATAATACCGCAGGGGTAACATGAAAGCTGCGCTGTGATTGGTTGCTATATATAATACCGCAGAGGTAACATGAAAGCTGCGCTGTGATTGGTTGCTATTTTTTATATTGCTGAGGCAGAATAAAAGTTGCGCTGTGATTGGTTGTTATTTCTCTTACTGCTGAGGTAACATGAAAGCTGCGCTGTGATTGGTTGTTATATTTTATACTGCTAAGGTAACATGAAAGCTGCGCTGTGATTGGTTGTTATATATTATACCACTGAGGACATGAAAGCTGCGCTGTGATTGGTTGTTATTTAGATATATAAAAACGAATGAATGTCTGTCTGTCTGTCTTCGCAGCAACGCGCGACGGGTACGCTAGTCATATATATAAAATTGAATGTATGCCTGTCTGTGTGTCTGTCTGTGTGCGTGTCTATTTGTCCTTTATGCGCTACTACCCCATTCATCCGATCTCCATGAAACTTTGGGAAGTTGTTGAGTACACTCCTGGGAAGATTATAGGCATAGTACATTTATGCTACGATAAATGGTGTGCGTGCGAGCGTCGTCGACAGTTACGCCCCCCCACATAGATCGTTTGATTTCCATCATTGCCACTAATTCTCTCACTTCCCGATGTCGTAGAAACATGAAATTTGGCACGAGCATTGATTAGGTCATAAATAGGAAAAGTTCAAGGGTCCCAACTCGATTATTCAATTCTAAGCGCAAAGGAATTAGCGTCCAAATTTTATGTACAGAATCTAATTCTCTCACTTCCTGATGTCATCTATATATATGAAAAGGAATGTATGTCTGTCTGTCTGTCCTTTTTGCGCTACTACACCATTCATCTAATCGCCATGAAACTTTGGGAAGTTGTTGAGTACACTCCTGGGAAGGTTACTGGCATAGTACATCTATCCTACGATAGGTGGCGCGCGTGCGAGCATCATCGACAGTTATGCCCCCCAGTCAAAGATCGTTTGATTTCCATCTCAAACACAAAAGCAAAAGGCATTATGAGCAACGGGATGCGTGTTCAACCAGAAAATGATGCATCCGCCGAACGTTTCCCTTGACAATTGCTGGATATTGAGAATGCTGGTAAAATGAAAGCTGAGCTGTGATTGGTTGCTATTTCTTATACTGCTGAGGTAACATGAAAGCTGTGCTGTGATTAGTTGATGCTTATACTACTGAGGTTATATGAAAGCTGTGCTGTGATTGGTTGCTACTTCCTATACTACTGAGGTTACATGAAAGCTGTGCTGTGATTGGTTGCTATATATTATACCGCTGAGGTAAAATGAATGCTGCGCTGTGATTGGTTGCCATTTTGTTATATTGCTGAGACAGAATAAAAGTTGCGCTGTGATTGGGTGTTATCTAGATATATAAAAACGAATGTATGTATGTATGTATGTCTTCGCAGCAACGCGCGACGGGTAAGCTAGTCTATATATATAAAAATGAATGTATGTCTGTGTGCGTGTCTGTTTGTCCTTTATGCGCTACTACACGATTCATGCGATCGCCATGAAACTTTGGGAAGTTGTTGAGTACACTCCTGGGAAGATTATAGGCATAGTACAACTATCCTACGATAAATGGCGCGTGCGCGAGCGTCGTCGAAAGTTACCACCCCCCCACGTAGATCGAATAAGTAAGCCACCTGCTATTGTGATGTCATCACTGATGTCATCAACATCGGACGCCCTTGAACATGCCCCCACATGTTCTATAAAGCTGCATTGTGATGTCATTAAGGCTCTATTATGACACGTACAGCTTGGAACCACTAGAGCACGCCAGCCAATTACCATTGGAGTTGGAAGTGGGTAAACAAGTACTAGGATATCTTCCTAAGAAGCCACAGCAGCCGGATAAATTGTATGTTCCACCCAACGGCTATTTTATTCAGCCCGCAAGGGGGAAGCAGCGGCCTGCAAAATCTCATTCAGGTAGGTAGGTTCAGTTCTTGGAGGTTGGGGAATGCTTATGGGCAAGGCCTTATGTCTCATCCCAACTCGATTATTCAGTTCTAAGCGCAAAAGAATTAGCGTCCAAATTTTATGTACGAATCTAATTTTCTCGCTTCCCAATGTCATAGAAACGTGAAATTTGGCACGAGCATTGATTATGTCATAAATAGGAAAAGCTAATGGGTCCCAACTCCATTATTCAATTCTATGCGCCAAAGAATTAGCGTCCAAAGTTTATGTACGAAATCTAATTTTCTCGCTTCCCAATGTCATAGAAACGTGAAATTTGGCACGAGCATTGATTATGTCATAAATAGGAAAAGTTAATGGGTCCCAACTCGATTATTCAATTCTATGCGCAAAAGAGTTAGCGTCCAAATTTTGCGTACGGAATGTAATTTTCTCACATAGAAACTTGAAATTTGGCACGGGCATTGAATATGTCATAAATAGGAAACGCTAATGGGTCCCAACTCCATTATTCAATTCTATGCGCAAAAGAATTAGCGTCCAAATTTTACGTACGGAATCTAATTTTCTCGCTTCCCAATGTCATAGAAACGTGAAATTTGGCACGAGCATTGATTATGTCATAAATAGGAAAAGTTAATGGGTCCCAACTCCATTATTCAATTCTATGCGCAAAAGAATTAGCGTCCAAATTTTACGTACGGAATCTAATTTTCTCGCTTCCCAATGTCATAGAAACTCGGAATTTGGCACGAGCATTGAATATGTCATAAATAGGAAAAGCTAATCGGTCTCAACTCGATTATTCAATTCTATGCGCAAAAGAATTAGCGTCCACATTTTACATACGGAATCGAATTCTCTCGCTTCCCAATGTAATAGAAACTCGAAGCTGAGGTAACATGTAAGCTGCGCTGCGATTGGTTGTTATATATTATACCACTGAGGTAACCTAAAAAAGCTGCGCTGTGATTGGTTGTTATCTAGATATATAAAAACGAATGTATGTCTGTCTGTCTGTCTGTCTGTCTTCGCAGCAACGCGCGATGGGCAAGCTAGTTCTATATAAATTACACCAGCATGACAAAGTAATAATGCACCAAGTGTGGAAATGCTGTTTTTTTTTCACAAAAACCTCTCTGTAAGACTGTAAAAAAAGAAAGTAAAAAATCAAAACCATAAATTCAATGTTTTCCCCACAAGCATAAAGAATGACGGCTCACCCGGCCTCACTTGTTCCGCTGTCAGAAAACTTCATAGGCTCCATTTATTCCTAGGATGATGGGAATTTGATTGTGGAAATCCTCGTCTTTTGTACAATTGCATCTTAAGCGATAGGATTGCACAGAGGGGATGGGAATTTTTCATTTTTGGATATGGACCCTTTTGTAGTGTAACAGGCGGTTATTGTCCGCTTAAAAAAATGTTTTGGTAATAATTCTCCCTTCTTCGTGACTCACACTAAATAGTCACTAGATCAGAGTCTTGGCCGGTAAATGTAGGATTCCAGTCATTAGTATTAAGGTACGGAGTAAAATGTAAGAAGACCTGTGAATGTAGCGTCTATATAAATTCCTATGTGACCAATGGTGCTGGGATGATATGTTTCCTTACAAACTCTCCCACATGGGGTTTGTGGAACTGGGCAAGAAACACGTACCCATTGCAGTGCCTTTTGTCTGTTTCTCATTCGATTGAGGGTCAAAAGCAGTGTTGTGTCTCCTTAAGGAGAGCACCCAAAAAGTGTGTGGGGACACCTAGGGGGTGAGTGAATCAGGGAATGGTATAGTCTTTCCCCAAGGAGAGCACCTGGAAGGGGTGTGGCGACACCTAAAAGCTAAGTAAGGAGACTTATAAGGCAATGCTCCTCTGGGAAATTATACAAATCAGAAAGATGAAAAAATACCTCCACGGCGCCATCTAGTGGATAACAGCATTCCTTCAATTCGAAGTGATTTTATAAAAAAAAGTGTGCAATGATTGCGATTATAAAACCAGAAACCATGCATAAACAGACTGTTTCGGGGGGTTTGCCCCTCATCAGGTGCCCCACATCCCTTCTGGATGCTCTCCTTCGGGAGAGACTATATCATCCTCAAATCCACTCACCCCCTAGATGTCCCCACACACTCTTTGGGTGCTCTCCTTAAGGAGACACAACACCGCTTCTGACCCACATCATAGGCCCCTCACAGACTAAGCCAGAGACCTGCTGCATACTGATGAGGGGCAAACACTTCGTATATGGATGTTTTCTGGCTTGGTTTAAAAATCCCAATCAATCATTGTAGACTTTTTTTTATAAGGTCACTTGAATTGAAGGAATGCTGCCATCCAATAGATGGCGCTGTAGAGGTATTTTTCCATTATTTAATGTTCAATAAGTTTTTTATTAGTAGTTATCATGACTTTACATACATGCATATGCTAATCTTTTTTAACATAAAATTCCTTGCGTTTAACAATCAAAAGTATTTTTCCATCATTTGATTGACAATTGTTCAAATTATTATTGTTCAATATAAACTGAATGCTGTCGGTTACAAACTGTTTTTGTAGATGTGGAATGGGGTGGTCAATACTCAAGAAGAAGGACGGCTGAGCGGAGACCTATTTAAAAACATATCAGGGGACACTAGACTCTACTACACAGAAAGAACAGGTCCTTTAGTCCACTAGGCTTTAGCATTCTTATATAGAGGAAACTAGACTGTACCAAACAAAAGGCCTGGTCCCTTGGTTCAGTGAGGCTAGCATTCTTATATAGAGGAAGCTAGACCCTACCGGTTGGGGGGACCAGGTCCTTTGGCCGACTATAGTTAGGATTCTTATATAGAGAAAGCTAGACCCTACCTATTGAGAGAACCCGGTCCCTTGGCACAGTGAGGCTAGCATTCCCATATAGAGGAAGCTAGACTCTACTAATCAGGGGGAGCGGGTCTTTTGGCCAAGTAGAGCTAGCATTCTTATACAGCGGAAGCTAGATCCTATTGATCAGGGGAACCTTGTCCTTTGGCCCGTTCTTATATAAAGGGAGCTAAATGCCAGTGGGAAGAGAAACCTGTTTTTATGTTTTGATTTACCAAATTATTTTTAATTGCAGCCTTGCAGAAAATTTATTATCTGTTGCTGCGACCAGTTAGTTTATATTATTGACTACTACTTTAGAGTTATTTCCATTTTCACACATCAGGACTTTTAGCAAAAATCCATGTTTTACAAAACATCTCCGGGCAGTTTTAAAGGCAAAAAATGGTTGTTAGCTGCACGGCTCCAGTCACAGGTGCAGCTTTAATTCCAGTTCTTTTTCATTATTCGGCACTGACTTTGAAGCCGAACACCAAAAATTTTGGAGCTGCCCATCTGGCACATACAGGACCCAAACAATGCCCGGCGGTACCAACTGATTATACTAATCTGCAACTAAAAAAAGCTGTTTGATTGTTTTCAACTAATTTCCATGTATTTTGGTTCGCTGAAAACGGGGAAAAAATTTGAAAAAATCCTAGACGTCAAGATTTACCACAAAATGCAAAATTCTCTTCAAATTTAGTAATTTTTTTTTTATCTTAGGCTTTTAAACTAAATTTAAAGTCAAAATTAGTATTAACTAATTCACATTAGTGCATTTAAGATAACTTTCAAGGTAACACAATGGCGGTTTTTACGCTTCCATCCCTGCAGGTCATTCCGTACACTTGAAGGAAACCTATGAGAACTTGGAATTGGTTCTTCGTAAACTTAAATATGAAGACCACGTTTGGCAAGTGTGTGGGCATTTAAAGGTCTTGTGCATGCTGCTCGGGCAACAAGCTGGATATACCAAATCCCCTTGTTTTCTGTGGCTATGGGACAGTCGAGACCGACAAAATCACTGGACCAAGAAGAGCTTGCAGCCGAGGGTGCCCATAATCGGTCAGAAAAAATGACCTCCGAGAAACTTTGTTACCTCCACATTAAGTTCTTCTACCACCTCTCCATATAAAATTGGGATTGATGAAGTAATTTGTGAAATCACTTCCAAGAGATGGAGAATGATTCAAATATTTGGTTACCAAGTTTCCAAGCCTCTCGGAAGCAATATAGAAGGAAGGTGTGTTCATCGGAAGTAGTAAGCGTCCATACCTTATGTCAAGCCGCCCACTTTTGGAAAGTGACAGGGGCCACGCCCCCTTCCCATGACCTTTGACCCACGCCCCTTCGGCGCACCACCTTACCGCCATCTGGTGTGTGGTGGACCCGCCTTCCGCATTCCAGGGGTGTGACGTGTATCAGGGGGCCCCCTTCCGCATTCCAGGCCTGTGAAGTATCACGAGACACACTTTAGAATACAGTGTGTGCCATGATAATCAAGGGCCTTATTATATGTATAGCCTGACTTGATGTTATGTACCATTCAAGTCATCCCCCAATCAGTGGACTTATTATATTTATAGTCTGACTTGATGTTATATACTATTCAAGTCGCCTTATGTGTATACACCCCGTAGGGGGGGTGTGTGTATCGATGAATGGGACATGTTTACTGTTTACAACCAGTAGCTAATTAGTTCCAGCTCTGCAAGGATGGCAGCATAGTGATGAATGAAGGTGTCTATTATTACACAGTTAGAATCAAAGACTACTCTGTTAACAGCTAACACATGTATCTATTTCTCTATCTATTATACTTCATGTATCTAACTATTATATAAATATGCACAGATCATATTAAAAACACTGGGGATTTGACACCGGTATTGGCTATCACAAAAGTTATTTTTTATAAAATGTTTTACAAAATCATTTTTTTTTAAATCTGGCGTAAAGAAACGTAAACTACGCTCATAAGATAATCCGCGGGCTATGTAATATCATACAAACACGCAGTAATGACCACAAAATACACTGTCAGTATCCTGAATTTGGTTATCCTGATATAGGTACCTCTCGCAGTTTCTTTTTAAAAACTCTATAAAAGCCACGGAAAAAATTGGACTATCCGGAGCTAGGCCATAACTATCAAAAAAGATCGCTCTCTCCGAATCACATAGTACAATTAACACCCAGTGTCGTCCTCGTTGAGATGAATCATCAGTATTAATTATATAAGCCGACGGTCTTTTATCCACATTGAATCGGGGTAGGAAGTCACTCGGGTATACACCAGCAAAAATTCGCGAAGTATAAGGATCGGATTTAAGGAGACTCGTAAGTTGAAGAGTGTTCATAACTTAATTGTAATCGTACAGAACTTCTCTTCTGTGATTTATTTCTAGAATAGCGGGACTTGAAGCATATACAAGCATGTTAACCGTGTGAGGGGTTGGGACTGAGAATCATACTTCCGCTCGCAGGTTCCCAGTTTTAACGAGCGAGAAGTGCGTACCGGGCTCCATGTCCGGCGAGAGGTCGAATGCAAAAAATGTGTATCCGCTAACGAACTCATTCCTGTCAATCGAAATCGAGCTGTCCTCTCTCTTCTTTCCGGAGATATGGACGAGAGCCATGTTTTCCCTAATAGCTAATTCAGCCTCAAAATCAGGTTGAAAAGGCGTGCCCGGAATCTGCTGACCATCCAGATACAAGGCCGCGTGGTTTACAGAATAATGGTGAAAACAGAGAGGATTTTTTGGGAAGCTACCGCTAAAGGCCTCATTGTCCACAAAGGCTAATATCACAGTTTTAGGGATCTGGCCCAGGAACAAATTTTCATGGTTGGTTATTTTATTTCCTATTGCTATACTATAGACTTTTAAGGTAGACCGATCCAAAGTATATTTAGCGGAGGTCGCTAGTAGTGCTTGGCTGTGCCCTATGCGGACGGCTGAGGATACTTGTACTCTCTTGATGAATATTGAAGCATGAAGGATTTGAACTTTAAAACCATCAGGGTCTGCGGACATCAAGCAGAAAAAGTCTTTATTCCTTGTCAGTTTTATCTTTAAATCCAGACCATTCAAGATAAGCTTCGGCTGATTAAATATATCGCCATAAATAGGCCCCAGAAGCTCCACAGTTTTAGAGCGCTGTGTTGCGGCACCTCTTTTAGTGAAGCCTAAATTTGGGCCATCGAGTGTCCTTTCATGGTGGTAACCTGCCTAATCCTTGTAAAACAGACCGGCGGTAAATTGGGATGCAAGCGTTTCGATGAATGCTCTATAGCTATAAAGATTATCAGATTGTGAGATTAGTCGATCCCCCAATGTGATGTCCACTTGATTAAAAAGCGTGGCTACAGGATAATTAATAAAGCCCACACGAGCACCATCGGGGATGGGTGTGTTATCTTGTTTAACTATACGACAGGTTAAGTGCAGGAGGGTGTTATTTAAGTCGTAGTAATATTCGCCGCTACCCGATATGAAGAATTCCAACGGAGTGTTGTCAGTGAGGGCTGCGATAGGCAGGACTTCAACAAATAAAGATTTTTCAATACTCGTCTGCGTGGGCGGTATGGTGAAAATATCCAATTCAGATTTGGTGCACTCTACAGAACCGTTGTGTATGAACGCCATGTTAGAGACTTAAAAGATGTCGTCTGCTGCGCGTCTAGTGGGTTTCTGACGATGTTGTCTTTTGCGTGAAGGAGTCTTATTCATGAGGATCGGGTGAAATCGCGCTACGATTCGTCTTTTTCTTTTACGGGGATTTTTTACAACAGAAACTAGGCCTGAGCCGCGTTGTTCTCGGCGTGGCGGATTAAGTCTGTCCAAAACAGCCGATGAAACAGAAGTGACCACGTCTGTAGCGATATTTTTGACAGCCGTCTTTACATGAGGCTTTACTAATTCTAGACCTTTTCTGAAAAGAGGCAAGGCCCTTCGGAAGAACGACTTGAAGATGCCGCCAATCCCTGCGCCAATCCTATACTCGTCTCCATGAAACCTGTCTATTTTTCCTCCTCCACTTTGCGCCAAATAATGTCTCACGTAGACCGCAGGATCTCCATACACCCACTGAGACAACATGTTTTAACGCTGCGAATCGTTACGCGGTCTAAAGTGTAATCGCACTATACTTTTTCCGTACCTGAATTTAACAGGCACGTTCTGGTCTGATAAAATCGAGATTGTAATCGTGTCAAAATGTTGTTTGCACACCGGCACGTAATCAGGACGATTTTACTGAATTGTCTTTTTTTTTACCTCTACCGTTCTTAAAAGCTGTACATAGCTATCTCCTACAAACTGATGATGGATAATATCGCTATAGACGAGCAATGTTTAAAATCCAGCTTTAATGGGCGACATTGACAGGACTAAGAGTTAACGCAGACAAAAGTGACATAGCCTATATAAACATATTACCCTCTATGACAAAACTAATAGACCTTAACTTCGGCTTTCAGCAACAACCACATTAATTCCCAGGTATGGCATATAATCTATCCACATCCTTATCCATACTATACAAGTGGAACTACCCACCACTGATAAAAAACTATCGGCCAAGCTAATAAAGTGGACGACCCAATGCTCTCCTGGGTGGGAAAGATAAAATGAAAATGAACCTCTTGCCCCGAATACTATACCTATTCCGAACTTTACCCATCCCTATCCCATTCGAGGTATTAAACAACTTTCAGAAGCTCATTTTTAGATTTATATGGGCCAATAAACGAGCAAGAATAAAAAATAGTGTCATGTACCTCCATAAAAAACAGGGGGGGTCTTTCGATCCCCAATCTAAAGAAATATTACATAGCAGCTAGAATAGCACAATGGGCCGAAACCATGGGAGGAGCAAAAGCACCTCTCTGGGTCAGACTAGAGGCCACGAAAATAGCCCCATATACATTTTCAGAACTGATTTGGTCCAATGGCCCAATGAAGGAGAAGCTTCTGGACAGGAATCTAGATACAAATATAAACTATCAGTAAATCCATCTAGACTACTACCTATAATACCAAATGAAAGATTCCCCCCAAGTAAAGACCTGATGCATTTTCAATGGTGGAAAATGAACGAAATCACAAATCTGCATCACCTGATAGAGAATGCGAAGCTGTTCACCATAAGCCAATTTAAAGCTAAATTTAATCCTCCCCCATCAGAGAATTATAGAATCAATCAAGTCTACCACTTCTTAGACTCACTCAAAATACCGCGAACTCTCCCAGACCTAACTATGTATGAGAGAATATGCATGAGAGATCCTATGAAAAAAGGCTCCCTATCCTTGATTTACAACATAATGAACAGTCTAGGAGGAGAAGGAAGACTCCCATATATGGAAAAATGGGAAAAGGACCCAAACATTAACATGTCAACAGATAGATGGAGACAATGCTGTGAGACAATATCAAAGGGGAGCCACCAGGTGACTTTGATGGAGACGTCCCTAAAGATTGTCCATCAAACTCACCTGGTCCCAAAAAGACTACACCAAATTTATCAATCAGTCTTGCCCCTCTGCTTCAGAGGATGTACAAAGGAAGGCCCTCAGGTTCATATATGGTGGACCTGCCCAGTGGTAGCAGGGCTCTGGACACAAGTTCACAGGCTTTTGCAGAGACTGTTTATAGGCCCCCTACAAAAATCTCCAGCAGTGTTTCTCTTGGGAGATCGCCAAACGGGGGTCAAATATAGCGCTCACAAGCTGATCCAGGCTGTGTGTATGGCAGCAAGCAATCACAGAAAAATGGCCGTTACTTACTGACTGAGGAGTGCATATAGATGCATCCTCCTCTCACCATGCAGGTAGCTGACTACCAAATGGAGGAGCCAATAACACCTGTGCAAGACACCGATAAAACAACCACTCACACTGCCTCTTGATAATGAGGGGGGTGGATGCTTGGTGTAAACTCCCACACATAGTGGATACAGGGTGCCAGACCATTCTGATATATGTAGTTCACCATGCAGACCAGCAACCTATTCATGACGCCATGATAATTCGGCGGGTTGCCCTGCATATCCAACAGTGAACCACATTGGTACTGCCACCCTGGGCTCCCCCTGGAGTCTTAATGCCACACTGCATGTGAATGATAGATAATAAATGCAAGGCATTGGTTGAATGTTGGCCAAGATACATGAGCCCACTAACCACTTCACGGTGGATATGATGGATATGCAGGGCAACCCGCCGAATTATCATGGCGTCATTAATAGGTTGCTGGTCTGCATGGTTAACTACATATAACGTTGTACTTAATTTGTTTTGATTCTTTAATAAATAATATTTGAAACTAAAATCCAGCTTTTATGTCCGCGAAATGTCGGCGCCTGTCGGGGATATTTCCAACAAAACCTTCGTTATATTCAGGCAGACCTAGCAGAACGGACAACTTATGCCCCGGCGCAAAGTGTAGCATTGGCGAATCGGTAACTGTAACAATTCTTTTTACTTCATCATAGCGTAGCTTAAAGACCTCGTTTGTTATCCTTAAAACCTCAATTCTGTCGTTTATCGCACGCGTCAAATCTGATACGGAGCCATAAAAACCCGCCTTCACATAATACTCGCGATAGATATCGCCCTGTTTAGCGATGAAAAAGTTTCCCTTGTTCGGCCCAATCGTTTCCCACGTGTACGGATACTGTATCTCGGTTAGCGCCACATTGTGAGCGCCGGAGAGGTGAATCGGCTTCGCTATTTTAAGCAGAAATTGAGTTTTCGGGGTAGATTCTGGACGATGCATTACTAGGAAGAGTTATATAAAATGAGCCCGATTCCATGGTCTATGTGGTGACAGTTGATTTTCAGCGACCCAGCTGTTAAATTTTGTAGGGTACCCGAGCCACTTCACAAAATAATGCTCCGTCCCGCGGACGCGTCTTTTCTTTAATATTTTCTCGATCCTGTATACGCGGTTCTCATCCGCTAGTACCTGCTGTATTTCCTCTTTATAAAACGAACCCTCTATAGCTTCGCCGCTCAGGTCGATTAATTTATATAGTGGTTTTTGAAATCGCGTATTAATAGAGTCTATGACAAAAATTTCATCAGTGTAAGTTTGCTCATAGCCTTTCGCAAATGTTCCTTTATACTGCGAAATCCTTACATGATCCCCAAATTTTTAAAGAAGTCTTTTCAGGTTTTGAGTTCAGAATATCGCTGTAGATATTTCGCTAAATTGTTAAGGAGTTCTTTTTCGTGACATCCACAGGTCGACATCGAATAGTGCGGTGGTAAGTTCGGTTATAACTTTATACCAGCGATGGTAAAATATCGATATAGCGAAATGTGTTATGATGTGTGAGATAACGCCACATTTGCGATTTTAAAGTGCGATTAAAACGTTTGACCAGCGCAGCCTTTACGTTGTTGCTCGTAAAGTAATGGTGTATGTTGTATCTTTTACAAAGGCGATTCATGTGTTGATTCGCAAATTCTTTGCCGCGATCTGTGCGTATTTTTCGAGGTACACGATCGCTATTCTCAAATATCAGCTCGAAGGCTCTTGCGACGCTTGACCCCGATTTGGAAGCTAACCCGACGCACCATGCATATTTTGATAAAACATCTATAATCGTTAAAATGTATTTTATGCCATCATTTTCTTTACAGTATTGCATTAAACACACGAGGTCAGATTCCCAGAGCGAATCTATATCAGCCGCAATTATTTTATTTCTAGCAAATTTCTTTCTGATTGGCTTGTGAAGGCTATAACAATTAATCTTTTGCAACCATTCTGTAATTTTGCGCTGGTTTATTCCCTTAAGTGCCTTATGCAATTTTTGAATTCCGGCATAAGAACCGGCGCATAATGGTGTAAAATATTGGCGCTGTAACCGGCATGCATCCCGTGAAGAGGGCATGATGGTAATTATGCCGCACGGATGGGGATGCTGCGGTTTAATTACCTCCTATCTTTTTATAAATCTAGCCCACTTTGATTCTACCACTCGTAGTTTTATATCCTCTGATTACAGCACATAGAAAGCCTGTATAACGTTTTAATTACTTTCCGCTTTTTTATAAAGTATCTACCACATTTTGATTTCGCTATCCTGCTTTAAAATGTGCCAGAACATAGAATGCTATATTCAGCTTAGTAGCATTTACAAAGTTTCATTGTGTGGCTGGATGATGCATTTAGGATAATATAAAATCTAGTTGTAAATGTCACAGTTCTGATTAACTGGATACAAAAAAAAGCTCTAAGGGTGCATTCACGCGAACGTATATCGGCTCGGGTTTTACGCCGAGCCGATATACGTTGTCCTCGGGTGCAGGGGGGGGAGGATGGAAGAGCCAAGTGCAGGAACTGAGCTCCCGCCCCCCTCTCTGCCTCCTCTCCGCCTCTCTGCACTATTTGAAATGAGAGGAGGCGGGATGGGGGCGGGGCTAAAGTCCGGGAATTAGCCCCGCCCCGTCCCGCCTCTCCCCATTGAACTCTTTACGAGTTCATTATAACAAATTGAAGTCATTAGCCAGGTGGCTAATTTACCGTGACAGTAGCTAAAGTTTGAGACCTTCTGACCTGTGCCTGATCTACCGTGACAGTAGCTGAAGTTTGAGACCTTCTTACCTCTTGTCTCATCCATCCTGATACTTTTAGGATCAATAAAATCAAGATGCGATGTCACAGAACTGATTAATTACACTTTGAAAAAAGTTCCTATTGGGATGGTGGGAGCAAGGGGTATTTGTAAATAACTAGAAACACGTGTTGAGGGGATTGTCTGGACTTGTCCGAAGTGGGCATGAGACCATTGCATATAAGTGGCCCTTCAGGTCACACACACAACCAACCAGCTCCCGAGCCAGTCAGCCCGTCTCCTTTACAGAGCCAGAAAATCTCTTTGTTCATCTACTTAATTTGGACTCCATCATCACCAACCACATCATCTCCGGGACTTCACAAAGCATCGTTGGAAAAAAAGTAATACATTGTTTTTATCTTTTTATTTTTGCATTAATGTATAAGGATAAACATTGTTTTATTAATAACATATATTTTTAATGTACGACCCCGTTAATAGTTCTACGGTGTACTAGGGCATTACAATAGATGTATGTTTAATTAGTATAGTTGGTTCTCATTATTGATGCCGTATTGTATTAACGTATTAAGATAATTATTAATATTCACGTACGGTTAATATTTCCACGATAAACTAGTGCATTACAATAGCTGTATGTATACTTATAATATTGGTAACCTTACTACGTGTGTAGAGATGAGCGAGCACCAAAATGCTCGGGTGCTCGTTACTCGGGACGAAATTTTCGCGATGCTCGAGGGTTCGTTTCGAATAACGAACCCCATTGAGGTCAATGGGCGACCCGAGCATTTTTGTATATCGCCGATGCTCGCTAAGGTTTCCATTTGTGAAAATCTGGGCAATTCAAGAAAGTGATGGGAACGACACAGCAACGGATAGGGCAGGCAAGGGGCTACATGTTGGGCTGCATCTCAAGTTCACAGGTCCCACTATTAAGCCACAATAGCGGCAAGAGTGCCCCCCCCCCCTCCCAACAATTTTTACTTCTGAAAAGCCCTCATTAGCAATACATACCTTAGCTAAGCACCACACTACCTCCAACAAAGCACAATCACTGCCTGCATGACACTCTGCTGCCACTTCTCCTGGGTTACATGCTGCCCAAACCCACCCTGCACGACCCAGTGTCCACAGCGCACAAACTTTATCCCCAGCCAATATCTGCATCACGCATTTTACATTCATCACAGCCTGAACACTGGGCATCAACCCTCATCCATCACTCCCCCATTTGAAGGTGTAGCAGTACATACAGATGCACAGACAAAAAGTGTGACAAACATACATACATCAGTTGAAAAACATTGAGGTGAGTACTATTTTTGACAATTTGTGTGAAAAAGTTTGCTGAGTGACTGAGACATTCTATCTTTCTTATTTACTGAAATAAATAAAATTGCTATCTTTCCTGCCTTCTAAGACAGTATGATTCATTAGATTTATTACAAGCTTCTATTCCATTAATGCAAACAAAGCTACTTTATCTAAATCTAGTGTTACAGCACTTCCTCCCAGAAAATGAGGAAGTAAGGGGGGTCCAAGCCTGCAGCTTCGAGCAAGCAGCCTTTCTCTCTCACTAAAACAAACTGTTAACCCTTTGTATACATTCACATACATATACATCTATATCTATCCACCTAGTATTATACACCTTTTTCCCCGGCGTCATCATGACGACATACCTGGAGGTTGCCCGTTGACCTTGTAGGGACAGGAAGCAAGAGACTTGAAAAGGCTTCTCCTGCCTCCCATTCTCCAGTGCTTCCTGTTCCTACAGGAACATGCAAGAGAGCTCCCTCCAGGGAGATGAAAAGCTGACGGGGGTGGGGGGGTAGTGTGGTCCACAGGCTCGCCTCCCCCTCTCACCTCCTCTTCTCTTCTCTTCAGGCGGTCCGGAGGACGGCGGGCCACAGGTCATGCCTCCCGGCTTCACCACCGCAGTGCCATGGAGAGCGGCGGGCCAGAGGCCCTGAGACCCCTCTCCCATCGGGCTGTACGTCATCACCGCAGGGGAGGAGAGCGGCGGGCCACAGACTCTGAGACCTCTCTCCTCCTGGCAGGCTCCAGCGCAGCCGCGCGCAGCGTCGGGGGGCGGGGCTAGTGACGCGGCGTGACGTGGTAACATCAGACACCGCAAACCCGGAAGTTGAGCCCAGGAAATTCAAAAAAGCCCTCCAACAAGCTTCCACTGCAGGACACCTTCGGAGAAGGTTCATCCAGGCGAACAGGTCTGTCTTATTGCTACTGTGGATACCATGACTAGCAGAGAGACCGACGTGGAAGCCCTGCAAACTGTAAGTGTTCACCCAAGAACCAAAACCGGTGCAATATGTACAAAAATTTGGGGCTTAAAGGGCAATGTACGGGGGCTTCCTTATGCGCATTTATGTATCATTGCAGGACTGGGAATCCATCAAAGCAAAACAAGACCCTAAGAAAAGGCACAGGAAATGTTCCCTGTGCCTTAAGAAGCTGGACAAGGCATACAAAAAAATCGCTATGCCCAGAATGTACGACTAGGATCCTCAAAGAGGAACAGTAGGCATTCTTGGAGGATATAAGATCCCTGGTTAGGGAAGAGGTCCGGGCGTCGATCTCTAGCCTCCTCCCGGCCCAGCGGGAAAGAAGGGCCGCAAAAAGGCCTAGTTATTCACCGCTAACAAGCTCCGACTCGGAGCAATCATTGGGCGAGCTTTCCGAGGGCGAGCTGTTCGACCATCCTCCCGACCCAAAGGACGAAAACAAGAAATACTACTTTTCGTCAGGTGTTCTCAATGAACTGATAAAAGCGGTGAGGGACACCATGAAGATCGAGGACACGGTCGAGCCAAGATCTGTGCAGGACGATATGCTTGGGGGGCTCAGGCCGAGAAATAAGACCGTCTTCCCAGTGAACACCACCCTGATAAAAGTGATCTCGGACGAGTGGGCCTGCGCGGATAAGCATCTCTATCTACCCCGCGAATACAAGGAGAGGCTCCGGTTCACAGAGGAGGATGTGCGCATTTACGAAGACGTCCCGAAGGTAGACGCGCAGGTAGCCAGGATAGCTAGGAAGACAGCCCTTCCCTTTGAAGACTCATCACACCCAAAGGATCCGATGGACAATAGAGTGGACGCCCTAATGAAGCGGGCCTGGCAGACGGCAGCGTATACCTTGGAATCCAACGCCGTCGCCACCTCCGTCGCAAGATCGATGTTACTCTGGCTGGGCGAACTGGACGACCAGGTCAAGCAAAGATCACACAGGGAAGCGATTCAGGAGTGCATACCCCTGCTGAAACAGGCGACAGGCTTCCTTCAGAGTCTATGAGGCTAGCAGCCAGGAACGCAGCACTATCCAACATGGCTAGGTGGGCGATCTGGCTGAAGACATGGAAAGGAGATGCCGCATCCAAGAGCAAAATTGTGTAACATCCCCTTCCACGGCCAGTATATTTTCGGCGCAGACCTGGAAGAAATCCTCAAGAAAGCAACCGACAGGACCCACAGCTTTCCAGACCAGGCAAGAACCGGGCTAACCCCCAGACGACAACTGTCCTTCAGACCCTACTGGGGAAAGGGGAAGACAGGCCACTGGTCCTACCCAAAGGGCGGCAGGGGTAAGACGAAAGCAATCACTACCCCCGTAGAGGATTCCCAGGTGGGGGGTAGACTACTAAGGTTTGCTCGGGAATGCCAGCGCGTTACGGATAACCCGTGGGTCCTCCAGCTGATACCCCAAGGATATAGGATAGAATTCTTTGTCCAGCCCCCAAACAATTTCAGGGTCACCCCCACGCAATCCCCTGCCCTTCAGGATATTTTCAGAAGGAAAATCGCTAATCTGCTACATATGGGGGCTATAGTCCAGGTCCCCACCGTAGAGCAGGGGTCGGGATACTACTCTCCCCTCTTCTTTATTAAAAAACCAAGCGGCGCCCACCGGATGATCCTCAACCTGAAGGGCCTGAATAGATATATTATCTATAAAGATTTAAAATGGAAACCGTTAGGTCGGCAGTAACCCTAATAAAAAAGGGGACTATATGAGCACAGTCGACCTGAAGGATGCGTACTATCACGTCCCGATCCTGCCAGAACACCACAAGTATCTGCGATTTGCAATCAGGATAGGAAGCCACCTGTATCACTTCCAGTTTCAGTGCCTACCATTCGGCATATCCACGGCACCCAGAGTTTTCTCAAAAATAGAGGCAGAGATGGTGGCGCACCTTCACGCATCGGGCGTTCATATCATTCCCTACCAGGACGACTTTCTAGTAATAGGACCCTCGCCAAAAGCCCTCAAGGAGGATACCGCTCGGGTCATCACCCTGTTCCAGAGACTGGGGTGGCTTGTAAATTTCCAGAAACCCAGCCCCCCCCCCCCCCCCCCCCGAGATCCGTAAAACATTCTTGGGGGTGCGGATAGACTTGGAGTCACAAACCCTATCTTTGTCACCACCCACGCGGGAGAGCCTTAGGCTGGCAGCCCATTAGTATTGTGGGAAGAGGCAAATAACGATAAGGGACAGGATGAGACTGCTGGGCCTCATAACATCCTGCATCCAGATCATTCCATGGGCACAAGCACACTCGAGAACGCTCCAGAGGGCCGTCCTGTGCAACTGGGATGGCGCAGCGACCTCCCTGGACGCCAGGATGCCCCTGTCACCATCGGTCACACGATCCCTTTACTGGTGGCAGTCAGCGCGTAACCTAAAGGCAGAATCCCCGTGGGTGGCGGAACCCTTCATTTGCGTAGTCACCGACGCGAGCCAACTCGGCTGGAGAGCGCAAATAGGACATCGCCTGTTGCAGGGCAAATGGGGCCCAAGGACTAGGAACCAGACCTCAAATTTCAGGGAACTCAGGGCCATTTGGGAAGCACTGCGCAGAGCACAGGACACCCTAAGGCATAAGCACATTAAAGTCTTCGCTGATAAGGTGACGGCGGTCTCCCTTATTCGCCACCAGGCACCAGGAATCACCATCTACTGAAGTTGACAGCCCGGATTTTCCGGTGGGCCGAAGCTACGGTGCGGTCCCTGACAGCAGTCCACCTCAAGGGGTCCCAGAATATAACAGCAGATTACCTCAGCTGAAGACGTCTAGACCCCGGGGAATGGTCCCTGAACCAGGAGGAATTCCAGCGCATTATAGACATCTGGGGCAGGTAGCAGGTGGACCTCTTTGCGAGGGGCCTAAACGCAAAATGCCCCGTTTACTTTTCCGTCGATCCAAGGGACAGGGCCGAGGGAATGGATGCCTGCTCCCAGAGCTGGGACATCAGTCTGGCTTACGCCTTCCCTCCCATTCCCCTTATCCCAAGGGTCTTACAAAAGATCCAGCGAAGCCACACAACCATCATATTGATCGCCCCGTATTGGGAAAAGCGGGCATAGTTCCCCCTGCTCCTAAAACTGGCCATCGCGGACCTATCCGCCTCCCAGCCAGAGAGGCTCTCCTTTCGCAGGGCCCAGTACTGTGCCCCAACGTACAGCATGTATATTAAGGAGCAGATGCTGCTGAGACAAGGTCTGTCCGCCAAAGTAATATCGACTCTGCGCCAGTGCCGCAAACACGTAACATCCGCGATCTACAACAAGATATGGAAGAGGTTCTCCTCCTGGAGGGGGTTGGAGGTCTCCAACCTCGACACCTCAGTGGCGGAGATCTTGGACTTCCTCCAGGAGGGCCTGGATAAAAATCTAAGGCCAGGGACCCTTAAGGTGCAGATTTCGGCCCTCTCGGCCATTCTGGACCAACCACTAGCCGAACATAGGCTGATCCGTAGATTGATGAAGGCAGCGGAGAGGATGAGACCAGTATGTCGCAGTACAGTACCCCCATGGGACTTAAACCTAGTTCTCAAAAGCCTCTGTAGGCCCCCCTTCGAGCCTATAGACCAGACATCAATTAAAATGCTAACCCTTAAAACCATATTCCTAGTGGTAATCACGACGGCGAGGCGGGTAAGCGAGATCCAGGCCCTTCCATGCAAAACACCATACTTGCTAATCCTAGATGATAGAATGATACTAAAAATGGACCCTTTTTTCCTACCGAAAGTAGCCTCAAAGTTCCATAGGCAACAGGAAGTTATCCTTCCATCATTTTGTCAGGACCCCAAAAGTGGTAGAGAAAGAGAATACCACAGCCTGGACGTAAAAAGGGCCATCCTATGTTATTTAGAACAGACATCTTCCTTTAGAAACACTGACAGTCTCTTTATTCAATTTCAGGGGCCGGGCAGAGGAAGAGCGGCTTCTAAAAGGTCCCTTAGCCGCTGGATAAAAACAACAATCCAGCAGGCCTACTCTTCCAGCGACAGACCGATTCCTGAAGGACTCAAGGCCCATTTAACCAGAGCAGTATGCTGCTCTTGGGCAGAGAGGGCCAGGGCTACGCCGGAGCAGATATGCAGGGCGGCCACATGGTCTAACCTGCACACCTTTACTTAGCACTCTAGACTGAACACCGACCTCTCCTCACACCTGTCGTTCGGGAGGAAAGTCCTGCAGGCAATAGTCCCCCACTAAAAAGCAATCTGGTATAACTCCAGGTATGCCGTCATGATGACGCCGGGGAAGAGGATAGAATTTCTTACCGAAAAATTCCTTTTTTTCCGAGTCATCATGACGGCACGTTATTCCCTCCCCCCCCCAAAAAAAAAAAATTATATATATATATACACACACATACACACACACACACAGGCGTGTATAATCAGCTGTGTCTAGATACGTACGTCCAGAGACTCCCATATATAATTTACATGCGACATTATGGCATAATATCTCTGTTAAAGTTTGGGTAAGGTACCCTCCTTTTTTCTGTTCAAACGGGACTAACTATGTTGTCTTTTGTCTTGGAGCAAATAAAATATTTTCCTGGTAAACCGAGACATGTCCATGTAAGTAATTTGGAAGACACTGGAGAATGGGAGGCAGGAGGAGCCTTTTCAAGTCTCTTGCTTCCTGTCCCTACAAGGTCAAGGGGTAACCTCCAGGTATGCCGTCATGATGACTCGGAAAAAAAGAATTTTCGGTAAGAAATTCTATCCTTTCCTCTCTCTCTATTCCAACAAATCACATGTCTTGTAACTTTCCTCTCGGCTTTGCTTGTTCCCCATATTTCTCTCCCTACCTAACTGCCAATGTAACCTTCAATAGACACTCTCCCGACACTCTCTTGATCACTTACTATACTTTCCAATATTTCACTTACAGATACTTTCTAGAGATGAGCGAACGTACTCGTCCGAGCTTGATGCTCGTTCGAGTATTAGCGTGTTCGAGATGCTCGTTATTCGAAACGAGCACCACGCGATGTTCGAGTTACTTTCACTTTCATCTCTGAGACGTTAGCGCGCTTTTCTGGCCAATAGAAAGACAGGGAAGGCATTACAACTTCCCCCTGCGACGTTCAAGCCTTATACCACCCCCCTGCAGTGAGTGGCTGGCGAGATCAGGTGTCACCCGAGTATATAAATCGGCCCCTCCCGCGGCTCGCCACAGATGCATTCTGACATTGTTCAGGGAAAGTGCTGTCTTGCTGGAGCTGCTATAGGGAGAGTGTTAGGAGTTATTGTAGGCTTCAAGAACCCCAATGGTCCTTCTTAGGGCCACATCTGACCGTGTGCAGTACTGTTGAGGCTGCTTTTTGCAGTGTTGCACATTTTTTTTTTTTTGTATATCGGCCGTGCAGAGCATTGCGTCCAGAGCATTGCGTCCTGCAGTAATTTTACATAGTCCAGGGCCAGTAGTGGTGAGGCAGGGACAGAAGACATATACAGTCTATATAGGCAGTGGGCTTTTCCAAAAACATTTGGGAAAAAAAATCTATTTGGGCTGCCTGTGACCGTCCTCAGTGTACTGGGTCTCTGCTGGGGGTAGTTGTCCTAATTCATACGCAGCCAGCTAAGTGTTACAGCAGGCTTGCGCAAAATTCTTTCCTGGCTCTGCTGTGCGTTCCGTAAGCGAAGTCAGCCTCCAACCACAGGCCAATAAGCGGCACATTTAATTACAGCTTTCTGTTTCTGCACTACTGGTAATACAGCATGCTGAGGGGTAGGGTAGGCATAGAGGACAGGGACGTGGACGAGGATGCGGAGGCCCAAGTCAGGGTGTGGGCACAGGCAGAGCTCCTGATCCAGGTGTATCGCAGCCGACTGCTGCGGAATTAGGAGAGAGGCACGTTTCTGGCGTCCCCACATTCATCTCACAATTAATGGGTCCACGCGGTAGACCTTTATTAGAAAATGAGCAGTGTGAGCAGGTCCTGTCGTGGATGGCAGAAAGTGCATCCAGCAATCTATCGACCACCCAGAGTTCTGTGCCGTCCACTGCTGCAACTCTGAATCCTCTGGCTGCTGCTCCTCCTTCCTCCCAGCCTCCTCACTCCATTACAATGACACATTCTGAGGAGCAGGCAGACTCCCAGGAACTGTTCTCGGGCCCCTGCCCAGAATGAGCAGCAATGGTTCCGAATCCTCTCCCACTGGAGGAGTTTGTCGTGACCGATGCCAAACCTTTGGAAAGTTCCCGGGGTCCGGGGGATGAGGCTGGGGACTTCCGGAAACTGTCTCAAGAGCTTTCAGTGGGTGAGGAGGACGATGACGATGAGACACAGTTGTCTATCAGTGAGGTAGTAGTAAGGGCAGTAAGTCCGAGGGAGGAGCGCACAGAGGATTCGGAGGAAGAGCAGCAGGACGATGAGGTGACTGACCCCACCTGGTTTGCTACGCCTACTGAGGACAGGTCTTCAGAGGGGGAGGCAAGGGCAGCAGCAGGGCAGGTTGGAAGAGGCAGTGCGGTGGCCAGGGGTAGAGGCAGGGCCAGACCGAAAAATCCACAAACTGTTTCCCAAAGCGCCCCCTCGCGCCATGCCACCCTGCAGAGGCCGAGGTGCTCAAAGGTCTGGCAGTTTTTCACTGAGAGTGCAGACAACCGATGAACAGTGGTGTGCAACCTTTGTCGCGCCAAGATCAGCCGGGGAGCCACCACCACCAGCCTCACCACCACCAGCATGCGCAGACATATGATGGCCAAGCACCCCACAAGGTGGGACGAAGGCCGTTCACCGCCTCCGGTTTGCACCGCTGCCTCTCCCCCTGTGCCCCAACCTGCCACTGAGATCCAACCCCCCTCTCAGGACACAGGCACTACCGTCTCCTGGCCTGCACCCACACCCTCACCTCCGCTGTCCTCGGCCCCATCCACCAATGTCTGTCAGCGCACTGTCCAGCCGTCGTTAGCGCACGTGTTGGAGCGCAAGCGCAAGTACGCCGCCACGCACCCGCACGCTCAAGCGTTAAACGTGCACATAGCCAAATTTATCAGCCTGCAGATGCTGCTGTATAGGGTTGTGGAAACGGAGGCTTTCAAAGGTATGATGGCGGCGGCGGCCCCGCGCTACTCAGTTCCCAGTCGCCACTACTTTTCCCGATGTGCCGTCCCAGCCCTGCACGAACACATCTCCCGCAACATTATACGCGCCCTCACCAACGCGGTTACTGCCAAGGTCCACTTAACAATGGACACGTGGACAAGCACAGGCTGGCAGGGCCACTATATCTCCCTGACGGCACATTGGGTGAATTTAGTGGAGGCTGGGACAGAGTCAGAGCCTGGGACCGCTCACGTCCTACCCACCCCCAGAATTGCGGGCCCCAGCTCGGTGGTGGTATCTGCGGCGGTGTATGCTTCCTCCACTAAACCACCCTCCTCCTCCGCAACCTCTGTCTCGCAATCAAGATGTGTCAGCAGCAGCACGTCGTCAGCAGTCGGTGTCACGCGGCGTGGCAGCACAGCGGTGGGCAAGCGTCAGCAGGCCGTGCTGAAACTACTCAGCTTAGGAGATAAGAGGCACACGGCCCACGAACTGCTGCAGGGTCTGACAGAGCAGACCGACCGCTGGCTTGCGCCGCTGAGCCTCCAACCGGGCATGGTCGTATGTGACAACGGCCATAACCTGGTGGCAGCTCTGCAGCCTCACGCACGTGCCATGCCTGGCCCACGTCTTTAATTTGGTGATTCAGCGCTTTCTGAAAAGCTACCCACGCTTGTCAGACCTGCTCGGAAAGGTGCGCCAGCTCTGCGCACATTTCTGCAAGTCCCACACGGATGCTGCCACCCTGCGCACCCTGCAACATCGGTTTAATCTGCCAATGCACCGACTGCTGTGCGACGTGCCCACACGGTGGAACTCTACGCTCCACATGTTGGCCAGACTCTATGAGCAGCGTAGAGCTATAGTAGAATACCAACTCCAACATGGGCGGCGTAGTGGGAGTCAGCCTCCTCAATTCTTTACAGAAGAGTGGGCCTGGTTGGCAGACATCTGCCAGGTCCTTGGAAACTTTGAGGAGTCTACCCAGATGGTGAGCGGCGATGCTGCAATCATTAGCGTCACCATTCCTCTGCTATGCCTCTTGAGGAGTTCCCTGCAAAGCATAAAGGCAGACGCTTTGCGCTCGGAAACAGAGCCGGGGAAGACAGTATGTCGCTGGATAGTCAGAGCACCCTCCTGTCTATATCTCAGCGCGTTGAGGAGGAGGAGCATGAGGAGGATGAGGAGGAGGGGGAAGAGACAGCTTGGCCCACTGCTGAGGGTACCCATGCTGCTTGTCTGTCATCCTTTCAGCGTGTATGGCAGGAGGAGGAGGATCCTCAAAGTGATCTTCCTAGTGAGGACAGCCATGTGTTGCGTACAGGTACCCTGGCACACAGGGCGGACTTCATGTTAGGATGCCTTTCTCGTGACCCTCGCGTTACACGCATTCTGGCCACTACGGATTACTGGGTGTACACACTGCTCGACCCACGGTATAAGGAGAACCTTTCCACTCTGATACCCGAAGAGGAAAGGGGTTCGAGAGTGATGCTATACCACAGGACCCTGGCGGACAAGCTGATGGTAAAATTCCCATCCGACAGCGCTAGTGGCAGAAGGCACAGTTCCGAGGGCCAGGTAGCAGGGGAGGCGCAGAGATCAGGCAGCATGTACAGCACAGGCAGGGGAACACTCTCTAAGGCCTTCGACAGCTTTCTGGCTCCCCAGCAAGACTGTGTCACCGCTCCCCAGTCAAGGCTGAGTCGGTGGGAGCACTGTAAAAGGATGGTGAGGGAGTACGTAGCCGATCGCACGACCGTCCTCCGTGACGCCTCTGCCCCCTACAACTACTGGGTGTCGAAGCTGGACACGTGGCCTGAACTCGCGCTGCATGCCCTGGAGGTGCTTGCTTGTCCTGCGGCTAGAGTCTTGTCAGAGAGGGTGTTTAGTGCGGCTGGGGGAATCATCACAGATAAGCGTACCAGCCTGTCAACCGACAGTGCCGACAGGCTTACACTCATCAAGATGAACAAAGCCTGGATTTCCCCAGACTTCTCTTTTCCACCAGCGGACAGCAGCGATACCTAAGCAATACGTAGGCTGCACCCGCGGATGGAAGCATCGTTCTCTATCACCATCAAAAACGGGGACATTTTTGCTTCATCAATCTGTGTATAATATTCATCCTCCTCCTCCTGCTCCTCCTCCTGAAACCTCACGTAATCACGCCGAACGGGCAATTTTTCTTAGGCCCACAAGGCTCAGTCATATAATTTTTGTAAACAATTTTTATACGTTTCAATGCTCATTAAAGCGTTGAAACTTGCACCTGAACCAATTTTTATTTTAACTTGGCTGCCTCCAGGCCTAGTTACAAATTAAGCCACATTAACCAAAGCGATTAATGGGTTTCACCTGCCCTCTTGGTTGGGCATGGGCTATTTTTCTGAGGTACATTAGTACTGTTGGTACACCAATTTTTTGGGGGCCCTCGCCTACAGTGTAATCCAATTAATTTTTTGCCCACCTGCATTAAAGCTGACGTTACATCAGCTGTGCTGGGCACTGCAATGGGATATATTTATGTACCGCCGGTGGGTTCCAGGGAGCCACCCATGCTGTCGGTCCACACCGAGTTGTAACTGCATGTGTCCACTTCTAATGAACCCCAGTCTGACTGGGGCATGCAGTGTGGGCCGAAGCCCACCTGCATTAAACATGACATTACCTCAGCTGTGCTGGGCACTGCAATGGGATATATTTATGTATCGCCGGTGGGTTCCTGGCACCCACCCATGCTGTCGGTCCACACGGAGTTGTAACTGCATGTGTCCACTTCTAAAGAACCCCAGTCTGACTGGGGCATGCAGTGTGGGCCGAAGCCCACCTGCATTAAACATGACATTACCTCAGCTGTGATAAGCAATGCAATGGGATATATTTATGTACCGCCGGTGGCTTCCTGGCACCCACTCATGCTGTCGGTCCACACGGAGTTGTAACTGCATGTGTCCACTTCTAATGAACCCCAGTCTGACTGGGGCATGCAGTGTGGGCCGAAGCCCACCTGCATTAAACATGACATTACCTCAGCTGTGATAAGCAATGCAATGGGATATATTTATGTACCGCCGGTGGCTTCCTGGCACCCACTCATGCTGTCGGTCCACACGGAGTTGTAACTGCATGTGTCCACTTCTAATGAACCCCAGTCTGACTGGGGCATGCAGTGTGGGCCGAAGCCCACCTGCATTAAACATGACATTACCTCAGCTGTGCTGGGCACTGCAATGGGATATATTTATGTACCGCCGGTGGGTTCCAGGGAGCCACCCATGCTGTCGGTCCACAGGGACTTCACAATAGGGAGTTGTACCTGCCTGTGTCTATGAATTAAAAAACCCGGTCAGGTTGGGGCATGCAGTGTGGGCCGAAGCCCACCTGCATTTAATCTGACGTTAGCTCTGCTGTCCAGGGCACTGCAATGGGATACATTTATGTACAGCCGGTGGGTTCCAGGGAGCCACCCATGCTGTGGGTGCACACGGAATTCCCATTGCGGAGTTGTACCTGCCTGTGACTATTTATAAAAAACCGCGGTCTGACTGGGGCACGCAGACACCTTGACAGAATGAATACTGTGTGGCACATAGGTTCCCCATTGCTATGCCCACGTGTGCAGCTCCTGATGGCGGTGGCACAGGATTATATTTCTCATTGCTTCTGTACAGCATTGTGGGCTATCGTCCTGCCCCTTTTAAAGAGGGTCGCTGCCTAGCCGTGCCAACCCTCTGCAGTGTGTGCCTGCGGTTCCTCCTCATGGCAGACGCACTTATAAATAGACATGTGTGGCGTGGCATGAGGGCAGCTGAAGGCTGCGCAGGGACACTTTGGTGTGTGCTGTGGACACTGGATCGTGCGGGGGAGGGGGGGGGGGGAGGGTTGGGCAGCATGTAACCCAGGAGAAGTGGCAGCGGAGTGTCATGCAGGCAGTGATTGTGCTTTGATGGAGGTAGTGTGGTGCTTAGCTAAGGTATGCATTGCTAATGAGGGCTTTTCAGAAGTAAAAATTGTTGGGAGGGTGGGGGGCCACTCTTGCCGCTATTGTGGCTTAATAGTGGGACCTGGAAACTTGAGGTGCAGCCCAACATGTAGCCCCTCGCCTGCCCTATCCGTTGCTGTGTCGTTCCCATCACTTTCTTGAATTGCCCAGATTTTCACAAATGGAAACCTTAGCGAGCATCGGCGATATACAAAAATGCTCGTGTCGCCCATTGACTTCAATGGGGTTCGTTACTCGAAACGAACCCTCGAGTATCGCGAAATTTTCGTCCCGAGTAACGAGCACCCGAGCATTTTGGTGCTCGCTCATCTCTAATACTTTCTTAAACAAATAATGTGTACATACTTAAAGGGGTTGTCCGCTGCCCAAACTAATTTTTTTCCCCAATGAATGCCCTGTAGAGTAGAAGCATCACACACTACAGCTTTACCCATAAAAAAACGATATTTTGCTCACCTTTTTATTCCTTTTCTTCCCCTTATAAAGCTGGCCTGAAGAACTTTTTAAAGATGGCGCCGCTGGGTAGTTCCCATGATGCACTGCTGCCTCTCTCTCCTCAGCGTGCGCGCTCCCGATGAAGCCGGTCACATGACTCGAGGACCGGCGTCATAATGAAGACGCACGCTTCACTGCTTTGAATGGAGCCGGTAGCCGGACGGCTCCATTCAAAGCAATGAGAGAGCAGTGCGATCTCCTGCTTACTGCTGTGACAGCTGTAGCAGGAGATTCCTTCATCTCCCCGGCATGTCCCCCATCACTGGACACTGTGACAACAGTGTCCCAGTGTCCAGTGACGAGGGGACATGCCGGAGAGATGAAGGAATCTCCTGCTACAGCTGTCACCGCAGTAAGCAGGAGATCGTGATCTCTGGCAGCACTTTCAATAGTAGAGGATCGCGTTCCTCTGCTATTGAAAGTAGCACCAAGCATGCCCCCCCCCCCACACGCACACATGCCCCTCCTCACAGTGCCCACACACAGTGCCCCCTCCAGTAACCACACACATGCCCCCCCTCACAGTGCCTCCTCCACACTGCCACACAGTCCCCCCCCCCTCCAGTGTCCCCCCACAGTCCCCCCTTAAGTGTCCACACACAATGCACCCCCAAAGTGCCCACACACAGTGCACCCCCCCACAATGACCTCCCCACAGTGCCGCCACACAGTGCACCCCCCCCCACAGTGCCCTCCACAGTACATCCCCTCAGTGCCCCCACCACACACATGCCCTCCCACAGTCCCCCCCCCCCCCCACAGTGCACTCTTGCACAGTGCCCTCCCCCTAAATGCACCCCTACAGTGCCCCAGCCCACAGTGTCCTTCACAGTCTCCCGCCCTGGACCCACCATTCACAATAGACACAGCTCATCTCCTCCCCTCCCTGCATAGGCAGGATTACACCCTGGGATAAATTACTATGACAGCCCCCCTCCCACCCCACAGCGGCAAATTACTGTGACAACACCTACCCCCCCACACACACACTCTTTCCCCGGCGACAAGTGTATGTGACCTCACCCCCACCTCCGCAAGAAGTCTATGTGACAGCACCCAACAGCAACAAGTCTATGTGACAGCACCACCACCTCCGCAAGAAGTCTATGTGACAGCACTCAACAGCAACAAGTCTATGTGACAGTACCACCACCTCTGCAAGAAGTCTATGTGACAGCACCCAACAGCGACAAGTTTATGTGACAGCACCGCCACCTCCGCAAGAAGTCTATGTGACAGCACTCAACAGCAACAAGTTTGTGACAGTACCACCACCTCAGCAAGAAGTCTATGTGACAGCACCCAACAGCAACAAGTCTATGTGACAGCACCACCACCTCCACAAGAAGTCTATGTGACAGCACCCTACAGCAACAAGTCTATGTGACCGCACCCAACAGCAACACGTCTATGTGACCGCACACCCACCCCCGCAAAAAGTCTATGTGACCGCACACCCACCGCCGCAAGAAGTCTATGTGACCGCACACCCACCTCCGCAAGAAGTCTATGTGACCGCACACCCACCCCCGCAAGAAGTCTATGTGACCGCGCACCCACCCCACAAGAAGTCTATGTGACCGCACCCCCACAAGAAGCCTATGTGACCGCACCCTCACCCCCACAAGAAGTCTGTGACTGCACACCCACCCCCGCAAGAAGTCTATGTGACCGCACACCCACCCCCGCAAGAAGTTTATGTGACCGCACACCCACCCCACAAGAAGTCTATGTGACCACACAGCCACCCCACAAGAAGTCTGTGTGACCACACAGCCACCCCACAAGAAGTCTGTGACCACACACCCACCCCACAAGAAGTCTGTGACCACACACCCACCTCCGCAAGAAGACTAAGTGACCACACACACACCCCCGCAAGAAGTCTATGTGACCACACAGCCACCCCACAAGAAGTCTATGTGACCACACACCCACCCCTCAAGAAGTCTATGTGACCGCAAAGGCCCCCCCCCCAAAAAAAGTGACATGCCGCCTGACTCCCGCCCCCCCGCACAGTGACAGGCCGCTTGACTCTCGCACCCCCCCTCCGCACAGTGACAGGCCACCCAGCTCCCGCACCCCACACCCACCCCACAAGAAGTCAATGTGACCGCAAACGCCCCCCCTCCCAAAAAAAAGTGACAGGCCGCCTGACTCCCGCCCCCCCCCCTCGCACAGTGACAGGCCGCCCGACTCCCGCACCCTCCCCCCCACACCCACCCCACAAGAAGTCTATGTGACCGCAAACGCCCCCCCCCCCCCAAAAAAAAAGTGACAGGCCGCCTAACTCCCGCCCCCTCCGCACAGTGACCGGCCGCCCGACTCCTGCAACCCCCCTCCCCCCCGCACAGTGACAGGCCGACCGATTCCCGCACACCCCCGACCCACCCCCCCAGATTCTTACCTGATCCAGCAGCCGGGTCCCCTGCAGGCAGACGAGAGTGTGACAGCAGCTGAAGTGAAGATGCTTCCCAGCACATGCGCAGTAGCTGAGCTGAAGAAGCGCATTCCCGTCGCCCCGTCAAGACCTGAAGTCGGCCGACAAGAGGAGGAGAAGACATATCGGATCCAAGGACAACGGAGGAGCAACACGGGGGGGGGGGGGGGGGCACCCCAAAAGGTAAGTGAATAACATCTGTTTGCCTAATTTACAATGCACAATGTATATTACAAAGTGCATTGTATTGGGCAAACAGAAGTGATGACATTAATTGTCTATGGCCGGACAACCCCTTTAAGTTTCTCTGTCTCTCTGCTCCTCACTTCAGCACTTTCTACCTGTGCTACATTTTCTTCCTTTATTACACGTGCCATGGACCTTGTTACCACGGGCAGGACAGCAGGCAATTTCCTATGGCGAGGTGTTTGACAAGCAAGGCAAGTGTCTCGCCACCCAGGATTTTGCTGCCCACAATTCCAACAAGTCCAAACCGGTGCATGATCTGCAAGGGGTGGTGCAGATGGTTTGCAGCACACGGCTGGTGCACTATGTCCTTTTGAAGGAGATGCATAATACACAATGCCCTTGTGCTCTTTATTCAAATAGCCTTCCCCTGATGTTGCCTCACTTACTTTCTCCCAACTATTCAACATACCCTGCTACTATTGTCTTAGCTGTCTTCCACATAAAAGTGTCTGTTCCTGGGACATTGCCCATATTTTAAACTGGGAGCTGGTTTAAAATAGAGTATCAAGCCGGCTTGGAGAGAGAGATCAAAACCACACAAGAGGTTGTATGCTCAAATCTTATATACCATATCAAAGAAATGAAGGCGTTCTATGCAAACAGTGTACGTGCATACTGAACAGTCTGGAATTTCCCATAAAATTTCTATATATTTTTAGATTTTAGAATAACTGAAGTGAAACTGTCTGTACTTGAGTTTTAGGGAACCCAACATCCAGCACAAGATACCACAAGATACCAGATGTCCATTATTCATTGTCACAAGCTTTAGTATTTTTAGCTTCATGCTAAATCATCATGTAAGTGTTAGTTAGAAACCATGTTAGTTATTTATTAACTGTGTATATGAAAAGACAAGATGGAGGTACGTTGGTTCTTATAATCCCTCACAGTCCCCCATTTGAAATTGTCCATTTAGAAAGAGTCCAATGTCCATAGTCCAATATCCTTTTGGGAAGAGTCCAATGTCCACTGTAGCTGATGGTAATTCCGAGAATTCCATTCCTGTAGGGCTTCCTTGGTTCTTTTAGTCGGGTTCCCACCATAACTCTTTCCTCAATGGATGATTTAAAGCATTCTTAGGGGAATCGTCTCTATGGTGCGGCTTTGTTTCCTTATAGCACAGTACAGCCAAAAAAAATTCATCATGCTCAAGAAAACAAACAGAAAGAAAATAACCAGCATAGGGTCAGCTTCTGAATCTCCATAAGTGATGTGTTGGCCTTTTCTAGGTGTTTACACAGGTGTTCAGTGTCCTTCATTAGAGCAATCACTCCTCCCAATGATACAGTTAAGTTGGACATCGGAAGGAATGATGGGAACCAATGAAGCCTAACCCATTGCTCTGCATCAGGCAAAAAAGTGTAAGTGAGTAGACAATGACATCATCGAGGTACAGCAAAACGCTTTGGAAATTCACATGAACTAAGCACCTCTCCATGAGTCGCTGGAATGTTGCCGGAGCATTACAGAGTCCGAATTGCATGCCATTAAATTCGAAAAGTCCCATGTGAATAGTAAATGCAGTTTTCTCCCTGTCTTCAGGTGCCATAGGTACTTGCCAATAGCCACTGGTCAAGTCTAGGGTGGAAAAATAGGCAGCTGAGCCGAAGGCAGTGAGTGACTCTTCTATACGCAGCACCGGGTACGCATCCTTGTGCATAATACTGTAAAGTTTCTGATAGTCCACACAGAAGCGGATCGATCCAACTTTCTTCTTAACAAGAACCAATGGCGCAGCCCAGGGGGCTTTGACTTTAGAGATTACGTCGGCTTCCTTCATCTCTCGCAGTATTTTCTTCACATCCTGGTACATTGATGGAGGAATTGGTTGATGCCTTTCTTTAATGGGAGGATGATCACCGGTCGCTATGTGATGTTGGATAAGGGTAGTCTCCTGCATTTGAAGTCTACCCACCCCCCTGCCGCTTTCATCTCTGCTTAACCTGCACCATTGCTATTCTCTTGCATCTTTTCACTATTATTCTTATGGTATGTGTTTCTTGCATAGCTTGACTACTGGTCATATTTGTGCATCTCCCCCCCCCCCCCCTTATATAGTATCATCCCCCAGTTCTATGCCCAGTTTTTAGTGTGGAGGTGTTGTTTATGTAAGCGAGCCATAAAACCTCTGGGTGGGTCACTAGCCAGTTGCTTAACGAACCTAAATTGCACCAGCCCCTCCCAGGTGTTGGCTGTTGCCTGGTTTTAAAAGTAGTATCTCGTCACTGACACGCATGTGGCAGTGTACGCATGTGGTCCCTGTGCTGAAGTGTGCCCGTGATCAAGTGTGATTTCCATGCAGTTTAACATGGCATGAATTAATAGGTCAAGAGACAGGTAGGCCACAAACTCTGCTTTAATTCCTTTCGCTTCAAAGCTATCGCTAACGCTTTCACCTCTCTTCTAATTCTTGCTCTCAGTCTCAGAACTTCTTTCAAGTGCCAACCTCTGGGGCACTCTATTCACATCAGCCCCTCTCCCCTGTCCTCCCCTTTGCACAGCCCGCACGCACTCTATACTTTCTTACTAAGCCTCACACCCCCTAACACCACTAAAAAACATAACTGCCGCCCCCATAAATCTCCTAACCATCTGCTCACGCTTGCTATCTTGCTGCTTCTAGCAGCTGGGGATCTCTCTCCCAATCCTGGCCCTCCCTCCACTGCTCCTAACTATTACCCCCTACCTGACTCACTAAGACACCCCTCAAGCCCAACTACTAGCCCACGCATACGCTCCCCTGACTCCTTTCAATGTGCGCTCTGGAATTGCCAGTGAGCATGTAACAAACTCCCCACCATCCACGACTATTTTACTGCTAAATCTTTTAATCTGCTCGCTCTCACAGAAACGTGGATCCAGCAGTCTGACACGGCCTCCCCTGCTGCACTGTCTTACAATGACCTGCAGTTCTCCCATACCCCGAGACCAGATGACAGGCGTGGCGGAGGAGTAGGTGCTCTTCTCTCCCCAAATTGTACCTACCAGGTCATCCCCCCTGTACCCTCACTCACTTTTCCATCATTTGAGGCACATACGTTACGGCTTTTCCTTCCGCTGTCCATGCGAGTAGCAGTTATCTATCGCCCACTAGGTGCTCCTCGCCTGTTTTTGGACCACTTTGCCGCCTGGCTCCCCCACTTCCTATCCTGCGAAATCCCAACCCTCATCTTAGGTGATTTTAACATCCCCACTAATGACCCCAACTCCCCATCTGCCTCTCGGCTTCTTTCGCTCACCTCCTCCATTGGTCTCTCTCAACTCACAGCCTCTCCCACTCACAGGGATGGCAATACTCTGGATCTGGTCTTCCTCTGGCTCTGCTCTGCTTCCAACTTCACTAACTCCCCTCTCCCACTCTCAGATCATAACCTCCTCTCTTTCTCTGTCACACTCCCTAACATCTCTCCACACCCACCTACCTACCGTACCTACAGGAACTTTGAGGCCATTCACACACAAGACTTTGCTGAATCCCTACAGTCCTCTCTGTCCCCTATCTCTCTCCTCGCCTGCCCCAACCTGGCTGCCGATCATTACAACACTGCTCTCAAACACGCCCTGGATGAAGCGGCTCCCCCCAGGATCCAAGCCATCCGATGTAGAACGTGCCAACCCTGGCTCACGCCTCAAACGCGCTTTATCCGGCGGTGCTCTAGAAGTGCTGAACGGCTGTGGAGGAAGTCGCAAACGTCTGCAGACTTTCTCCACTACAAATTCATGCTCAGAACCTACAACCTCGCCCTCCATCATGCCAAACAAGTCTACTTCACCTCTCTCGTCTCCTCATTATCGCACAACCCTAAACGACTCTTTGATACTTTTCACACTCTTCTCAGCCCTAAACCGCAGCCCCCTGTGACGGATCTCAGTGCTGTTGAGCTGGCTGCCTATTTCAAAAAGAAAATTGATGACATCCGTCAAGAAATAACTTCCCAATCCCAGACTAGCCCCAACCCTAGTCTTGTCTGCACTGCATCTAGCTCCTGCTCACTGTCTGTACTCAGACCAGCAACAGAGGAAGAAGTCTCCAAACTGCTCTTCTCTGCTCGCCCCACCACCTGCACAAGCGACCCTCTCCCCTCACACCTCCTCCGATCCCTCTCCCAAGTGGTCATCTCCCATCTCACCACTATATTCAACCTGTCTCTGGCCTCTGGCATCTTTCCCTCTTCTTTCAAACACGCCATCATATCCCCACTGCTAAAGAAGCCGACTCGTGACACAACTGACGTTGCCAATTACCGACCCATCTCAAACCTCCCCTTCATCTCCAAATTACTAGAACGCCTGGTTTACTCCCACCTTGTAAGCTATCTATCAGAGAACTCTCTCCTCGACCCCCTACAGTCTGGCTTCCGACCCCAACACTCTACAGAAACTGCCCTTACAAAGGTATCAAACGACCTACTGACAGCCAAATCGAGGGGTGACTACTCCCTACTGATCCTCCTCGACCTCTCTGCAGCATTTGACACTGTTGACCACAAGCTCCTTCTCAGTATGCTTCGCTCCATCGGCCTAAAGGACATTGCTCTCTCCTGGTTCTCCTCCTACCTATCTGACCGCTCTTTCAGTGTCTCCTTTGCTGACTCTACCTCTCCTTCTCTTCCCTTTGCTGTTGGGGTCCCCCAAGGCTCGGTCCTTGGCCCCCTCCTATTCTCTATCTACACAGCCCCTGTTGGACAAACCATCAGGAGCTTTGGCCTCCAATACCACCTCTATGCTGATGACACCCAGCTATACACCTCTTCCCGTGACATCTCTGCACCTTTCCTCCAAAACATCACCAACTGTCTGTCCGCTGTCTCTAACACTATGTCCTCTCTCTACCTAAAACTAAACCTCTCTAAAACGGACTTACTGGTGTTTCCTCCTTCCACCAACCGACATCATCCTGACATCTCCATCTCAGTGTGTGGCGCCACCATAACTCCCAAAAAACATGCCCGCTGCCTTGGGGTCATATTCGACTCAGATCTCTCATTTACCCCCTACATACAATCAGTGTCCCGAACCTGTCAGCTGCACCTCAAGAACATCTTAAGAATCCGCTCTTTTCTCACCATAGACACGCTGAAAACGCTTATTGTTGCCCTCATCCACTCGCGGCTTGATTATTGCAACTCGTTGCTGATCGGCCTCCCCTGCACCAGACTCTACCCTCTCCAATCCATCCTGAATGCGGCAGCCAGGCTCATCTTCCTGTCCAGCCGCTACTCAGATGCCTCTGCCCTGTGCCGTCACTGCACTGGCTGCCCGTTAAATACAGAATACAATTTAAACTCGCTACCTTCATCCACAAAGCCCTCCACAGCGCAGCGCCCCCCTATATTGCCTCCGTCATCTCAATCCATCACCCAGCCCGGGCTCTCCGCTCGGCAAACGAAACTAGACTGCACACCCCTCTAATTCGAACTTCTCACTCCCGCCTCCAAGACTTCTCCAGAGCAGCACCAGTCCTCTGGAATGCACTACCAAAGAACACCCGGGCAATCCAGGACTCGAAAAACTTCAGGCGTGCTCTAAAAACGCACCTCTTCAGGGATGCATACCGCATTCCCTAAACAAACTCCTCTATACACTGCCTGATAACATGCTCCCTGACCTACTGACCGCAATCCCTGCTAGCCATCATAAACCGCTCCTGTAGTCATATTGATCCTGCCGTCGCATAGCTAAATGTCTGACTGTTGTCTGTATATAGCATCCCTCACTCTCCATCACGCGATACTATGCACACCTCCAGCCATTTTACCTTCTGTATCACCCCATTATTTGTAGTATGTAAGCTCGTTGGAGCAGGACCCGCACCCCTATTGTTTCCACCAACTGATCACTATTGTAACCGTGGTTCTGTAAATTTTTTGTACTTTTGTCTTTCTGTATTCCCCCTGTCTATGTAAGCGCTGCGGAATATGTTGGCGCTATACAAATAAAGATTATTATTATTATTATTAGTCTTTCCAAAATCCAAGGGGTGTTTGCTAACAACCTGATGATACCGCTTGGCAACATTTAGAGCTCCATTTACTCCATCAGCAGGAGTACTGGTGTCTCCCACATGGAGTTCTGTCCATCAAGGACTTGAAGTTGATTTGCCTTTATCTCTAGTGGCGTCTATCGACTGTTCAGTGCCAACGGGGCTATTCTTCACCACATCCTCAGGATGAAATTGATACAACTGAGCCACTGGGTGAAATTTGTGCAGAACTACTGATGCGTCACTTAAATTCACTAACCGTACTGGTACTTTACCGTTTGAGACGGTGACAAGACTTCTTGCTTCTTTCACCAGTGGTTGTCCCTCTAGCTGAATAGCTTCTAGCAAGACTGGATAGTCTTTATTTGCGATACCCGGTCAGGCACGACACCAGATCATAGTTCCTGCATTAGGTGGTAGTGTCACTGGTCTAGCATCTTGAACTCTGACACGGCAGATTTCACCTTCTGGTTTACAAACCTCTGCTGAGTGGTAAGAACTTTGATATGTGTAAGGACTGGCGGTTCGCAGGTCCGTCGTGCCCGCACCGCCGGTCCGATCACACGTGCGGCCGCTGTGCGGCGCAGGGGAGCCCCGGTCCTCATCACCACCCCTGGCCGCCGGGCTCCGCCTCACCGCCGGGTTGCTAGGGACGCGGTGGGTGTTGCCCCGCGTCGCGTCCTAGGTATCCTGGCAACCAAATGTGTGTCTCCTGTCCTGCCTCCTGCAGGGCTGGGGGCGGGTTCCCCAGTGCTGCTGGGTGCACTCAGCTGCTGTCAGGCTCCCCGCCCCAATCAGCTGCTGGGGCGGGAGCTCTGACAGCATTTAAACCTGCTGGTGTCTCCTGACCAGTGCCAGTGTTAGTTTTGGATTTCCTGCTACACCAGCGTACTGCATACTTCTGACTCCTGACTCCGGTTACTGACCTTCTGCCTTTGGACCTGACGTTGCCTTGCCTGACCCTCTTGTACTGCGTACCCTCTTGTTGCTGACCCGGATTGCCTGACTCTCCTTGCTGTTGTTTGTTCCAGTGCCTGTCTGTTCGTTAGTCCCCGTGTCCCCCTTCCTTAGTGAGTGTAGGGACCATCGCCCAGTTGTCGCCCTGGGGCTTAGCCCAGGGGGGCAAGTAGGAAGGGACAGGGGTTGCGGGTATTTTCAGGGACCTCCAGTTTCCCGGACCCCGCGTCCTGACAGTAACACTGGCCGAACGGAAGTCGGATCCCTACATCCGACCAGCAACCTTGAAACCCACTATGGAGGCTGTGGCGGCTGTGGCCAACCAGGTACAGATTCTGACGGACCTGGTCCAGGACCTGACTGCTCGCCTGCAGCATCAGGAGCAGCGAGGGGCTTCTAATATGATGCAGCTCCCGGCCACTCCTGGTACGGTTTCTGAACCCCGAGCTACACCTCCTGACTTCTTTTCCGGAGAGAGAAGTCAGTTTTTTGTGTTCAGAGAAGGCTGCAAGCTTTATTTTGACCTCAGACCCCACACCTCTGGCACAGAATACCAGAAAGTGGGTTTCGTGATAACTCGCCTGAGGGGAGAACCCCAAAATTGGGCCTTCTCTTTACCAGCTGACTCCCCCACCCGACAGTCACTAGACGCCTTTTTTACTGCTTTGGGCCAGCTGTATGACGAGCCTGACCGTGCGGCCTTCGCAGTCTCTAAACTCCTGGCCTTGCGACAGGGGCGGAAGGTGGCTGAGGACTATTGTTCACAATTTCGCCAACACTGCACGGAGTCTGGGTGGAATGACGTGGCCTTAAAGGATCTGTTTTTGACCGGTCTGTCGGAGGGCCTCAAGGACCTCTTGGTGGCACACCCGGAGCCCAGAACTTTGGAGCAAGCTATGTCTCTGGCCATCCGGGCTGACCGACGCTTGAGGGCCAGACGCTCGACTCGGACCAGCCCTGTCCGTACGTCTACTCCTTCGGTGGTTCCGACCTTTACCCCTCCCTCCACAGAACCCATGGAGCTGGGAACCATGACCCCGAAGCAACGTCGGGAATACCGTCTCAGAAGGAACCTCTGTCTCTACTGTGGGGAGCCGGGTCATCGCATTGTGACCTGTGAGAAAAAGCCGCGGCAGGAAAACTTCCGCTCCTAGGCAGTTGTCGGGAGGACTGCCTAGGAGCTAAGGTACTCCCTGTAAAGTCTAAAATGTTGTTGCCCTGCACCTTTGAATTCCGGTCTTTCTACCGTGCTGGGCAAGCGTTTCTGGATTCTGGAGCTGCTGCTAATTTTGTTAATTTTGAATTTGTTGCCAAACTGTCTGAGTATTTTTTCCGTGTAGACCCCCCTATTTTGGTCTCTGGTGTCGACTCTACTCCCTTGCAGGCTGGTCTTGTAAATCTGGTTACCCCGGAGTTACAGTTCACTATTGGGGCCTTACATACGGAGTCCTGTACATTTTTTGTTATGAAGAACCTGTCTGTGGATGTTGTGCTGGGGCTACCCTGGCTAAGGGAACACAACCCAGTAATCAACTGGGATACGTTGGAACTGGTCAAGTGGGGTTCTCGCTGTGACAGCCACGTGCGCCCAGTGGGGGTGGATGTCTCCACCTGTGAAGGAGTTGAACTACCTGACTACCTCTCTGAGTTTTCGGACGTCTTTTCCAAACAGCTATCAGAAGCCTTGCCTCCCCATAGAGAATGGGATTGTAAGATAGAGTTGATTCCGGGGGCCAAACTTCCTAAAGGTCGCATCTATAATGTTACGGTTCCAGAGAGGGAATCTATGAAGGACTATATCCAGGATAGTTTGTCCCAGGGGCACATCCGGCCCTCCGAGTCTCCAGTAGGAGCTGGTTTCTTCTTTGTGGAGAAAAAGGATGGGGGTCTCAGACCCTGTATTGATTACAGGGAGCTAAACAAAATCACTGTCAGGAACCAGTACGCCCTTCCGCTCATCCCGGACCTCCTCAACCAGGTCACCGGTGCCCAGTGGTTCTCTAAACTCGACCTAAGGGGAGCTTACAACCTCATTCGTATTCAGGAGGGGGATGAGTGGAAGACGGCATTCAATACGCCCCTCGGTCACTTTGAGTACCTGGTCATGCCTTTTGGGTTGTGTAACGCCCCTGCTGTATTTCAAGGTTTCATGAACTCCGTTTTTCAGGACATCATGGGGGTGTTCGTCGTAGTGTATCTAGATGATATTCTGATTTTTTCCCCTGACTGGGAGGCACACCAGGTACATGTTCAAACAGTTCTGACTCGACTCAGGGCTAACCAGCTGTTTGCTAAGCTTGAAAAATGTGTTTTTGGGGTGCAGAAGATATCCTTTTTAGGGTATATCATTACTCCATGGGATATCCAGATGGATCCGGGGAAGGTGAAAGCCATCACTGAGTGGGCCCAACCCATCACCCTAAAGGCCCTCCAGCGCTTCTTGGGCTTCGCTAATTATTATCGGAAGTTCATCAAGAACTTTTCTGTAGTGGCTAAACCCTTAACGGATCTCACCAGGAAAGGGGCAGATGTGAGTACCTGGTCTCCAGATGCGCTGGCGGCCTTCGCTACCCTGAAAGCCGCCTTTTCCTCCGCACCCGTTCTTGTCCAACCAGACCTGTCGTGCCCGTTTGTGGTGGAGGTGGATGCCTCTGAGTTTGGGGTAGGGGCGGTACTTTCTCAGGGGCCGTCTACACTCACAAATCTTAGACCGTGCGCTTACTTTTCTAGAAAATTTTCCCCAACCGAACAGAATTATGATATAGGCAATCGTGAGTTACTTGCTATAAAATGGGCGTTCGAGGAGTGGAGGCATTTTTTGGAGGGAGCACGCCATCAGATCATGGTACTCACAGACCATAAGAACCTTGTATATTTAGATTCTGCTAAAAGGTTGAATGCTCGACAAGCTCGTTGGGCTCTTTTCTTTTCCCGTTTTAATTTCCTGGTTACTTACCGACCCGGTTCCAAGAATGTGAAGGCAGATGCCCTATCTAGGAGTTTTGGTATTCCGGAACCTCCGGAGTCGGAACCTGAGACCATCCTCTCCCCTGGGGTGGTCCTCGCAGCTGTCTCCTCTGACCTCTCACCGCTAATTCAGGATGCTCAGCTATCTGCCCCTGAAGCACTTCCAGAAGGCAAACTCTTTGTTCCTTTACCATTAAGGTTGAAGGTGTTAGAGGAGACGCATGCCTCAGTCCTTGCTGGTCACCCCGGTATCCGTGGAACTCAGGAATTACTTGCCAGAACTTATTGGTGGCCTCATATGAGTAGGGATGTTCGGGCTTTTGTCACTGCTTGTCCGGTGTGCGCCAGGGGGAAGAGTGTCAGGAGACGTCCTGAGGGGCCTCTTCTTCCCTTGCCCATTCCGTCCAGGCCCTGGACACATCTGTCCATGGACTTCATCACAGATTTGCCGCCGTCACAGGGGAATACGGTCATTTGGGTCATTGTAGATCGGTTCTCCAAAATGGCACATTTCGTTCCTCTGAACAAGTTACCGAATGCCAAACTGTTATCTGACATGTTTATTAAGGAGGTGGTGCGGTTGCATGGGATTCCTGAGGACGTGGTCTCAGATAGAGGTGTACAGTTTGTCGCTCGCTTCTGGCGAGCTTTCTGCAGGAAATTGAATATTGGTTTGTCCTTTTCGTCTGCCTTTCACCCCGAGTCGAATGGGCAAACTGAGAGGATGAATCAAGAATTAATCCAATACCTGCGATTGTTCGCGTCTGACAATCAACATCTGTGGGTTAACTTCCTACCTCTCGCCGAGTTTGCCATTAACAACCATGTAAATTCGTCTTCTCATGTGTCGCCGTTCTTTTGTAATTATGGTTTCCATCCTCGATTTTCTTTTTCTCCCTCAGTTACTGACACGCCGTCTGCGGACTCTGCCATTAATGAACTGTGCACAGTTTGGGCCCAGGTTCGTAAGAACCTTCAGGGTTCCCAGGATAAACTTCTTGGTCAAGCTAATAAAAAACGCACGATCTCTGCACCATTCGTGGTTGGGGAGCAGGTATTACTGGCCTCAAAAAATTTGAGGCTCAAGGTTCCATCCCTAAAACTGGCTCCCCGCTTTGTTGGTCCGTTCACCATCTCCCATGTGGTCAATCCTGTTGCATACAAACTATCTCTTCCGCAGTCGTGGAAGATTCATGACGTTTTCCACAAGGGGCTGCTGAAAAAATATGTAACCCCAGTTCTGCCCGCCCAGAGCCCGCCCTCTCCTACTCTTGTACAGGGGGAATTGGAGTATGAGGTAGAGCGTTTGATTGATGCTCGGCGTGTGAGAGGTAGTTTGCAATATCTTGTACATTGGAAGGGTTTCGGCCCTGAGGACCGTACATGGATTCCTGCCCGGGACGTACATGCACCCCTATTGGTCCGACGGTTCCACAGAGCCTTTCCCCTCAAGCCTGCTCCGGGCCGTGGGGGTCCAGTGTCCCCCCGTAGAAGGGGGGGTACTGTAAGGACTGGCGGTTCGCGGGTCCGTCGTGCCCGCACCGCCGGTCCGATCACACGTGCGGCCGCTGTGCGGCGCAGGGGAGCCCCGGTCCTCATCACCACCCCTGGCCGCCGGGCTCCGCCTCACCGCCGGGTTGCTAGGGACGCGGTGGGTGTTGCCCCGCGTCGCGTCCTAGGTATCCTGGCAACCAAATGTGTGTCTCCTGTCCTGCCTCCTGCAGGGCTGGGGGCGGGTTCCCCAGTGCTGCTGGGTGCACTCAGCTGCTGTCAGGCTCCCCGCCCCAATCAGCTGCTGGGGCGGGAGCTCTGACAGCATTTAAACCTGCTGGTGTCTCCTGACCAGTGCCAGTGTTAGTTTTGGATTTCCTGCTACACCAGCGTACTGCATACTTCTGACTCCTGACTCCGGTTACTGACCTTCTGCCTTTGGACCTGACGTTGCCTTGCCTGACCCTCTTGTACTGCGTACCCTCTTGTTGCTGACCCGGATTGCCTGACTCTCCTTGCTGTTGTTTGTTCCAGTGCCTGTCTGTTCGTTAGTCCCCGTGTCCCCCTTCCTTAGTGAGTGTAGGGACCGTCGCCCAGTTGTCGCCCTGGGGCTTAGCCCAGGGGGGCAAGTAGGAAGGGACAGGGGTTGCGGGTATTTTCAGGGACCTCCAGTTTCCCGGACCCCGCGTCCTGACAATATGATGCTGTAAAACTTTCTTATATGAAAAAGAAGCAGTAGGGAGAGAAGCACGCAAGGCATCCAACATTTCAACAAAACAATGACGCATTATATTCATGCCTAAAATAAACTCAGCAGCACCTTCATCTTCTACATCTGTGACTACTACACCCTGATCAGGCAATCTCATATCACCCAATTGCATATTATGTTCCCTGTAACCCACTAACGGTATAACTTGACCATTACTTGTATATAGAGTCACATCATTAATATCAGGTGTTCGCAAACCATTACAGTCCCAATGTTTTAAAAACATTTTCTTACGTATAGTAGACACTTGTGATCCTGTGTCCACTAATGCTTCAAGTGGTACACCATCAATATGAATAGTGTGAGGTACTGAGGGGCGTGATAGTGAATGGTTGCTACGTCGCCCCTAGGTTCCTTTATTATGCCTAATGGGGCTGGAGGAAGTTCATGTCCCGCTGTTTGAGATATGAAAATCCAGGAGTGCAATGTAATCTCCAGCAAGTAGTTGCTGAAGGTCTTTTCTTTAAAAGTCTTTGGCCTGGTTTTTTGGAATGGATGACAGGTTGGTAGTGGGGCCATCCATTCCACTTCCTCCACTCCAGGTTATGTGCGGGGTCAATCAGCACAGGTGCTGAGGCTGGGCTAGGAAGAGGTGTATATAAATAGCAGTGTGCACTGACACAGAGGGAGACTGGATGGCTGCTGGACCCAGGCAGCCTGAGATACCTGCTGGAGGTAAAAGCCCTGCTGTGTGGTGCACCTGCTGAACGTGACCTGTACAGGCAGGGACTGCCTATTTACCTAATGCCGGACTGTTGTTTTCTTGCCTGAAGATAAGGCTGGATTTATTTTGATTTCCTGGACTGCAATACATGCAGGTCACGCCTGTACTTGGACGTTAAATACTTGTCTCCACCTCTGACTGCCGCAAACCCGCACTCTACCGAGCTGTCTTCCCACAATAGTTATATAGGGGCAGGGCGAGACATAGTGTGAGGCTCCTGCTTTGGAGGCTCTTCGGGTATTTCGACCTTATTTCGTTATTCCTAAGGGGCGGTCCGTGGCCTCAGGGGCAGCCCGTTTAACTGCCAACATTGAGCTTTAGTGTGACCCGGCTTATTACAGTAGAAGCAGGTGGGCCTCTCACCCCTAACATTTTTAGCGGGAGGGGGTCGTACAGGATGTGGATGGCGTGAGCGATGCTCTGGTGGAGAGGCTCTGCAAAGTGGTGGCTCACTAGCTGCAGATATGGACCAGGCAGCGAGCTCTGGCAAGGTCTTAGTCATTTCTATCATCATCTCAGTCATTATGTCCACCTGTTTCGGGGTTAGGGCTTCAGGAGCAGGAGTAGAAATTTGGGCAGCTTGTCTAATCTGCGGAACATTATGTAATGACCTTTCGGGGGCAACAAAAGTCTCTCCTATGACTCATGATGGAAATGCACTGGCAGTAGCCCTCTCAGGAGGTGGGTCAGTTCTTAACACCTGTTGCACCAGGGACTTAAAAGCTGAAAAGGATTTGCACGGGTGCTGGACAGCCAACATGCGCAGCTGAGTCTGGGTCAGCTTAGAGTCTATGCCCTCAATGAATCTGTCCATCAATATTTTGTCAACTTCCGCTGCAGCAACAGTGTCTATGTCTTGAACAGCCAAAAATGCAGTTCGCAGGGCCACTGCGTGGGCCCGAATAGTCTCGCCTGGTCTCTGACGCCTTTCATAGAAACGTAGTCAGACCTCTGTTGGTGGCTGGATCTCAAACTTCTTCCTGAGCTTTGCCAATATCTGCTCAATGCTGGTCTTTTCCGAAGCTGGCCAGGTACGAACCTCTTCCAGAGCAGGTCCCTGAAGTTGTCCCAGCAGCAACTGCACCTGTTGAAGGGGAGAAAGGGAGACACACTGGAACATGCCAAAGACTTTCTTGCGGAAATCCCTGAGTGTGTTTGGGTCCCCACGATAGTTTGGCAGCGTTGGAGTCCCGAAGAAAACTGGCATTCCCATCATGGTAGCAGCTGGTATGGTTGGTGGGTTTGCGCTTGTTGCCGAAGTAAGAATCGCACTGTCAGTAGATAGCAATATGGCACCGCTGCCTGATTGCTCACTTGCGTCGAGATCAGACATGCTGGCAAGTTTGAACATACTGTCTCTTTAAGGCAAAGGATGATTTTGTGCAGCAGCGGTGAAATGAAGCTCAGTCTCTTTATAGCTGCATTTAAACTTAAAGGGCTCCTGCTCTTTAACACAGACACAGTTGGAGAAATCACTGATATAGCCACAAAGGGGAGCTGTACTTTGGATTTTGCACAATAAGCATACAGTCTCAAATAATCCTGTTCGTGACGCCAGAAAAAGGGGGACGTTGTGGTGTACAGGGGTTAATGCAACAGGCTAGCAAGAGCTATAGTTCTCCTGTCACGTGGCAGGGTGGCTTCACTAACTTGATAGCCCCGGGTCCCACACTATACCCTTTTGTCAAGGGAGCTGCTTCAGTTATACGGAGTGCAGGATGGACTTCTGACACTGAGATTTCATAAAACAGCTTTAACTTTACTGCAATGGCTTATCTACATTCCAGGTTACGAGTCAATCAAAGTATAACATGCGGTATTACAAATAAGCAGTAGATGGATGATCATTTGGTTATCGTGACTTTAAAGGTGGCTCCTTCAGCAGCGTTATTGACGATACCGCCTATGATGCTCTTGGAAATGTCTCTTACTTTGCTTGTAGCAGGAATATCTTTGCTAACAGTTAGATTCAGTTCTCGATATACGCAGTCCAGTTTAGATTAACCTCTGCTGTGGGGCTCCATTCACATTGCATTACAATAGTCACTTGGTACTCACAATTCCGTTCCGTCACGCGGTACCTGGAAGGACGCATGCGGGGAGAATTCATCAGCGTGCTAGCTGACCAATACTGCTCTCCACCAAAAGTTACAAACATCATACGCAGGGAGGTCCTTGTACAACTTATCCTCTCTGTCTTTAGCTCCAGCTCTGTCTCGCTTCCTCAGAGCTCATCACTAGAGATGAGCGAACGTACTCGGTAAGGCCGATTTCGCAATCGAGCAGCTCGATTTTCGAGTACTTCACTACTAGGGGGAAAAGTACTTGGGGTCGCCGGGGGGCGGGGCGTGGTGGAGTGGGGGGTAGCAGCGCGGAACAGGTGGGAGCTCTCTCTCTCTCCCTTTTCCCCCCACTCCCCTCTGCAACCCCCCGCTCACCCACAGCGCCCCCGAGTACTTTTCACCCGAGTAGTGAAGTACTCGAAAATCGCGGTGCTCGATTGCGAAATCGGCCTTATCGAGTACTTTCGCTCATCTCTACTCATCACACAATAATCCCCTTCACAGCGTGGACAGGCACAAAAAAATGGCAGAGTGGGTTAAGATCCCAGGAGCTCTCTCTCTGTCTGCCCTTTGTTCTTGGCTCACATGTTACTCGGCCCTTCCCCCTCCAAGAGACAACTGACTCCCTTTGCTGTCGGGTTCCTCCCACCTTCTTGGGGGATGTGGAACTCTGCAACATCTGCCGAGGGTCGGCTTGATAACCAAAATTACATCTCATCTGTACAATTTAACCCTTTATATCTCTGCATAGCCTGAGCTGTGCAAAGGTTTGCAAATATAAGGCAGGGCAGTGCAAAATACAAATAATATATATCATTATTAGAGATGAGCGAACGTACTCGTTAAGGGCGATTTCGTACTCAAGCATCACTATTTTCGAGTACCTGACTACTCGGGTGAAAAGATTCGGGGGGCGCCGGGGGTGAGCGGGGGGTTGCAGAGGGGAAAGGGGGGGGGGGAAGAGAGAGCTGCCCCCTGCCCCCCGGCGCCCCCAAAATCTTTTCATCCGAGTAGTCAGGTACTCGAAAATAGTGATGCTGGAGTACGAAATCGCCCTTAACGAGTACGTTCGCTCATCTCTAATCATTATGCATTGTGAAAAATATGCTTTATGCAACCACATGGCAACTTTGCACTGGGGTGTCACAAGGACTCTGGTTCTGGGACACTACAGATGTACCTCAAATGATGGAAAAGTGAGTGAGGGTACAGAGGGTATGACCTGGTAGGTACATTTCGGGGAGAGAAGAGCACCTACTCCTCCGCCACGCCTGTCATCTGGTCTCGGGGTATGGGAGAACCGCAGGCTGTTGTAAGACAGTGCAGCAGGGGAGGCCGTGTCAGACTGCTGCATCCATGTTTCTGTGAGAGCGAGCAGATTTAAAGATTTACCAGTAAAAAACTTGTGGATGGTGGGGAGTTTATTACATGCTGACTGGCAGTTCCAGAGCGCACATTTATAGGAGTCAGGGGAAGGTTTGCATGGGCTAGCAGTTGGGCTTGGGGATTTTATTAGTGAGTCGGGTAGGGGGTGATAACTAGGAGCAGTGGAGGGTGGGCCAGGATTGGGAGAGAGATCACCAGCAGCTAGTAACAGCAGGCTAGAGAGGGTTAGCAGATGGTTGGGAGATTTATGAGGACAACTGTTATGTTTATTAGTGGCATTAGGGGATTCGAGGCTAAGCAAGAAGGTAAAGAGTGTATGTGAGCTGTGCATAGGGGAGGACAGGAGAGAGGGGCTAATGTGAATAGAGCGCCCCAGAGGTTGGCACTTGAAAGAAGTTCTGAAACTGAGAGCAAGAATGAGAACAGAAATGACAGCATTAGCGATAGCTTTGAAGTGTAAAGTATTTAGGCAGAGTTTGTGGCCTACCTGTCTCCTACCCTGTCAAACTGCATCATACTTTATCCAGCCATAATTAATACAGCTCATATTCGTGTGGCAGCCACATGCATGGCATGCATGCTCTTCTACAACCAGAGTACACATACAGTACAGGAGCGTGTACATTACACATATACAGCTCTGCTACATTCACAGTACACATGCAGTACAGGAGCGTGCACATTACACACATACAGCTCTCCTACATCCACAATACACATACAGTAGCGGGGCATGTACATTACACACATACAGCTTTACTACATCCACAATACCCATACAGTACAGGAGCGTGTACATTACACACATACAGCTCTGCTACATGCACAATACACATACAGTACAGGAGCGTGTACATTACACACTTACAGCTCTGCTACATCCACAATACACATACAGTACAGTATCCTGTACATTACACACATACAGCTCTGCTACATCCACAATACACATACAGTACAGGAGCGTGTACATTACACACATACAGCTCTGCTACATCCACAATACATATATATAGTACAGGAGCGTGTACATTACGCACTTACAGCTCTGCTACATCCACGATACATATACAGTACAGGAGCGTGTACATTACACACATACAGCTCTGCTACATCCACAATACACATACAGTACAGGAGCGTGTACATTACACACACACAGCTTTGCTACATCCACAATACACATACAGTACAGGAGCGTGTACATTACACACATACAGCTCTACCACATCCACAATACACATACAGTACAGGAGCGTGTACATTACACACATACAGCTCTGCTACATTCACAATAAGCATACAGTACAGGACCGTGTACATTACACACATACAGCTCTGCTACATCCATAGTGCAGGAGCATGTACATTACACACATACAGCTCTGCTACATCCACAATACACATACAGTACTGGAGCGTGTACATTACACACATACAGCTCTGCTACATCCACAATACACATACAGTACAGGAACGTGTACATTACACACATACAGCTTTACTACATCCACAATACCCATACAGTACAGGAGCGTGTACATTACACACATACAGCTCTGCTACATGCACAATACACATACAGTACAGGAGCGTGTACATTACACACTTACAGCTCTGCTACATCCACAATACACATACAGTACAGTATCCTGTACATTACACACATACAGCTCTGCTACATCCACAATACACATACAGTACAGGAGCGTGTACATTACACACATACAGCTCTGCTACATCCACAATACATATATATAGTACAGGAGCGTGTACATTACGCACTTACAGCTCTGCTACATCCACGATACATATACAGTACAGGAGCGTGTACATTACACACATATAGCTCTGCTACATCCACAATACACATACAGTACGGGAGCGTGTACATTACACACACACACAGCTTTGCTACATCCACAATACACATACAGTACAGGAGCGTGTACATTACACACATACAGCTCTACCACATCCACAATACACATACAGTACAGGAGCGTGTACATTACACACATACAGCTCTGCTACATTCACAATACGCATACAGTACAGGACCGTGTACATTACACACATACAGCTCTGCTACATCCATAGTGCAGGAGCATGTACATTACACACATACAGCTCTGCTACATCCACAATACACATACAGTACTGGAGCGTGTACATTACACACATACAGCTCTGCTACATCCACAATACACATACAGTACAGGAACGTGTACATTACACACATACAGCTTTACTACATCCACAATACCCATACAGTACAGGAGCGTGTACATTACACACATACAGCTCTGCTACATGCACAATACACATACAGTACAGGAGCGTGTACATTACACACTTACAGCTCTGCTACATCCACAATACACATACAGTACAGTATCCTGTACATTACACACATACAGCTCTGCTACATCCACAATACACATACAGTACAGGAGCGTGTACATTACACACATACAGCTCTGCTACATCCACAATACACATACAGTACAGGAGCGTGTACATTACACACATACAGCTCTGCTACATCCACAATACATATATATAGTACAGGAGCGTGTACATTACGCACTTACAGCTCTGCTACATCCACGATACATATACAGTACAGGAGCGTGTACATTACACACATATAGCTCTGCTACATCCACAATACACATACAGTACGGGAGCGTGTACATTACACACACACAGCTTTGCTACATCCACAATACACATACAGTACAGGAGCGTGTACATTACACACATACAGCTCTGCTACATCCACAATACACATACAGTACAGGAGCGTGTACATTACACACATACAGCTCTACCACATCCACAATACACATACAGTACAGGAGCGTGTACATTACACACATACAGCTCTGCTACATTCACAATACGCATACAGTACAGGACCGTGTACATTACACACATACAGCTCTGCTACATCCATAGTGCAGGAGCATGTACATTACACACATACAGCTCTGCTACATCCACAATACACATACAGTACAGGAGCATGTATATTACACACATACAGCTCCGCTACATCCACAATACACATACAGTACAGAAGCGTGTACATTACACATTGTAGAGGTGCAATACAGAGAATGGCCTGTAAGCATTCTGGTGCCTGAGACAAGCGGAGAACACCCACAGGTGTAGTCAGTAAGGAGGATAAAGGTGTTTATTCCTGCTACAGTCAGAGGTGAAGTGGGCTGCAAGCCCGAGACAGGTCCAGTGAGTGGGACCCGGGCTGTGAGAGACCGAGACAGGTCCAGTGAGGGGGACCCGGGCTGTGAGAGCCCGAGACAGGTCCAGTGAGGGGGACCCGGGCTGTGAGAGCCCGAGACAGGTCCAGTGAGTGGGACCCGGGCTGTGAGAGCCCGAGACAGGTCCAGTGAGTGGGACCCGGGCTGTGAGAGCCCGAGACAGGTCCAGTGAGTGGGACCCGGGCTGTGAGAGCCCGAGACAGGTCCAGTGAGTGGGACCCGGGCTGTGAGAGCCCGAGACAGGTCCAGTGAGTGGGACCCGGGCTGTGAGAGCCCGAGACAGGTCCAGTGAGTGGGACCCGGGCTGTGAGAGCCCGAGACAGGTCCAGTGAGTGGGACCCGGGCTGTGAGAGCCCGAGACAGGTCCAGTGAGTGGGACCCGGGCTGTGAGAGCCCGAGACAGGTCCAGTGAGTGGGACCCGGGCTGTGAGAGCCCGAGACAGGTCCAGTGAGTGGGACCCGGGCTGTGAGAGCCCGAGACAGGTCCAGTGAGTGGGACCCGGGCTGTGAGAGCCCGAGACAGGTCCAGTGAGGGGGACCCGGGCTGTGAGAGCCCGAGACAGGTCCAGTGAGGGGGACCCGGGCTGTGAGAGCCCGAGACAGGTCCAGTGAGGGGGACCCGGGCTGTGAGAGCCCGAGACAGGTCCAGTGAGTGGGACCCGGGCTGTGAGAGCCCGAGACAGGTCCAGTGAGGGGGACCCGGGCTCTGAGAGCCCGAGACAGGTCCAGTGAGGGGGACCCGGGCTCTGAGAGCCCGAGACAGGTCCAGTGAGTGGGACCCGGGCTGTGAGAGCCCGAGACAGGTCCAGTGTGTGGGACCCGGGCTCTGAGAGCCCGAGACAGGTCCAGTGAGTGGGACCCGGGCTCTGAGAGCCCGAGACAGGTCCAGTGAGTGGGACCCGGGCTCTGAGAGCCCGAGACAGGTCCAGTGAGTGGGACCCGGGCTCTGAGAGCCCGAGACAGGTCCAGTGAGTGGGACCCGGGCTCTGAGAGCCCGAGACAGGTCCAGTGAGGGGGACCCGGGCTCTGAGAGCCCGAGACAGGTCCAGTGAGGGGGACCCGGGCTGTGAGAGCCCGAGACAGGTCCAGTGAGGGGGACCCGGGCTGTGAGAGCCCGAGACAGGTCCAGTGAGGGGGACCCGGGCTGTGAGAGCCCGAGACAGGTCCAGTGAGTGGGACCCGGGCTGTGAGAGCCCGAGACAGGTCCAGTGAGTGGGACCCGGGCTGTGAGAGCCCGAGACAGGTCCAGTGAGGGGGACCCGGGCTCTGAGAGCCCGAGACAGGTCCAGTGAGTGGGACCCGGGCTCTGAGAGCCCGAGACAGGTCCAGTGAGTGGGACCCGGGCTCTGAGAGCCCGAGACAGGTCCAGTGAGTGGGACCCGGGCTCTGAGAGCCCGAGACAGGTCCAGTGAGTGGGACCCGGGCTCTGAGAGCCCGAGACAGGTCCAGTGAGTGGGACCCGGGCTCTGAGAGCCCGAGACAGGTCCAGTGAGTGGGACCCGGGCTCTGAGAGCCCGAGACAGGTCCAGTGAGTGGGACCCGGGCTCTGAGAGCCCGAGACAGGTCCAGTGAGTGGGACCCGGGCTGTGAGAGCCCGAGACAGGTCCAGTGAGGGGGACCCGGGCTGTGAGAGCCCGAGACAGGTCCAGTGAGGGGGACCCGGGCTGTGAGAGCCCGAGACAGGTCCAGTGAGGGGGACCCGGGCTGTGAGAGCCCGAGACAGGTCCAGTGAGTGGGACCCGGGCTCTGAGAGCCCGAGACAGGTCCAGTGAGTGGGACCCGGGCTCTGAGAGCCCGAGACAGGTCCAGTGTGTGGGACCCGGGCTGTGAGAGCCCGAGACAGGTCCAGTGAGTGGGACCCGGGCTGTGAGAGCCCGAGACAGGTCCAGTGAGTGGGACCCGGGCTGTGAGAGCCCGAGACAGGTCCAGTGAGTGGGATCTGGGCTGTGAGAGCCCGAGACAGGTCCAGTGAGTGGGACCTGAGCTGTGAGAGCCCGAGACAGGTGCAGTGAGAGGACCTGGGCTGTGAGAGCCCGAGACAGATCCAGGGGGAGACCTCGACTAAAAGCAAGAGGTTTAGAGAGAGACTTGGACACTGAAGGACTGTTTGTGTGCCTCAGGAAGGTTGGGGTGAAGCTTTCCTGAGGAAAAGCAGACTGAGTCCTGAAGAGAGCTGTATGAATCTGCCCTCGAGAGTGGGTGAGAACCACAGTTGGACTGTTTATTAAACCCTTGAAGTAAAAGGACATTTAAGTTTACTTGCATAAAGTGATGTGCTGAAGCAAGCTGCTGTGAAGTTGAAAATAAATAGGAATTTGGAGTTTAACCCATTGGTGTCTACCTGTGATGTGAGCGAATGATCCCCGGGATGTTACATATGGTGGAGAATGCGGGCATAAGCAGTGAATATCACAGCTCAAAAATGGAAGTGAAATGTAGACAGCCTCTAGGAGTATGGAGGAATTGCTGAAGCAATTAATACAAGAGAAGGTGCAGCAACAGGAGACCATGGCTCAGCAGCAAAAAGCCCATGTGGCGGCTATGCAGGTGCAGCTGGAAGAAAGGCAACTCTTAATGAAGCAGTTCGCTGCAGTGACAGAGTCAGTCAGGGCTACAAAGAAGATAGCACCTCCAGGACAAAGTGAGACAGTCTTAAAGGTGGAGCGCCTCACAAGATTAACTGAAGCTGATCACAGGATGTTGCTGGGAAAACAAACACACAAATGTGAACAAGGTTTGAAAAAGTTGAAAACACAGTCAGCTAGGAGAAATGTTGAATGGGAAGTTCAGATAAATCAGCCCCACGAAAAGCTGGAAATGGAGAAAGCTGCTTGCAGTCGAGCAGAAAAGCAATCAAAGGTATTGAGAGGCATATTGGACTTCAAGAAAGCCCAAGAAGCTCGTCAGGAGCAGGTGCTGACCCAGCTACAGACAAGCCAGGATGAAGAGATCGAATTATATGAAGCCCAGATCCAGGACCTTAAGCAGACTAATGCTCTACCTATGAAGGAACTGTCCCAGCGGTTGGAGCAAGTTGAAAAGATGAATGAAACCTTGGAAGAGGTCAAACAGGCTGTGGAAAGCATGTGTACTGAGCTTACCCATAAGCGAAGGTCCTTATGCAGACTAAACAGGAGTCTGAATGCAAGAGAAATACAGTAGAGATGCAGCTTCAAGAGCTACAAATAAAAATAACTGAAGGTGACAATGTGCAGACAGCGTTGTCTGAGCAGGTGAGCAGACTGCAGGCTGAGGTGTCGGATCTGGAAAATAGACTGGAGAAGAGTGCCGTTGGCTTAGATTCTGTGGAAGAGCAGAAAAGAGAAGTACAAGGGGAATTAGAAGCCACAAGGCAGTAGTATGAAGAGAAAACAGCCGCCTATAATAAACTTAAGAAGGTTAAACTAAGCCTTCAGCAAGAGTTAGAAGATGTTACTGTGAAGGTTGGTCACCAACAGGACCTTGTGTCCAAACTGGAGAAGAAACAGAAGCTGTGTGAACTCCAGGAGCTGACTGAAGAGAAAGCCAGATAGGCAAGATATGCCAGTGAACTTGAGCATACAGAAGAAAGGGCTAATGAGAAAGAAACAGAGGTACTAACAGTGACACACACCCTGAAAGTGGTGTCAGAAGAAAGAGCAGAGCTTCAGCAGTTCTCAGAGAAGTTGCGCGTGAAGATGAAATGCTGGAAATCAAATAGTCAAGTGGCTGAAAGAAGGGTTCAGAGACCAGAGATGTCTAAAACCCATTTCAGACAGAAAAGCAAAGAAAAAAATGTTCTTGTTAAAGAATCTGAAAAAAGTTACAATTACTAAAGAATGCCAAATTATGTTTACAAAGTGAGGCTCCTGAAGCTGAGAAGGTCTCAGAAGTGGCAGCAGAAATCTTGGAAGAACTGCAACAAGAAAATAATGACCTCAAAAAGCAAACCAAGAAAGTGAAGAAGCAGTTTGTCCAAATGGTAGCATTCTATCACATGGATGCTGACTCCAAGGACCAACTCATCAGGGAACTGAATACTATCAAGCAAAAGTCAGATTCAGAGGTAAAGGAACTTTGAAGAATGCTAATGGTTCTAACTAGAGATGAGCGAGCGTACTCGTCCGAGCTTGATGCTCATTCGAGTATTAGGGTACTCGAGATGCTCGTTACTCGAGGCAAGCACCACGCGGTACTCGAGTCAATTCCATTTCCTTCCCTGAAAGTTTAGCGCCATTTTCTAGCCAATTGACATGCAGGGAAGGCATTACAACTTCCTCCTGTGACGTGCCAGCCCCATCCCACTCCCCTGCAGTGAGTGGCTGGTGAGATCAAGTGACCGCTGAGTATATAAAGTGGGCCCACCCGCGGCTCGCCTCAGACACACGCTGGCAGAGATTAGGGAAGGTGCTGTTGCTCATTCAGGGATAGTGTTAGCGTCTACAAGAACCCCAACGGTCCTTTTTAGTGCCACATCTGACCTAGTGCATTACTGTTGTGGCTGCTGGTAGCAGTTTTGCACATTTTTTTTTTATATCGGGAGTGCAGGCTATAGCGTTATCAGGCTGCAGTCTGTACTACATAGTATAGGGAGAGTGGTGGTGAGGCAGGGATAGTGGTAGTGTGGAATCCTGTCTACAAGAACCCCAATGGTCCTTCTTAGGACTACCTGTGACCGTGTGCATTTAGCTCCGTGGCTGCTGGGAGTTGTAGTACCTCACTATTGCACAGCTAGGCCTGCTTGCAGGCTTCTGTATAATGTTTTTTTCTGGCTGCAGTTTGCGTAACATAAGCACTGCTCTGTGTCTGCCGTCAACTGCACGCACAGCGTACAGCGACAGCCCCCGAAAGAGGGAAAGTCAGATACACGCTATATAGCCTGCATTGCATTTCCAAAAATTTTTTTTTTAAATCCTTCTTACAGCTACCTTTAACTGTTTGCATTTCACTGCGTGGCTGCTGGGAGTTGAGGTGCATCACTATTGCATATTGCACAGCTAGGCCTGCTTGCAGCCTTCCGTATCATTTTTTTCTGGCTGCAGTTTGCGTAACATAACCGCTGTCTGCCTCCAACTGCACGCCAATAATTCAAAAATTTTTTACACCGCCCTGTGTCTGCCGTCAACTGCACACACAGCATACGGCAACAGCCCCCAATAGAGGGGAAGTCAGATACACGCTATATAGCCTGCATTGCATTTCCAAAAAAAATTTTTTTTTAAATCCCTCTTACAGCTAGCTACCTGTGACCGTGTGCATTTCACTGCGTGGCTGCTGGGAGTTGAGGTGCATCACTATTGCCCAGCTATGCCTGCTTGTAGCCTTCCGTATAATTTATTTCTGGCTGCATTTTGCGTTGCATAACCACTGTCAGCCACCAACTGCGCGCCAATAATTCACAAAATTTTTTACACTGCTCAGTGTCTGCTCTATTTGTAATACACCATGCTGAGGGGTAGGGGTAGGGCTAGAGGACATGGACGCGGGCGAGGATGCGGAGTTCCAAGTCAGGGTGTGGGCACAGGCAGAGTTCCTGGTCCAGGTGAATCACAGCCGGCTGCTGCGGGATTAGAAGAGAGGCAAGTTTCTGGGGTCCCCAGCTGCATATTACAATTTTTGGGTCCACGTGGTAGACATTACAAACAGAGCAGTGTGAGCAGGTCCTCTCGTGGTTGGCAGAAAAATCATCCAGCAATGTATCGACCACCCTGTCTTCTACGCCGTCCACTGCTGCAACTCTAAATCCTCTCGCTGCTGCTCCTCCTTCCTCCCAGCCTCCTCACTCCATGAAAATGACACATTCTGATGAGTAGGCAGACTCCCAGGAACTGTTCTCGGGCCCCTGCCTTGATTTTGAAAAAAATAGTTCCTCTCACACCTGAGGAGTTTGTCGTGACCGATGCCCAACCTTTGGAAAGTTCCCTGGGTCCGGGTGATGAGGCTGGGGACTTCTGGCAACTGTCTCAAGAGCTTTCAGTGGGTGAGGAGGACGATGATGATGAGACACAGTATCTATCAGTGAGGCAGTAGTAAGGGCAGTCAGTCTGAGAGAGGAGCGCACAGAGGATTCGAAGAAAGAGCCACTGGACGATGAGGTGACTGACCCCACCTGGTTTGCTAAGCCAACTGAGGACAGGTCTTCCGAGGGGGAAGCAAGTGCAGCAGCAGGACAGGTTGGAAGAGGCAGTGGGGTGGCCAGGGGTAGAGGCAGGGCCAGAGCGAATAATCCCCCAACTGTTTCCCAAAGCACCCCCTGTCGCTAGCACAAGCCTTGGAGCGAAAGTGCAAATACGCCACCACGCACCCGCACGCTCAAGCTTTAAACGTGCACATTGCCAAATTGATCAGCCTGGAGATGCTGCCGTACAGGCTTGTGGAAACAGAGGTTTTCAAAAACATGTTGGCGGCGGCCCCGTGCTACTCGGTCCCTAGTCGCCACTATTTTTCACGGTGTGCCGTCCCAGCCCTGCACGACCATGTCTCCCGCAACATTGTACACGCCTTCACCAACCTTCCCCCTCCTCCTACACAACCTCTACCTCGCAATTAAGATATGTTAGCAGCACGTCGCCAGCAGTCGGTGTGGCATGGCGCGGCAGCACAGCGGTGGGCAAGCGTCAGCAGGCCGTGCTGAAACTACTCAGCCTAGGTGACAAGAGGCACACAGCCCCTGAACTGCTGCAGGGTCTGATAGAGCAGACCGACCTCTGGCTTTCGCCGCTGAGCCTCCAACCGGGCATGGTCATGTGTGACAACAGCCGTAACCTGGTGGTGGCTCTGCAGCTCGGCAGCCTCACACATGTGCCATGCCTGGCCCACGTCTTTAATTTGGTGGTTCAGCGGTTTATGAAAAACTACCCACACTTGTCAGACCTCCTTGGCAAGGTGCGCCGGGTCAGCGCACATTTCCGCAAGTCCACCACGGACGCTGCCACCCTGCGGACTCTGCAACATCGGTTTAATCTGCCAGTGCACCGACTGCTGTGTGACGTGCCCACATGGTGGAACTCTACGCTGCACATGTTGGCCAGGCTGTATGAGCAGTGTAGAGCTATAGTGGAATACCAACTCCAACATGGGCGGCGTAGTGGGAGTCAGCCTCCTCAATTCTTTACAGAGGAGTGGGCATGGATGGAAGATATCTGCCAGGTCCTTGGAAACTTTGAGGAGTCTACCCAGATGGTGAGCGGCGATGCTGCAATCATTAGTGTCACCATTCCTCTGCTATGCCTGTTGAGAAGTTCCCTGCAAAGCATAAAGACTGACGCTTTGCGGTCGGAACAGATGATGGGGGAAGACAGTATGTCGCTGGATAGTCAGAGCACCCTCATGTCTATATCGCAGCGTGTTTTGGAGGAGGAGGAGGGGGAGGAGCCTGAGGAAAAGGAGGGGGAAAGAGACAGCTGGGCCCACTGCAGAGGGTACCTATGCTGCTTGCCTCTCATCTGTTCAGCGTGTATGGCCTGTGGACGAGGAGGAGGAGGATCCAGAAAGTGATCTTCCTAGTGAGGACAGCGATGTGTTACGTACAGGCACCCTGGCACACATGGCTGACTTCATGTTAGGATGCCTTTCTCATGACCGTCGCGTTAGACGCATTCTGACCACTATGGATTACTGGGTATAAATACTGCTTGACCCACGGTATAAGGAGAACCTTTTGACTCTCATTCCCGAAGAGGAAAGGGGTTCGAGAGTGATGCAATACCACAGGGCCCTGGTGGACAAACTGATGGTAAACTTCCCATCTGACAGCGCTAGTGGCAGAAGGCGCAGTTCCGTGGGCCAAGTAGCAGGGGAGGTGCGGAGATCAGGCAGCATGTTCAGCGCAGGCAGGGGAACACTCTTGAGGGCCTTTGCCAGCTTTATGGCTCCCCAGCAAGACTGTGTCACCACTCCCCAGTCAAGGCTGAGTCGGAGGGAGCACTGTAAAAAGATGGTGAGGGAGTCCCCCGTGACGCCTCTGCTCCGTACAACTACTGGGTGTCAAAGCTGGACACGTGGGACGAACTCGCGCTGTATGCTCTGGAGGTGCTGGCTTGCCCTGCCGCTAGCGTCTTGTCAGAGAGGGTGTTTAGTGTAGCTGGGGGAATCATCACGGCTAAGCGTACCCGCCTGTCAACTGCCAGTGCCGACATGCTTATACTCATAAAGATGAACAAAGCCTGGATTTCCCCAGACTTCTCTTCTCCAACAGCAGAGAGCAGCATTACCTAAAGATTCTTTTCACTGAAACCGCGGATGCAAGCATTGTTCTCTATCACCGTAAAAAAAGGGACATTTACCTTTGTCAATCTGTGTATGATATTAGTCCTCCTCCTCCTGCTCCTCCTCCTGAAACATCATGTCATCACGCTGAACTGCCAATTTTTCTGTGGCCCAAAAGGCTCATATAACTTTTTTCAAACAATATTTCTACGTTTCTAAATAAAGCATTGAAACTTCAACATGAACCAATTTTTTTAACAGGGCTGCCTCCAGGCTCCGTTACAAATTAAGCCACAGTAAGCTAAAATATAAATGTGTTTCACCTGCCCTCTCGGTTGAGCAATTTTTCTGGGGTACATTTGTACTATTGGTACACTAATTTTTTGGGCCCTCGCCTACACTGTAATCCAAGTAATTTTTCTGGCCTTCGCCTACACTCATGGTACACCAATGTGTCAGGGGTTGGCCTACACTCTTGCTACAGAAATGTAACTCGAGTCTGCCTACCTATACTTCTGCAACAGAAATGTTACTTCGGTCTGCCTATACTTCTTCTCCTGAAATGTTACTGTGGTCTGTCTATACTGTTACTACTGAAATGTTACTAATACTGGGCTATGCTTATACTGCTGCTACTGAAATGTTACTGGGCTCCGCCTATATTGCTGCAACTGAAATGTTACTGGGCTCTGCCTATACTGCTGCAACTGAAATGTTATTGGGCTCTGCCTATACTGCTGCAACTGAAATGTTATTGGGCTCTGCCTATACTGCTGCAACTGAAATGTTACTGGGCTCTGCCTATACTGCTGCAACTGAAACGTTACTGGGCTCTGCCTATACTGCTGCAACTGAAACGTTACTGGGCTCTGCCTATACTGCTGCAACTGAAACGTTACTGGGCTCTGCCTATACTGCTGCAACTGAAACGTTACTGGGCTCTGCCTATACTGCTGCAACTGAAACGTTACTGGGCTCTGCCTATACTGCTGCAACTGAAACGTTACTGGGCTCTGCCTATACTGCTGCAACTGAAATGTTACTGGGGTCTGTTTTACTGCTGCAACTGAAATGTTACTGGGGTCTGCCTATACTGTTACTACTGAAATGTTACTGGGGTCTGCCTATACTGTTACTACTGAAATGTTACAGGGCTCAGCCTATACTGTTACAACTGAAATGTTACAGGTGTCTGTACATACTGTTACTACTGAAATGTAACAGATACTGGGCTCTGCCTATACTGCAGCTACTGAAATGTTACTGGGGTCTGTCTATACTGTTAGTACTAAAATGTTACTGGGCTCTGCCTATACTGCTGCAACTGAAATGCTACTGGGGTCTGTCTATACTGTTACTACTGAAATGTTACTAATACTGGGCTATGCCTATACTGCTGCTACGGAAATGTTACTGGGGTCTGTCTATACTGTAACTACAGAAATGTTACTGGCGTCTCCCTAGACTTCTGCAACATAACTGTTAGTGGGGTCAGCTTATACCTTTACTACAGGAATATTACAGGGGTCTGTGCATAGTATGGGTGCACTAAGTTTTCCCATCGCGGTGTTCTACGTATCTGGCCCTAAAAAAAACAAAACAGACTAACTAGGGCATGCAGTGTGGGCCGAAGCCAACCTGTATTTTATCTCACGTTACCTCAGCTATCCGGGGTACTGCTATGGGATTAATTTATGTACCGTCGGTGGCTTCCTGGGACCCACCCATGCTGTGGGTCCACACAGACTTGCCATAGTAGAGTTGTACCTGCCTGGCACTATGAAAAAACAACACAGACTGACTAGGGCATGGAGTTTGGGCCAAAGCCAACCTGTATTTTATCTCATGTTACCTCAGCTATCCGGGGCCCTGCATTAGGACAAACAAGAGGAGCGATACAGCGCTAATGAGATGTTCACAGCTAAGCTAGCATTGGAGTCCACTCTAGGCCCGCGATTGCTGAGGGTTTGTGCAGAGGCCTATGTCCTGGGTGCAGTGAAAGTCTGCTTCCTGCCTACGATTGCTGAAGCTGTTGGCCGAGGCCTATGTCCCGGGGGAACTGCAACTGCGCCAGGTTGGGGCTGTGCAACTTTTCCCTGGCTAATCCAATCATTGGAGCAGGAAACAAAAACGTAACTGATTTACTTAGCCAGCTTGGCCTTTCTGCAGGCAAGCGTATAATTTTTTCAGCCTACAGTGTGCATTACAGTACCGCTGTCAGCCTCCAAGAGCAGGCCAATAATCGCCTAATATTTACACCGCTCTGTGTGTCCCGTCAACTTCCCGCACAGCATATGCCCACCGCCGCTGATAGAGGGAAAGACAAATACACGCTATTTTGGCTGCTGGTTTTTTCAAAAACATCTGAAAAATAAAAATACTCTTTAGGGCTACCTGTGCGCGTGTGCAGTTTACTGCATGGCACCTAGGAGTTGCAGTGGCTTACTATTAGCCAGCTTGACCTTCCTGCAGGCAAGCATATAATTTTTTCGGCCTACAGTGTGCGTTACAGTACCGCTGTCAGCCTCCAAGTGCAGGCCAATAATCGCCTAATTTTTTTTACAACGCTCTGTGTCTGCTGTATTCGAAATACACAATGCTGAGAGGTAGGGGTAGGCCTAGAGGACGTGGCCATGGACGCGGGCGAGGACGCGGCGGTCCAAGTGAGGGTTTGGGCACAGGCCGAGTTCCTGGTCCAGGTCAATCGCAGCCGGCTGCTGCGGGATTAGGAGCAAGGAAAGTTTCTGGGGTCCCCAGCTTCATATCACAATTTTGGGGTCCACGTGGTAGACCTTTATTACAAAATGAGCAGTGTGAGCAGGTCCTGTCGTGGATAGCAGAAAATGCATCCAGCGATGTATCGACCACCCAGTCTTCTACGCCGTCCACTGCTGCAACTCTGAATTTTCTCGCTGCTGCTCCTCTTCCTCCCAGCCTCCTCACTCCATGAAAATGACACATTCTGATGAGCAGGCAGACTCTGCTGTCCTCGGCCCCATCCAGCAGTGTCTCTCAGTGCAGCGTCCAGCTGTCGCTAGCGCAAGCGTTGAAGCGCAAGCGCAAATACGCCGTCACGCACCCGCACGCTCAAGCATTAAACGTGCACATTGCCAAATTGATCAGCCTGGAGATGCTGCCATACAGGCTTGTGGAAAGGGAGGCTTTCAAACACATGATGGGGCGGCGGTCCCACGCTACTCGGTCCCCAGTCGCCACTATTTTTCCCGGTGTGCCGTCCCAGCCCTATACCAGCACGTCTCCCGCAACATCAATCGTGCCCTCACCAACGCGGTTACTGGGAAGGTCCACTTAACCACAGACACGTGGACAAGTACTGGCGGGCAGGGCCACTATATCTCCCTGACGGCACATTGGGTGAATTTGGTGGAGGCTGGGCCCGAGTCAGAGCCTGGGGCCGCACACGTCCTACCCACACCCAGAATTGCGGGTCTCTCCTCGGTTCTGGTATCTGCGGGGGTCTATGCCACCTCCTCTAAACCCTCCCCCTCCTCCTCCTCCAACAATGAAAACATTCTTGGCAAATGCTTTCGCTTTGGTCCGTCTTGCGGCGGTCCAAGAATTTCACCTAAACCAGCACAATAGGAATGCCCCTGGCCATCCCTCTTAATCCTGGCCACAGTTCCGAAAACCAACTAAATACAACCGGGGTCCTATTACATTATCCCTAGCCGAAGCTTTCAGCCGACCGGTAGAGCAATAGTGGCTTCCATCTTGTTGGTACTGCTAATTACATATTTTAGTGTACAGCTGAGGTAGGAATAGAGCCGACTATAGAACACAGCATGCCTGCAGGGCTGGGGACAGAGTAGCAGCAGGCACATATCCTTGGTGGAAGCAGGCCAGCTGAGGTCCACATGCTCCAGGACTGATTTTGGACTGATTGATGAGGCCTTTACTTGTGATCATCTTTGGTAATTTCTGACAAAGAGGAGTGGTATAGCCAGAAACTTGCATTGCTAACACTTTGAAATGGTCAACAGAAAACATATGAATGAAGCCTTTCCACATTTCTGATTGAGAGGAGGAGGAGTTTAGACTTTTAGTACCTAGAATATCCTTTTCATTGCTATCAAATGCCCCTCTTGTCTCAGAAAATACTAGCTTTTCCACATAGCTGTTGTCGCTTCCACTTTTGTTCTGTGGCTTTACTTTTGTCCATTGGCTCTTATTCGTATCTGAAGGTTTGATTTTGCCCATGGAGGCAGAATTCAAGGTGGAGGCGCGGAACCGAGCCTGATCCTGGGCCCGTTAACGTGCTTCCCACGCAGACTATAGCGGGTCCTGGTCATGGTGTTTTGGCCTTGTAATGCCACCTCCTCCTCCTGCTTGGGGTCAGGGGATCTGCAATGCGCATCATGAATTTTCTCTCGTGTTACCACAGTTATCAGAGAGACACGTTTGGGCTAAAGGGGAGGAGCGTCACTGCATTAAAGTTACAGGGGTCTGCCCATACTTCAGCTGCAGAAATGTTACAGGGGTCTGCCAATACTGTTGCTCCATAAATGTTTCTGGGGTCTGCGTATACTTCTGCAACTAAAATGTTACTGGGGTCTGCCTATACTTCTGCCACGTTAATGTTACAGGGGTCTGCCTGTACTTCTGCCACATTAATGTTACAGGGGTCTGCCTGTACTTCTGCCACATTAATGTTACAGGGGTCTGCCTGTACTTCAGCTGCAGAAATGTTCCAGGGGTCTGCCTATACTGCTGCTACATAAATGGTACAGGGGTCTGCCTATACTGCTGCTACACAAATGTTACAGGGTTCTGTCTATACTGTTACTACTGAAATGTTACAAATACTGGGCTCTGCCTATACTGCTTCTACTGAAATGTTACTGGGGTCTGTTTATACTGTTGCTACTGAAATGTTACTAATACTGGGCTCTGCCTATACTGCTGCAACTGAAATGTTACTGGGGTCTGCCTATACTGTTACTACTGAAATGTTACTGGGGTCTGCCTATACTGTTACTACTGAAATGTTACTAATACTGGGCTCTGCCTATACGGCTGCAACTGAAATGTTACTGGGGTCTGCCTATACTGTTACTACTGAAATGTTACTGGGGTCTGCCTATACTGTTACTACTGAAATGTTACAGGGCTCTGCCTATACTGTTACTACTGAAATGTTACAGGGCTCTGCCTATACTGTTACAACTGAAATGTAACTGATACTGGGCTCTGCCTATACTGCAGCTACTGAAATGTTACTGGGGTCTGTCTATACTGTTACTACAGAAATGTTACTGGGGTCTCCCTAGACATCTGCAACATAACTGTTAGTGGGGTCAGCTTATACCTTTGCTACAGGAATATTACAGGGGTCTGTACATAGTATGGGTGCACTAAGTTTTCCCATTGCGGTGTTCTACGTATCTGGCCCCCCAAAAAACCCCAGTTTGACTGGGGCATGCAGTGTGGGCCAAAGCCAACCTGTATTTTATCTCACGTTACCTCAGCTATCTGGGACACTGCAATGGGATTTATTTATGTACCGTCGGTGGGTTCCAGGGAGCCACCCATGCTGTGGGTCCACGCAGACATCCCATAGCAGAGTTGTACCTGCCTGGTACTAAGAAAAAAAACACAGACTGACTAGGGCATGGAGTGTGGGCCGAAGCCAACCTGTATTTTATCTCACGTTACCGCAGCTATCCGGGGCACTGCATTGGGACAAACAAGAGTAGCGATACAGGGCTAATGACACGTTCACAGCTACGCTAGCATTGGAGTCCGCTCTAGGCCCATGATTGCTGAGGGTTTGTGCAGAGGCCTATGTCCTGGGTGTAGTGAAAGTCCACTTCCTGCCTACAATTGATGAAGCTGTTGGCCAAGGCCTATGTCCCGCGGGAACTGCAACTTTGCCAGGTTGGGCCAGTGCAACTTTTTCCTGGCTAATCCAGTCATTGGAGTGGGGAAAGAAAACATAACTAATTTACTGAGCCCGTCGCAGATGAACTAGCATCGAAGTCCGCTTCATGCCCGTGTTTGCTGAGGGTGTGTGCTGAGGCCTATGTCCCGGGGAAGTGCAAGTACGCCAGGTTGGGGCTGTGGAACTTTTTCCTGCTAATCCAGTCATTTGAGCGGTGAAAGAAAGCGTAACTGATTTAATGAGCCCATCGCAGATGAACTAGCATCGAAGTCCGCTTCCTGCCTATGATTGCTGAAGCTGTGGGCTGAGGCCTATGTCCTGGGGGAACTGCAACAGCGCCAGGTTTGGCCTGTGGAACCTTTTCCTGGCTAATGCAGTCTTTGGAGCGGTGAAAGAAACCGTAAGTGATTTAATGAGACCTTCACAGGTGTACTAGCTTTGAAGTCCGCTTCATGCCTACGATTGCTGAAGGTGTGGGCCGAGGCCTATGTCGTCGGCGCAGTGCAAGTCTGCCATGTTTGGCCACTCTGATTTACTTATTGTTCATGTCTTGGGTTGCCTAGGACCCACCTATGCTGTTGGTGCCCACTTAGTTCCCATCGCGGTGTTTGACCTGTCTGGCACAAAGACACTGACTGACTTGGGTAGGGGGCAGAGTGCAGATGGCTTTCTCTTTGCGGTGTTGATTAAGCAATCCGACACCTAGACAGAATGAATACTGTGTGGCACATGAATTCCCCATAGCTATGTAACTCATGCCCACGTTTGAAGCTTCTGACGGAGGTGGCACAGGATTGGAATGAAGATCGAACGTCAATTTCTCATTGATTCTCTACAGCATTGTGGGCTATCGCCCCGCCCCTTTTAAAGAGGGTCGCTACCTGGCCCTGCCAAACCTCTGCAGTGTGTTCCTCCGGTTCCTCTTCATGGCAGACGCACTTATAAATAGACATAAGGGTGGTGTGGCTATAAGGCCAGCGTGTGGCATGAGGGCAGCTGAAGGCTGCGCAGGGACACTTTTGTGTGCGCTGCAAACGCAGGGTCGTGTGGGGGGGGGGGGTTGGGCAGCATGTAACCCAGGAGAAGAGGCAGCGGTGTGTCCCGCAGGCAGTGATTGTGCTTGGTTGCAGGTAGTGTGGTGCTTAGCTAAGGTATGCCTTGCTAATGAGGGTTTGTCCGAAGTAAAAATTGTTAGGGGGGGGCACTCTTGCGGCTTAATAGTGGGACCTGGGAACCTGAGCTGCAGCCCAGCATGCTGCCCCTCGCCTGCCCTATCCGTTTCTGTGTCGTTTCCATCACTTTCTTGGGTTTTCCAGATTTTCACCAATGAAAACCTTAGCAGAGCATGGGTCATATACAAAAATGCTTGAGTCGCCCATTGACTTCAATGGGGTTCGTTACTTGAAGCGAACTCTCGAGCATCGCGGAAAGTTCAACTCGAGCAACGAGCACCCGAGTATTTTGGTGCTCGCTCAACTCTAGTTCTAAGCAATGATAACACTATATTAAGAGAAGAAATAGAATTGTTACAAAGTGAGGAGAAGATGATAATTATAAAGCTGAATGGATTGAAAAATGAACTAGAGACTGTAATCCATAGCAAGGCCATGCTGGAGCATGAGCTACGAGAGGAACTGGAAGAATACAGAGACAAGGTTCTTGAGCTAGAAGAGACCTTTGAAATGAAGGCTCAGTTTGAAAGACTTAACAAGCCACTGCACACTGAAATGGAGGATGTAGTTAGCTCCAAGGATGATTGTGAAATAAGTGAACACGAACTAGAAAAGTCTAAGGAAGTAGAAGAAAGCAAGATTCAGTTAGAGGAACTTGAAGATGAGTTACAAGCCGCAGAGGATACAAAGTTGCTCTTTGAAGTCAACTTGCAAGCTGCGAGAGAATAGTCTGACAGAGATCTGCAATGATGTGATGAGCAGAGTGAAAACAAGAAGAAAGACCTTGTCAGCAAGTAAAAATAGAAAAAGACCCACGAGGCTGGAGTTTTGACCCTGGAGGGCCAAAAGAGAAAAAGTGTGATACGACCTACAGCCATTTATCAAGGGGGAAGGATATGTAGAGGTGCACTACAGCGAATGGCCTGTAGGGGGCAACAGACAGGCAGTCTGGTGCCTGAGACAAGGGAAAACACCCACGGGTGTGGTCAGGAAGTAGGATATAGGTGTTCATTCCTGCTATAGTCAAATGTGAAGTGGGCTGCAAGCCAGAGAAAGGTCCAGAGAGGGACCTGGGCTGTGAGAGCCAGAGAGCCAGGGAGAGACCTTGACGGAAAGCAAGAGGTCTGGAGAGAGACCTGCGCACTGAAGAAACAATTCATGTGCCTCAGGAAGGTTGGGTGAAACCTTCCTGAGGAAAGCAGAGCGAGTTCTGAACTGAAGACAACTGTATGAAGCTGCCCTGGAGAGTGTGTGAGAACCACTACTGGACTGTTAATTGAAGTATATGAAACCCTGCTTATAAAGACATTTAAGTTTATTTGATGAAGTGCTGTGCTGAAGCAAGATGATATTGCTGTGAAGGTGAAAATAAATAAGAATTTGAAGTGTAACCCATTGGTGTCTACCTGTGATGTGACAGAGAGACACAGAGAGACTAGTTGTGTGAGCTAATGATCCAGGATTGACAGTATATGTATACACACACACACACACACAGTCAATCCTGGACTATTATCTCACACACCTAGTCTCAGAAATTAAATTAGATGCCCCTCCTTTTGGTAACATACATTCGTACTGGTGAGAGACCTAACTTAAAGGGGTTGTCTCGCGAAATCAAGTGGGGTTATACACTTCTGTATGGCCATATTAATGCGCTTTGTAATATACATCATGCATTAATTATGAGCCATACAGAAGTTATTCACTTACCTGTTCCGTTGCTAGCGTCCCCATCGCCATGGCTCCGTCTAATTTCGCTGTCTTCTGGCGTTTTTAGACGCGCTTGCGCTGTGCGGTCTTCTGCCTGGTGAATGGGGCCGCTCGTGCCGGAGAGCTGGTCCCGTGTCATCATCGTATCTCCGCCCCGTCACGTGCGCCGATTCCAGCCAATCAGGAGGCTGGAATCGGCAATGGACCGCACACAGCCCACGGTGCACCATGGGAGAAGACCCGCGGTGCATCGTGGGTGAAGATCCCGGCAGCCATCTTGGTGAAGGAAGAAAGAAATCGCCGCAGAGCGGGGATTCGGGTAAGTAATATATATATATATATTTTTTAACCAATACCTTGGGTTTGTCTCGCGCCGAACAGGGGGCCTATTGAAAAAAAAAAAAACCCGTTTCGGCGTGAGACAACCCCTTTAAGTCTAAGTGTGACCCTCTACCTTGCACTCCCACACACATATATATATATATAATAATCTTTATTTGTATAGCGCCAACTTATTCCGCAGTGCTTTCAGGCATGGATAAATGCAAAACAATACAACAATTACAATATGAGGTACATTGGGTTAGACACAAATGGGTTGGGGGTGGTACAGGAGGTGCAGGGGGTGGGGAACACAGGCAATAGGGAATTTCATGTACAGATCATTTATTAGAAGACAAACAGGGTGGGGAGCCATAGGGAGGGGAGGGGAGGGGAGGGGAGGGGAGGGACTAGGTCAGGGGATTTGGTATACTTCCCTGAAAAGGTGAGTTTTTAAGGAACGTCTGAAATCTCGTGCATCGGGAATTGTCCGGATGCCTTGGGGTAGAGCATTCCAGAGGATGGGTGCTGCTCTAGTGAAGTCCTGTAGGCGAGCATGTGAGGTTCGTATTACAGGGGTGTTTAGTCTGAGTGTGTTAGCCGATCGGAGTGAGCGGGCTGAGTGGTGTACTGACAGTAGGGAGGTGATGTATGGTGGCGCAGCGCCATGCAGTGCTTTGTGAGTGAGGTAGAGGAGTTTAAATTTAGTTCTGCAGTGGATGGGCAGCCAATGCAGCGACTGGCATAATGCAGAGGCGTCTGAATAACGACTGGATAGAAAAAGGAGTCTAGCTGCTGCATTTAGTATGGATTGGAGCGCAGCGAGTCTAGTGCGGGGGAGGCCGATGAGTAGCGAGTTGCAGTAGTCAAGCCGGGAGTGGATGAGGGCAACCACGAGTGTCTTTAGCGTGTCCGTGGTGAGGAACGGACGTATTTTAGCAATATTTCTGAGGTGCATGTGGCATGTTTGGGCCAGAGATTGGATATGGGGGGCAAAGGAGAGGTCAGAGTCTAGTGTGACCCCCCAAGGCAGTGGGCATGCCGTCTGGGGGTTATGATGGTGCCAGACACTGGAATGGAGATGTTGAGGGGAGGTTGGTTAGAAGGTAGGTGGAAAGACAAGGAGGTCAGTTTTAGAGAGGTTTAGTTTGAGAAAAAGGGAGGACATAGTGTTAGAGACAGCGGACAGACAGTCAGTGATATTTTGGAGGAATGGTTCAGAGATCTCACGAGAAGAGGTATATAGTTGGGTGTCATCAGTGTAGAGATGGTATTGGAGGCCGAATCTGTGGATGGTTTGTCCAATTGGGGCAGTATAGATAGAGAAGAGAAGGGGACCAAGGACCGAGCCCTGGGGTACCCCAACAGCGAGAGGAAGTGGAGCAGAGATAGAACCAGCAAAGGAAACACTGAAAGAGCGGTCAGAGAGGTAGGAGGAGAACCAGGAGAGAGCAGTATCCTTTAGACCAATAGAGTGGAGCATAGTGAGAAGGAGATTATGGTCGACAGTGTCAAATGCAGCAGACAGGTCAAGGAGGATTAGTAGGGAGTAATCACCTCTCGACTTTGCAGTCATCAGGTCATTTGTTACTTTTGTAAGGGCAGTTTCGGTCGAGTGTAGAGAGCGGAAAACAGACTGGAGGGGATCGAGGAGCGAGTTGTCAGAGAGAAAGCGAGTAAGGCGGGAGTAGATCAGGCGTTCCAGTAATTTGGAGATGAAGGGAAGGTTTGAGACGGGTCGGTAGTTGGCAGCATTAGTCGGGTCCAGGGTTGGTTTTTTAAGCAGAGGGGATATAATGGAGTGTTTGAATGAGGAGGGGAAAGTGCCAGAGGTTAGGGAGAGGTTGCAGATTGTAGTGAGGTGAGTAATAAGAGCTGGGGAAAGGGACCGGAGGAGGTGAGAGGGTTGCTGGCGCAGGTGGTGGGGTGGGCAGCAGAAAGGAGCCTGGAGACTTCTTCCTCTGTTGTTGGTTCTAACGTAGATAGTGAGTAGGTGCTGGGTGCAGTGCTGATGAAACAGGGATCGGGGCTAACCACGCAGCTTTCAGAGATTTCTTTTCAAATGTTGTCGCTTTTTTCTTTGAAATAGGCAGCTAGCTCTCCAGCAGTCAGGTCTGTCGCAGGGGCCTGTTCTTTGGGGCTGAGGGGGAGTGAAAGGTCTCAAAGAGTTGTTTGGGGTTGTGGGATAGTGAGGAGACAAGGGAGGTGAAATAAACTTGTTTGGCATGGTGAAGGGCTAGGTTATAAGTTTTAAGCATGAATTTGAAGTGGAGGAAGTCTGCCGGCAGCTTTGACTTTCTCCACAGCCGCTCGGCGCACCTAGAGCACCGCCCGATGAAGCGCGTTTGGGACGTGAGCCAGGGTTGCCGTGGTCTGCATTTGACGGCTCGAGTCATGGGTGGTGTTGCTTCATCCAGGGCACGGCTGAGGGTGGTGTGGTAGTATTCGGCTGCCAGGTTAGGGCAGGGGAGGCAAGAGATAGGGGATAGGGAGTACTTAATAGTTTTGGCAAACTGTTTAGTGCGGACAGACTGGAGGTTCCTAGAGGTGCGATAGATAGGAGGGTCAGGAGAGATGCTAGGGTGCCTGATGGAGAAAGAGAGAAGGTTGTGATCCGAGAGTGGAAGTGGGGAGTTAGTAAAGTGAGAAGCAGAGCAGAGACGGAGGAAAACTAAGTCGAGAGTGTTACCATCTCTATGAGTGGGGGAGTCAGAGATTAGCGATAAGCCAAGGGAGGAGGTAAGTGTTAAAAGCCGGGAGGCAGATGAGGATCTTGAGTCGTTAGTAGGGATGTTGAAATCACCAAGGATGAGGGTTGGGATTTCATAGGATAGGAAGTGGGGGAGCCAGGCAGCAAAGTGGTCTAGGAACAGGCGGGTGGGACCTGGGGGGCGGTAAATAACTGCGACATGCAGGGGGAGTGGGCGGAAGAGTCGCAGGGTGTGGACCTTGAAGGAGTGGAAGGTAAGCGAGGGAGCTGAGGGAATGACCTGGAAGGTACAGTTTGGGGAGAGGATGATGCCTACTCCTCCGCCACGTTTGTCATCCGATCTGGGGGTGTGGGAGAACTGCAGGCCATCATAGGACAATGCAGCGGGGGGGAGGTAGAATCAGACTGCTGTATCCAGGTTTCCGTGAGGGCGAGCAAGTTCAAGCCTTTACTGGTGAAAAGGTCATGGATAGTTGGGAGCTTGTTACATGCAGATTGGGAGTTCCATAGGGCGCATTTGAATGGGGCAGGGGGGCATTTTGGTAGAGAACACTACAGGGTGGGCCTGGGTTGGGGGATATGTCCCCTGCAGCTAGGAGTAGCAGGGTAGCAAGGGTGAGCGCATGGTTAGGGGATTTGTGTGGGTAGCTGAAGTGTTTCTCTGCAGTATTGGGGGGTGGAAGGCGTCTTAGGCAGTTGAACAGTGCATGGGAGCCATACATAGGTGAGGAGAGGAGGGAGGGGCTGATGTGGATGGAGTGTGTTGGGGCTGGGCGTTGGAGGAAAGTGTTAAAGGGGTTCTGACACAAATAATGTTTTTATGCTTTAGCAGCCATTGTTCCCTGGTCTGCCTAATGGACCCAGGGAACCCATGGTTTAATGGCTGCTAAAGCATAAAAAGATAATACTTACCTGTTCTCCTGTTGTTGTTTACATCGGGGGGGGGGGGGGGGTCATCTCCCGGCAGCATATTAGCACTATCTGCTTAGGTTAAGCAGCCTGACTAGAGCCACCTGATTGGTGCACGCTGTGCAGTCACGTGGTGCCGAAGAGCCAATCAGGTGGCTCTAATCAGCAGCGCTGCTTAACCTAAGCAGAAAGTGCTAATATGCCTCCCGGCAGGCAGTCTTCTTCCTCCAGCAGCCGCGCCGCTCCGGGATCGC